>CM050325.1:92236156-92280826 GCA_027475135.1 Bactrocera correcta
AAATCACATTGGCAGCGGCGCAAAGGAAATGAGATTGAAGGCGGAGCTGTGAATAACATGGTTTATCTGCGCCGCTTAAGGTATGTTATCGGAATGGAACCAAATTATTCTTCTACGAAAATATTCAAAACAATCCGAAAGAAGATCAAGAAACTTGGCTTTTATTCGCTGTTTTTTGTTGCTGTCGTGACATAAAACATAATTTTTTAGAGAATTCTGCCGAGTTTGCAAACATTTGCCAAAAGAAATCTGTATTTCTTTGCGTTTTTTTGGAATCTAATATGATAGGAACAGGCTTTCAGGCCCGTATAAAATCCTTTAAAAATTTTTAAGGGGATATTCTACTCTAGAATTTTGAAAAATTCGATTTTTTTCATAAATTTAAAGTTTAGACTTTCAAAAATATGAACTTGGAAGGATTTTTCAAAATTTGACATATTTTCGGAGGTACAGCCGATTTTGTGAGGTAGCGTCCGTGTTCACCAGAATTGTTTCCTAAACTTTAACGCGTTTTTCTCGAAACTACCATTTTCCACACAGTACCGGCATTACCTCAAGTTCTATACAACCGATTTTTTTTGAAATTTTGTGTGAACCTTCTTTATATAATCCTTTATCGTTCCTACCAGCATCGTGTCAAAATTTTTGTTTTTAATATTTTAAAAAAATTCAGGAATTTCAAAAACAAGCGCAAAAGATGATTTCTTTTTCAGGCAGTCGCCATTTTTCAAAAAAAAATTTTTCGTGTTCTCGGACTATAACAGCATCCTTACTGATTAAGAATTTCTTTTGATTTTTTTGTCAGACCACCAGGAGGGTCAGGATCAATGTCACCAGGATGCGCCATTTTTTTACACCAGTCTCGCTCCTCTAATTATTTTAATTTTTAATATTTTTTTGTAAAATTTTTTTTTCTGTATTCTTAAGATATCAATAAAAAACACCATAAAAATGGATGGTAAAAATATTTTTGGTTTTTTTTAAATAACATTCAAAAAACTGCACAAAATTTGATTTCTAGAGTAGAATACCCCCTTAAGTTAGCGTCGTAAGTGCTTTTTAAGCACATTTAGTTTATCTCCGTTGATTGTCAAAACTTCGAACGAGTTTCGAGACGTTTACGGTTCGTTATCAACGATCTAATTACACACCTGCACGTCTTACAATTTCTTGCTCATAGTAATTTTCGACGGTTTTCGAGCATAAATCGGCCGTACTGTCGCAATTTCACGTTCGAAATACAAGGAGCTTACAAAGGAAACAGGACTTTTTGTATCTAGCGCCCTCTGGTGGCGCCATCTATATGTCGACTGGTACATTAGAATCTTCTATCTTTATCGATTGTCCAGTGAAAATTTCATGACATTTCATAGATTGAAAGTGAAGTTATTGCATTTTAAGTGTCAGTATGTTTATGTTATCGGTGAGCTTCGAACAAAGAGACCAAGATCTTTTCGCGAAATTCGCCACAACGACGTCACAGAGATGGCCAATGCCTGAGAATGACATGTGGGAGACTGTTTTGGGTCTTCCTCAATTGATGCGCTAACGGCAGCAGTATTCTCGACACTACGGGTTTTTTTGCCTCACTGGCATGGGAACATTTTATACTGTGCCTGTGAATTCAAATTTTTCCACTGGACGCTCAATTGCTGATTTGACAGGACGACTATAAATTGGCCGTAACGCTCTAAAAGTTGAGTATACTGACTTTGAATTTTGGTAAAAAATTTTAATAATTTCGACTCGTTGTTGAATCGTAACGGGTGATTTTTTTGAGGTTAGGATTTTCATGCATTAGTATTTGACAGATTACGTGGGATTTCAGACATGGTGTCAAAGAGAAAGATGCTCAGTATGCTTTGACATTTCATCATGAATAGACTTACTAACGAGCAACGCTTGCAAATCATTGAATTTTATTACCAAAATCAGTGTTCGGTTCGAAATGTGTTTCGCGCTTTACGTCCGATTTATGGTCTACATAATCGACCAAGTGAGCAAACAATTAATGCGATTGTGACCAAGTTTCGCACTCAGTTTACTTTATTGGACATTAAACCAACCACACGAATGCGTACAGTGCGTACAGAAGAGAATATTGCGTCTGTTTCTGAGAGTGTGGCTGAAGACCGTGAAATGTCGATTCGTCGCCGTTCGCAGCAATTGGGTTTGTGTTATTCGACCACATGGAAGATTTTACGCAAAGATCTTGGTGTAAAACCGTATAAAATACAGCTCGTGCAAGAACTGAAGCCGAACGATCTGCCACAACGTCGAATTTTCAGTGAATGGGCCCTAGAAAAGTTGGCAGAAAATCCGCTTTTTTATCGACAAATTTTGTTCAGCGATGAGGCTCATTTCTGGTTGAATGGCTACGTAAATAAGCAAAATTGCCGCATTTGGGGTGAAGAGCAACCAGAAGCCGTTCAAGAACTGCCCATGCATCCCGAAAAATGCACTGTTTGGTGTGGTTTGTACGCTGGTGGAATCATTGGACCGTATTTTTTCAAAGATGCTGTTGGACGCAACGTTACGGTGAATGGCGATCGCTATCGTTCGATGCTAACAAACTTTTTGTTGCCAAAAATGGAAGAACTGAACTTGGTTGACATGTGGTTTCAACAAGATGGCGCTACATGCCACACAGCTCGCGATTCTATTGCCATTTTGAGGGAAAACTTCGGACAACAATTCATCTCAAGAAATGGACCCGTAAGTTGGCCACCAAGATCATGCGATTTAACGCCTTTAGACTATTTTTTGTGGGGCTACGTCAAGTCTAAAGTCTACAGAAATAAGCCAGCAACTATTCCAGCTTTGGAAGACAACATTTCCGAAGAAATTCGGGCTATTCCGGCCGAAATGCTCGAAAAAGTTGCCCAAAATTGGACTTTCCGAATGGACCACCTAAGACGCAGCCGCGGTCAACATTTAAATGAAATTATCTTCAAAAAGTAAATGTCATGAACCAATCTAACGTTTCAAATAAAGAACCGATGAGATTTTGCAAATTTTATGCGTTTTTTTTTAAAAAAAGTTATCAAGCTCTTAAAAAATCACCCGTTATATCTTTCCATGATGAAATGGCAAACTTTACTGAAGAGAAGTGTCAAAAGTGCTGCAAAAATATCGCTTCGTTTGTTGTCCCTATCGGTTTACTTTTCTAGCTTATTATTGAAAAACTCTATACTTCAGAAACATTGGCCTCTTCTCAGCACTAATTAGCATTTTGATGTGAGAAATTTAAATTTAAAAATCTTACTAATTTTTGCCAATCAATAAATAAAATATTTGTTCAACAACGTCATTTGAGAGCCTTCAAAAAGTTTCTTTTTTAACATGAATGGCCTTATCGGTTTGATATTTTCAAAACAACGTGATGTAGTCTTTGATACCCAGATGAAGTCTTTAGTACCTATAAGGAAACGTTGGAGACCTGGAAACCTTATAAAGTATATCCCTCCACAAATGATCAGTGTGACAAACTGAGTCGTTCAGCCTAGTCCATTCGCCTATCCCTCCGTCTGCCTGCCTGTACATACTCGTACTCGTTCCTCAGTTTTTAAGATATCGATCTGAAATTTTGCTCACGTCCTTTTTTTAATTAGAAGCATTTTAATTACCGGAATCGCTTATATCGGACCCATTATAGCTTATAGCTGACATACAACCTGAAGTATCAGATTAAGTTCTTGTATGGAAAACTTTTTTATTTGACAAATTATCTTCATTAAATTTTTCACGGATTATTTTTAAAGTTAACGGTGCATTCTCCGAACAAATGGTTTACATCGGATCACTACATCTTATAGCTATCATACAAACTGACCGATCCAAATCGAGTTAAATATCTTTCTATATCGTTTTAAGCTGTAAAAATGCATCCATGAAAGGTATTACTCCTCCACACTTAACTTCTTTTATTTTCATTTTTTTTGGCTGCAAACTCAGAATAAATCGTCGTAATAACCATACTAAATCTCACCACTTCAAATATATTCCAATTATGCATCGTCTCAATTTTTTTAATTTTCTTCTTCAAACTCGAGTATTTCCATGCAACAGCTCTTAGTTAGCACTAACGCATATTTCTTTGCATAGTCCATTCGAGATGCTGCTCGTGCTTCTTGTGCTGCCGCTTGTTGACTTTTCAACCGAACTCACTCAACGTAATCAATTTGGCTGTTGTTGCCAGCGTTGCATTACAGCATTGACGATTGACAACTTGATTTTTTGCATTTTGCAGCAAATTTCTTGCACTTCAATTGATTTTCGTTGTTTGTCGATTGTTGCTGCAAGTTGCCAGCAAGCGGCATTACAAAAGGCGACGCACAACAATAGCAACAATGGTAAACTTGTTGCGCCACTTGAGAAATTGAATTTTCGCTTTTTGTTTTGTTATTTTTTTTTTTTGTTTTTCCTTTTTTTTTCGATTTTCAGTTCTTTTTTTTTCATTTGTTTTTCTCGTTTTCGCTTTCGGCACTTCTTCCTACGCTGATGATTTCGAATTCTGCTTCTACGGCTTTGTATTAAGCGAAAATCATTTCTTACATGCTTTTTCGGTGATTTCTTTTCAATTTTGGTTGTTGTTTCGATGTTTTTGTAATTATTGTTGGGTGCTAGCAGCCACAAGCCACAAAAAATTCCAACCATCACCAACGCCACCAACACCGCCAGCACCACCGCCGCCACCACTGCCACCAGCACACAATCAATAATCGAATTTGCTTTCTTCTTTCGTGCTGTTTTCTTGTTGTTGCTCCTCTGCTGGTATTGTGTTAGTTGCAACAATAACAATAAGCGCAATCAAGCGGCAATCGAATGAAAGAAAAACGCCATCACAGCCATCATCATCAAGCATTGAACCACTATTGCAATTAAATTTTAATTGTCTGCCATTTGAAGTTTTTACAATGGCAGCCACTCGAATTCTGTGGTTTGTTTGTTGCGATCAATCGCTTGCCACACGCCGATCTGCGCGCACTCTCCTTCAGCGTTGTAAAGCTGCCAGCTGCCCTCTGGGTGCGGTTGGCTTAGAAAGTCAAGTGCCTTTTGTGGTTTGTTCATCAAACGCTTCAAACTGTGGCATTTACACGCACAATCACACACACAAACACTCACATGTGTATATGCACAACAACATTTCTATATATTTTATTTACACCTTTATGCCGCTTTCCCACAATTTTTGTTTTTGTTGTAATTCATTGGATGTAATAAATTAACCGCAACATTTAATTGATATGTGCTGGTATGTATTTATTTACGACCACTGTCTGTCTGTAATGACATACAGCCGAATGCCCGCGTAATTCAATTTGTTAGAATTAATTGCTCCTGACATTTAATTGATACAACATAACACTAACACTAGAAATCGTTTTTATGGTTAAATGTTGCTAGCGGTTAAAAAGTATTTTTTAGAAATTATACAGTATATTGAAATTTATTTGCAAAGTACATATGTACATTTGTCTAATTCGGTTAGAAAAAGTTAAAAATGTTTTCGGTTCACATACATAAAACCAAGGTGGGACTCTGCTACATACTCGTATATTAATCGCGTTGTGAATGTATCTAACGAATATAGTAGGGTCCTAGAAGTGGCAAAATTTTACGTAGGTTGCCTCTTATCCTCGAAAATCGCTTTGATGTTTTTTAAAATATTCTTCTTTAAGGGGCTATATCAGTGTGACCATTAAAAAAAATGGTTTTCTTTGCCTTTTCGATAGTTTATATATTCAAAAATATCCTTTGAAATCGGCAAGGTCGTATCTTGAATAGTTTTTGAATGACAGTGTTCTAAAGAGCGACCGCTCGGAGGTGCAAACATATATAAGTGAAACTTTAAGCGCGCTTTTCTCGAAACGACATTTTTCAAAATTGCTGACATCATAACTCAACGAGAAATTGATCGCTCGACTTCAAATTAAAACTGGGTATAGTTGAATACATTTGCTATAAACAGACTCTTTTTGATTGGTTGAAAATTGTCAATTTGGTATTAAAAAAAACGACCATTTTTTCGTAAAAAAAAAAAGATTTTTTTTCAAAATTACGCAATTTTCTTTATATTTGATATTTTTCAAAGAACGTAGTTCACTGTATAGAAAATATATTTAAGTTTAATAAACATTTTGAATTTTTTTGTTTCAGCTACTCATTCGACCGGCATCATGCCAGCAGTTGAGGCACTTTTTTTTGGCACTTCCGCAGACAGCGCTCCGTTATTTTTCAATATTTTGGTAAAAAAAAAAAAATTTAATACAGCTAAAAGTATACTTAATTACGTCCATAGAACGTCGAAACATTCAATCTAGTACTTTCTTTTAAAAAAATTCACGAAAATCGCCTACTTTTTCATGCGTCACACGGGTATAGCCCCTTAAGATCTATACACTTTTGCAAGCGTTTGACCCAACCGGCGAAGTGCTTTTGTCACTCTGATTGAGATATCTCCAAAATATACTTTTTAAAGGCATCAACGGCCTCTTTAGATGTCAAAAAACGTTGACCTCTTAGTTTATTTTAACTCGTCAGATCGATGTTTTGATTGCTGAAAAAAGTTGTTGCCGTCGATGTTTAAGAGCTAGCACCGTCGTAGTGAAGAGTGATTCGTCTTCCGTGTTTAGTTTCCCTGATTTCTTGAAAGACAACTGGCAACAAATAAATTTGTACGACATCTTCATTTCACACCACATTATCATCACATTCCACATCACACGCACACAATACCACAATATCACGAATTCAACACACATGAGGACACCGAAAAAAGAACAAAAGGGAGCGACGGACAAGGCATCAGCCTCTTTTTGATTTCGACCGCCATCGGACAGTCAACTTACGTTCCTCCGTGCCATTTTTAATTTCTTTACGCATCTTGGTTTTATACTGCGAGGTAAGTGCCGCGATTTTCTTGTCATTAATATCTAATTTGTTTGGAAATACTTCGAGTGTTCAAACATTGAATAAAGTTCATTTATGTACTGTTTCTAAGACCCTCGTGGAAAAACTTTTAAAAATAAACGCGGGAAATTTTTCTCGATTTAATTCCATTTTCTGGTCAAGATGAATATTTTGAGTTACTGTAAACAACATAAATAGTGTTCGTATGCCAAAGTATCCTGAGTACTTATAACATAGCAAATATCAAGCTTTAAAATAAATTGTACGTTTCCAGATGGCAACTCTAGGGTTCCCAAATGCCGAAATATAAAAAGCAACCTAAATATAAGGCGAGTTTTCTTGGTGACATCTATTGGAAGCAATAATACCGCGTTTCAAAGCTTATAAGCATACGAGTTTTTGAATTCAAAAATATTTATCTCAGATAAATAGTTTATCTCAGATAATTTTTTTATGTAATTTTATGCTCTACAAGAATCCGTGATATAAAAAATGTATCCGAAGCGAATCAAGAGTTATGGTTTTTTAGTAAAAGCAGATTTTTAAGGTGTTATTTGAATGGGAAACTTTGAATAGTCACCGTCACCCTTTAAGATTAAGATGAAAACTGGAATATCCATTATACCTACATACCTTGAAATAATCTAAGCTATATGCTATAGTCATTAAAAATATATATTGTGCAAAGGAAAATATTGCATACTTTATTAAGATATTCTAAAATATGATCCAACCTTAAATATTTTGCGAATTTTGATTCTTAAATGTAGGCAACGTTAAACCACAGATCACTTGGACTTCATTTTATACTCAGTTATTGTGAACTTATTTATGCATACATATGTAAAAAATAGCGCTATAAGCATTAGAAAGACTTGCGAGGAGCACACTTCCACTAGGGAAATTAAAAATAAATTAAAATAATTCTTTTTTATATATATTTAATATTAAAATGATCCGGCAATTATTTTTTAATGTAATCGGTTCAAAAAATTTTAAACACGAATTTACCAAACGATTCGGTGAGAAAAATTTTTCGAAAAGAGCTCACCGATCGACATAACATTTTCACGCTAACTTCTTACATATATTTTTCAAGTAACAATCGAAGGAATAAGACTTTTGATAATAATTAACATTTTTTGAGTCACTCTGACTGTAGCTGTCTCAATGGAGTCAGTCCCTGGCTTGCTCAACAATCAGACAAACATGGCATGAATGGAATATGGGCCGCACATGATTTGTCATTCACCAGTTACCGGTCGAAACTATCAATAGTAATGACATAAAAACTCTAGTGGAAATGCCGCCAGATCTCTGTCTAATTGGAAGACATGCCAGCAGACTAGGAACAACACATAATGACTATTATAGAAGCTGTCAGTATTTAGAAGAAGAGGAGGCAGCCACTCTTCGTACCTACCTACCTACCTAAGCCCTAAGCTTCGAATTGTAAATTTTACCACAAAAAACTGCTTTTTGGGACGGCGGCCATTTTGTTAATTTGTTTGATCCTTGTATTCATGATAAGGGGTTTAAAATTTTTTCGTTTACGGATTTGAGACAATTTTAAGCAGAAAAATCGTCTTCATCGTCGGACACCATTTTTCGGAAGCCCTCCTTGAGATTGGATGCGAGGTCAAGAAAGTCCCCAAGGGCAAGATTTTTATTATTCAGGACGTGTTCACAATTTTAGATTGATATCTCAAAAATTGAGAGCCTAGTTCGCGTATATACTTAAAGGGACTCCGACGTTTGCTTCTTGGTATTACAAACTTCGTGGCGAACTTAATATACCTAGTTCAGGGTGTAATAAAACGCCGATTATTACAGGGTCCGACACTCGAAGTGTAACCAACTTCAAATTATGAAAATATCCGACCGCAGCATCCGACGCATATTGAAAAATGAGCTCAAGGTCAAGCCTTACAAGTTCCAAAAGGCCCATGATCTCACACCGAACCAGCAACTAGTAAGACTTGAGAGAGCGAAGCAGTTGCTTCGCTTGGCCGAAAGCTGTTAAATTCCGAACATTGAGTTTTCTGACGAAAAAAATTTTCCAATCGAGCAATTCGTAAACTCTCAAAACGATAGGGTTTACTTGACCGACCGTTCATACGAGAATCAAAGTCATCGGTTGGCCACCAGGAGGCAAACCACAAATAATGGTTTGGGCCGTTGTCACCGCAGATGGGCGCTCTCTAATTGTTTTTATCGAGCCTGGCGCCAAAGTAAATGCGACTAATTATCGGGAAAGTGTTCTGGAGGCTGCTTTGAAGCCGTGAGCAAACAAACATTTCGGTCGCAAGCCATGAACGTTTCAACAAGACTCAGCACCGTCACACAAAGCGCGAGTGAACCAAGAATTGCTGAAAAACAACGTTCCGAACTTCATTATGACCACACAATGGCTCTCGAATGCACCAGATGCGAATCCAATGGATTATTCTCTCTGGGCCATTTTTGAGAGCAAGGTCCGAAGTAAAAAATACACCAGTCTCGAGATGCTGAAGAAAGCCATTGTCGGTGAGTGGGCCAAAATACCAGCAAGTCACATACGGACAGCTTGCGATTCGTTTTTTGACCGTCTTAAGGCCATAGTTAAAGCAAAAGGTGGTCATATCGAGCAAAAGTGAATTGGTCCTGAATTCATGATTATTTTCACACATTTTATACTTTAAAATATGATCATTTTCTATTTTTTTGTGAGCCAACAGCTATTTCTTACGACATACTCGCAATGTTGGTTCAAACAGTCACCATTTCATGGACTTTTAATGAATTTTATGTTGCCCCACTATGGTAATTTTCTTAAATAATTCTTTTAATGATTCAAGGTTAAAAGTCAAAGTTTATATACCGACCAACTGGACAGCACACCCCGTATGAATTTTTTAACATCTTAAACTGCATTCAGTAAACCTCAAACCTATGCCAAATCGCTTTCTGACTAGTTTAGGACTACTTTGGACTAGTTTTTTAATGCTGGTTCACTACAAAACACTCCAAAAGATTATATGAACTGGAAAATATATTTACTTAACCACATACAAACATATGGCAGCGACTCAAACTACAAATATTACATACGATATGAACGCACTCAAACTAAATGAAAATATTAACTAATTTTAAATGAAATTTTTGTAATTTCCAAACCGCATTCGCCGAAGCCATAACTACTTATTACAACTGCGAATACAAGTGGAGAGGAAGAGAGCAGATAAGCGAGAAAAAAAGCGCAAAAATGTAAAAATGTGCAACTAACTAACTGTGCATAAGTTCAAGTATATGAAAATGCACACATACAAGCACACTTAACACATACATGTATGTAGATACGCATATACATGTATATGCATATAATGCAGCATGTTGGTTGTGACCAAAAAGGAAGACGGAAGCTGTTACGTGCAACAAAATGTTGCTGCTGCGGTTTGTGCCACACAAAGTGGACACACGCGAAAAAAAATTGCGCACTTGGTTGAATAGTTATTCGGTGGCCTGCTGCACCGACACACAACTGCTGGCAACACTATGTAGTCCAGCAAAAAGCGGCAGCAAACACACACACATACAGTGGCAAGCAGAAAACAAGTGCGGCATGTAATGCGATTTTTTACTTCGCGCACCAGTTGGTCGCCGGCGCATAGCTGAGACCATTTTTTCCAAACATTTTTTTCACCTAGACTCTCGGCACTTTTCTGTGAATTTTCGCTTGCCGCTTTTAGCAAATTCGTAGCGCACTAAATTTTCCACCATATTTTCAGTTTTCTCCATTTTGTTTTTTAATTTTTTTGGTGTACAGTGCTTTTGCGGTTTTCATTTAAACTTTTGCCGCGCATTTGTAATGCTGCGCTGACCAGCGCCAACAACCACAGCCATTACCATAAGCGCAGTTATCTCTCTATTGACGCCTGCCACCTCAATGCTCGGCGCTCCAGCATGCCATAGTGTTGCACGTGTACATGTATGCAAGTGTATTTGTGTGTGTTGCAAATTAGTGTAATATCAAAATAGGTTTACCACTTCCTCGCGCACTAAACTCAGCTGAACTGTGTCGAACTGTGATGCGGTGAATTCGCTCACTCGATTGGACTACACACTGCACTGCCGTGGTCCTGTACACACAATACAAACACCAGCACTCACAAATACACATACACGAATTTCAAGCGTCCAACGTTGGCGAAGGGCACAAGCAAATAGTACACACTTGAAAAGCTCTTTAACTGCTAAGCCGCTGCCACGCTAGCTTCTGCCACATATGCGCTATCTGTTTGTATGTGCGTGTGTGTATGTGTGTGTGTGTGTGCTAAGTCAGCTGTTGTAATGCCAGCGACTACTTCATTCTCATATTTAGCGTGTAAAGTCGAGGATGAGCTCATGTAGCCAGCGTCAGCCTCTGAACCTCTCCCCCCTACTTATGCTATGCACTCCGTTGCTGTTGCTATCGTCTGCTACTTTTGGTGGTTAACTTTCTCATTTTATTGATGTTGCAAGTAACATGCGGTGCAGCAGCACCGGCTCCAGCTCTAGTGGTGGCACCAGCAGCTGGAGCGTGCATGACCGCAGCAAAGTTGGAAATGAACTGGTCGACAGTCGGAATCAACGGCAATGGAAATAGTTGTTGTTGCATTGTTGTTAAATAGCGTATGTGAAAATGCAAACAAAAAACGCTTATACGAGTACTATATACATACATACGTATGTATGTATGTATATACAAATTTTTAAATATCTTTATATGTCTTTATTTATAAACGAGTATGCTATAATTTTTTATTCCGGTTTTTACTTTCTGCATTTTCGTTCATTTAATGTGTGCTATTTCGGCGCAAATTGTAATATGATTATCATAATTACGACATTTGCATTTTTCACAAAACTGTTTGTAATTTCGAAATTTCTAACATAAGAATCTGTATATACATATTCATGTGAAAATATGCATAATAAACCTGTTGAACTGAGATCTTCATTTCTTATTAAATACTACTGTGTCCAAAATAAAAAATAAGGTGACGTTTGAATTTAAAAAAAAACTGGAAAATTATTTTTTTTTAGGTTGGTAGTACTGTCTGTCACATTTATGTCAAATTTCATGTCAAAATATTCATTATATATATATATGTTTGAGATACGTGTCGTTTTGTGAGCTGCTAAAAGTGAGTTCTTCGTTTTTTGCGATGTCGAAATTTGTTGAGCGAAGAATTGCTTTAAATTTTGCTTACAGAATAAATTTTCTGCTGCGGATACGTTGAGGATGGTACAGAAAACCTTTGGTGATGAGGCTATGTCTAAAAAAAAGGTTTACAAGTGGTATGGTGAGTTTTAAGCCGGCCGTAAACGTGTCGAAGACGAAGAGCGTCCAGGGCGACCATCAACCTCAACCGACGAAGCTCACGTTCAACAAATCAAAGATTTGGTATTGAAAAACCGTCGATTAACAATTAGAGACCTTGCTTATGAAGTTGGTTTATCGAAAGGTTCAGCCAATACCATTTTGAAGGATGTTTTGGGCCTCAAGCGCGTCAAATCCCAACTGGTACCGAAAACATTGAATTTTTTGGAAAAAAGGCGTCGCGTTGAAGTGTATGAAACGATGCTTTCCGACTACCAGGGTGTCATGAAATGCATTATAACTGGCGATGAGACTTGGATCTATGTTTACGATCCCGAAACAACCGTTCAATCGAGCGTATATCGTACAAGGAATATTATTTGAACGTTATGCGTCGTTTTCGTAACGCTATCCGCCTAAAAAGGCCGGAATTGTGGAAAGACAATTCTTGGTTTTTACACCACGATAATGCACCATCCCATACTGCCCTCGTAATTCGTGATCATTTTGCCAAAAACTTAACCCATATCGTTCCGCAACAACAACCCTATGGCATCGTGCGACATACATATATACATATTTATATAAAAATATGTTTAAGAAACCTGTTGAACTGAGATCTTTATTTCTTACTAAATATGTATATCACAAAATCTCTCACAAGATCTGACGCTTTCGAGCTAAATTTTGTTCAGGGATGAGGCTCATTTCTGGCTCAAGAGCTGCCATTTCGTCCAGAAAAAACAACGGTTTGGTGGTTCACTTCCCCCACATCGCATGAGTTAATGGATTTACTGACAGAACACTTCAGTGAGCAGATAGTCTGAAGCTTCAGACCTTGGAGCAACACATTACGCGTGTCATTCGGCAATTACCAGTCGAAATGCTCGAACTAGTCCTCGAAAATTGAACTCAACGACTAGATCATCTGACTTGTAGCCGCGGCCAACATTTGAAAAAGATAATCTTCAAAAAATTAATGCGAAGGAATGTTCTTTCGAATGATAATAAAGATTAAATTTAAAGTTTCTGTTTTTTCTTTCAAAAATTAAGGAACCTCGAAATGGATGACTCTTTACAGGGATGACAATTTTCCATACACTTGTTATAAGCCTCGACTGGAAAGACCTTCTGTACTTTCAGCGTATGACGAATGAATTCAAGGAACTCATGATATGTTGCATGGAATCGGATTTTTTAGCCTCAAAAGCAGAAAAAAGTGTCAGGTAGCTGAGCGATGACTCTCGTTTCGTACTTTGATAGTCAAAATATCAGTCCCAAAACATGGTAGAATGTAACCGCACATTACAGTTCATAAATTTTCTACCCACAAATCCAGTCATTTACGAGAAATTGTTTCACATAGACGCCTCAATGAGACCAACTAATATTCCTTAATAACCATTAAACTATATGGAACGTATTCATGCTTGACCACTACGCGATAATAAAAACAAATGCTGAGCATCACCTTAATTTGGCTACGATTTTACCATTGTTTTCTCGCTTTCGATAGATTTTTGGACGGTTTGGACTTCATATTTATAAACACACATGTTTAATGAATGTAGGGTCCCCATTTACGTTGTAAAGCATCTCGTTTGAGACCACTACTCGACGTCGTTTTGGCAAAGAGACATGTCTTTTGGAACGAATCTAGCATTGACACGCTTTATATCTGAAAAATTAACCAAAAGGTGTTCAGTCGATCCATAAGAGATGTTGAGGATTCTTTGTTATCTTTCTCGATGATTTTCAAGTACTTTTCTTTAACCTTTTCGATTTTGTCGTCATTAACAGAGATGGATGAATGACTCGTACGAAGCAAAATTCTGATGACTTCACGCCTTTCACTGAATATTCTGTGCGACTCGAAGGGTTATTTTCGTGATAAAATCGGCACTTCAAAATATTTCTATAACATTTTCAACGATTCCGAGGCCTTTTCTTCTTTTGAAACACGACCTTACAAGCCAACTGGTTGTTCAAACTGTTTCAATTCTAAAAATTGATAGATAAACCATTTGGAAAAACGTTTTTGTCGATTCTTTTCGAGCAAGCATTTTAATATTACTTCTTCTTCTTCTTAATTGGCGTAGACACCGATTACGCGATTATAGCCGAGTTAACAACCGCGCACCAGTCGTTCCTTCTTTTCACTACGTGGCGCCAATTGGACATTCCAAGCGAAGCCAGGTTCTTCTCCACTTAGTCCTTCCGACGGAGTGGAGGTCTTCCTCTTCGTCTGCTTCCCCCGGCGGATACTGCGTCGAAGAGAAGAGGACTAGTCCGAATCAAATTGGATAATATTTCAAGACTGGTTTGTTATCGGTAGTTTTTGTAAACGATTGTTTTAGCGTTTGCTACCAATTACATTGAAAAGCCAAAGTCATGTCTCCTACTTTCCATGTTAGTCTACGGAATCGCAATATACTCGTAGGCTTTCGAAGTAACTAGGATTAGTAGACAAAACATTTTAACTACTATTAAATTAAATTTAATTAATGTATATTCTTAACTAAAATATTGATATTTTTCGAAAACTTTTTCGAATCGAAACATTATTGAAAAAACGGGAATTTTAATAATCAGCAATCAATTCAGTTCCCTCAGCACTAGTTCTTCTGAAAACATAATTAATTATGTGTAAGCCATATCAGTATGAAAAATTATTATTCGTCCATTGAGAATACTGAAAAATTACTAGGCTTCAAAGAAGAGCCGATGATTTTCGAACAAAGAAACAAAGGAAAGTTCTCTGAGCGCCATTCACTTGGGAGTGGTCAGAAACGATACTATTACATATGGCTCAAGCTACTCAGAACTTCCTGTCTTCAATCAAGTGTTCTGTGAGTAGCCAAAAAACATGCGTTTGAAGGTGAGTAGGCGAGTTAAAGTGAGAAGGCGAAACATCACCTCCCCAAGGCTGAGCGCTTGGTTTGGGCCCCGCCACGTGAAAAACACTACCCATGAAGAGAAGAAAACGGCCTCAGATGAAAGTCTCATGAGAGAGTTGTGCGGTGTCTATTTATGATAGTTACTCTTTCCAACAATATCTTAATGATGAATGACGAAGGTAGTTTGTCTCTATTTCCTATGATATATATATAAATATATATATGTATAAATTATCACGCTTTAAATTTGTAGTTTATTTTCAAAATTAATAAGGTTATGTTCACACCCACCGCGCTCTTCACGTATTTCTACTCATATCAAATGCACATTACCGACCGCATCGTGTTACAACAAGAATAAAAGCATTTCATGTAATTGAAACCGCAAACTGACATCTGAGTGAAATGTACGAGGCGGCGGTTTGCCGTTCAACGTGAAAAAATATGGCAACACCACAACACGTCGCATTTTATTGCCAAAGTTCAGCGTAGTTCATTGTGCCCAAGTAAGCGCGGCGACTACTCTGCTTTGCGGCACAAACGCATATTTTGGCTGCACTTTGTAAAAAATTTCAGTTATTGTTGTTGCAAATAAACATATAATAATTTCACAATTGGCTTAGTTGGTAGAAGCTCGTAGCTAACTACGTTACTTAATATACTTAACATAAATACATAAGGTTGCGGGTCAGCAAAAGCCAGGCCTTTGAACTCGAGACTTTAAAATTTGAAGTTTTAATTTTAATTTAAAGAAAGAAAGTTTAGATAAATTTATGTTTCACTTCTATAAACTTTCACTCTGCCATTAACTGCTAATGACTTAAATATTTGTCACAAAAATTCCAGGAGGTCAGCCATGCGCACCGCTAAATTTCTATAAAGAAAGCCGATAACATCTCAAATGTCTTTAAGATAACAATTATTTTCTCGAAGAATTCAATTATAAAGATGATTGCAAAAATAGGCAACAAAAACAATAAAAGGAAAATTTTCAACCCGTAAAAGGGTTAAAAGTGACATCTATAAGTGGCTAGGGGGACATTCAATGGGGTAAACCTATAAATCGTCAAACAGTTTAATCGCTCCAGCAATCAAAGGACATTTACCTTAACAAAAAATATCTACCAAGCGATTAATGTTGCGCAAAAAGGTATTGTACAACAACAAGTTACAAATAGAAATACTTTATGTAGAAATATTTTTATTTCCCAGCTCGCGCCGTTTGATGACTCTTTCCCAGTTTGTGACGTTGGGTGGATGGAGTTCATGCGGCGTATAGAGTGGGCGAACGGAAATGAAATCTATTAAATAACAAGAGAAATGCCACCATATAGGCAGACTATCGCTACAGTCACGCAATTTATCTATGTAAAGCCAAATAAGAGCGATTTAAAAATACTTGAAGGTAGTAAATAGACACACCGGCATTTTAGAGTTGGAATATACCCAGCAGAGAAGAGGATGTATGCAGTATGTGGTTTAAAGTAATTAACTATGGCTCGAAGTACCTCCGAAATATTCATGGGGTTTTAGAGTAGCTTTACCGATCTGAGGTGGCTAGAGATAGAGGTCCAGGACTTGGAAGGATCGAGGTAATTTTGAAATTTATGGGTGTATCAGTCCCAGAAATACCAGTCTTTATAAGAGAAATTTAATATCGTGTAGTATATTTTATGGATGCCATTGAATCAGACGAATTGAAACCAAGCCGGATAACGTAACAAAAGGCTTCGATCTCATACTGGTAATCTGTCGAGATGTGCCGAGACATTAGGCATCGCAAATGACCCAGTGTGACATATAAGGTACAAAATATTGGATATAAAAGGACTGACGGAGCTAAAGATGTCGCTTTTGCTCACTCCGGACGATAAACTCAACGGTAAAACCCCTTCACAGTAGGGTTTCATGTTCTTTCAGACAATCCTTTTCTGTGTTATTTCATAATCGTCAGTGGACTTTACCCAAGGAACCTTCTCCAAAAAAGGCTTTAGCTCACTCCGAACGATAGACTTAACCGTAAAACCACTTCACAGCAGGGTTTGATGTTCTTTAAGCATAACTTTTTTCTGTATTATTTCGTAGTCTTCGACGAAACATCGATCCACTGGTATACATCAGAAGCGAAGGAACTGTCGGAGCAGTGGACTTTACCCAAGGAACCTTCTCCAAAAATGGCCAAACCAAGGAAACGTGGTATCGACCGTTTTTTGGGTTTCTGAAGATGTGGTCTATATAAACTTCAAAAAAGAAACCGGTCGACGATCAAGGACGGTAGAAAAAACTGTCACATTTGGCGATGCAAAAAGTCTTATTTAACCACGACTGTGCACCGGCTCACATCACCGCAGACGTCAGTGCCAATTTGATCGAATTAAACCATAAATTGCTATTCGATTTCCTGTACTCTACAAACTTGGTTCCTTGAGACTTCTTATTGTTTCCTAGCTTAAAATTGGTTCCTTGAACTTCTTTTTTTTCCAAATGTGAAATTTATGAAGAGATAAAGCTCAGACCAAATTAATTATAGGCACATCCAGAACACATTCTCTCGTAGGATCCACATCACATTAATAATATTTCCGGTTTTGCAGTTAAAAGTCCTTCATAGAACTTTCAACAATATAACTGTTGCCAACGGATAATGGCTTGGGTTCGGTAAGCAATTGAGAACCACATTCCTCTCTCAATGTATAAAACTTACGCTCTATAACATTCTCATCATTACCGTCCTATTATACGGCGCAGAGACATTGATGACGAACCGTGATGAGAAATGGGTTGAAACCTTCTAGAGAAATGTTCTCCGCAAGCTCTTTGGAGAGCGTGGGCAATATACTGTAGAAGATGGAACCACGAACTGTATGAGCTCGGCGGCGATATGGATATAATAAAGCGTATAAAAGTCCAACGAGTACGAAAGTTGTACGCATGGAAGAAAATGCTGCAGCGAAAAGCTTCGTCGATTCAAGGCTCTTAGGTGGACAACGGAAGCAAGAACGCCCACGCACTCAATGGAAGCTCCAAGGGCGCAGCGATCTGTCTGTACTTGAACTGACAAGTCGCAAAGTATATAGACGAAGTTTTGTGTTATCGGCCCAGACCGACCCACGGTTGTAGCGCCAAATAATAAGAAGAGGAGTTCTTTCTAAACTTGTGGTCTTGCAACCTCAACGACTCCCATAATATAATACTGAAAGGAGAAGGAACTCTAACTAGTCATGTAAGCACTGCGTAACCAAAAATAGCTCTGCCGGTATAAACGCAAAAACGCAAGTAAATGAGTGAAAGCAAACTGAAATCGTAAGCGTGGAAAAAGAATAAAAAAATATAATGTCACTAAAATCCATTAAAAAGGGATACGCCAGCAAATGCGCCAACAGAAGGCCAAACAGCAAGCCAGTCGCGCTGACCGACCGATGGATTGTCAGTGAGTTGTGTGCGTGGCTATGGGTCGATTGGTTTGCTGGTCACCGCTGCAGAAAAACGAAAGTAGAAAATTCAATAAAAATTCAGATAACTCAATGTACGAAACACATCACCCGCCTGCACGGCGCTAAACCCCCAGCAGAGAACGAGAAAAATCGTCGACGAGCAAAATTTTGCAATGAGAATAAAATTAGTGAAAGATAAAGAAAAGTTTAAGTGAATTTCAATGTAATTTTTGTGTGGCAACTTTACTATGTAAGTATGTGTGTGGGAAACACATTATGGTCAGCGCGAGCGCGAGTGGGAAGTCAAGGAAAATTAGAAGAAGGAGCTACAAAATGCTGCACTCAATTTGCGCTGGTATTTTACAACAAAGTAATACAAAGTCTTGAATGGAAGTCGCTTGTACTGGACGGAGCGCTTCAAATACAAATAGTCGTAATAGATCAAAGTGTGACGGGAGTGGAATGTATCAATTAGGATTTATTAAGCTGAAAAAGCATGGAATTTGCGCGCAGATACTTTGTTGCGGCTGCCACGTCCCCCCGCTACGCCACTGACAAATTCATTCGTCACGTCAGGCGTGTAGACGAAACGCAAGAAGGCAAGCATTACGAACATTGGAGGCGAATTTTTTTTTATTGTAAGCCACAGCTCTCTGCGGTCAGCTGTCGCGGCATATTGCAGACAATTTGAAAATAATTGTTTTTGCGGTTTTGTGCAAATCGTTTTACACTCTAACGCCAACATTTGTCTTCCACTTACAACGCCCCAGCCGCCCCTCTTTAGCTCATTCATACAAAGTATTTCTGCCGTAGCGCCTTAGACGCCTTAGACGCCTTAGCCGCCTTGATGCTTTCTCAAGTTGCGCGCTTAAAATATTTAACGCCTACGCACTCACACACCCACTCAGCCATTGCATGTAGTGGCGCTTGTAAATAGAACTTTTTAATTCCTCTTCGGCATCCAACTTATTTGATTTCTTTTCTCTTTCGGGTTTTCGCTGATTAACTTTTTCCACTTAGCTGCTTTCGTAATTTTATTTTTATTCTTTGAGGTTTTTTTCCTAGCCACTTACACTGCTGCTTTAGACCGGACATAGCTCCATATGCCTATTTCCGGCGCGATAAGCAGTTGAGCAGTATCTCGCACTAAATAAGTTAAAAATTTTGCATTTCCATGCTGTAACTAAGAAAGCGGATTAACTTTCAATTACATTTTGCTGCCGAGAAAAAGTGTGGCTGTTTTGAAAAATAAAAGTATTAAGAATTTATTTGTTTTCGGAAGGAAATTATTTTCAGCGGCTTATTTTTGAAAACAAATCTGTTACGATGGAAAAAATTCGTGAAAGTAATTTTATTGCTCGCTCGATAATCTCTTTTCATATTATATTCATAGAATTTTTTACCTCAAAGTTAGGTAGGTGTGAGATAATCCTACGTAAAGCTTCACGAAAACTATCTTCCATTAAAATTTTGAGAATTATATCGGCTTTACTACTATGTACATATGTATATATTGGTATTGCAAAATTCGAACTACGAGGTTTGACAATTAAGTAATGAGACTGATTTTATTGCCGCGTTCATGGTAAACCTGTGACCTTGAAATTCCCTTTCTCTTTTTCCGGCATCTCTCCGCTCTCCATTGATATATGTACTAGAGGTGGGCGCGGGCCTGTATTTTGAGGCCCGGGCGCGCACGAAAACAAACTCTTTTTTGAGAGGCCCGGCCCGGCCGAACACGAAACTTTTTCACCATGGCCCGGGCCCGGCCCGGCCCGGCACGAAACTTACACATATAAGGAAATTTAAAAGACATGAAATTTATACATATGTATGTATATATATAAGTCCACATTTATTAAGGTATATTAAATATTGTTATGTATTAAAAAAAAAAACGAACTAAGTCATATTTTTATTTAAAAATAAAATTTTTTCTAAATTTGTGCTTTTTAGCCTAGTGCGTTTTTCATTTAAAACATGGCCCGATGTTGAAAAAAGCCTTTCGCTCGTAGACGAACTGGCTGGAATAGCCAGAATGGTCCGAGCTAATTTGGGAAGGTATTTTAAGTCCCTGGCATTTTTCCAGAATTCTAAAATATGTGTGCCATGAGCTACTGGAGTGGCCAAGTATTTATCAAGCTCTATGTCGATAGCGTTTTTCTCAACTTTTCGTTTTTTTACATAACTTAAGTCTGAAAATTCAGCAAACATTCCATTTTCGGAATTATTTGGGCTTATTTTATTAGTTATGTCATCAAAGCTACTATTTTCATGATCTCCTATAAATTCGGAGAGCATTGCTTTTACCGTAGCTAACACATTTTCTCTTTTTTCCTCTGAGAGGAAATTCATCTCTTTATAAGGAGGGTTCAAGAAAAGCCCAACCAAATGAGCGATTGCCGGAAGAAACCTGACTTCTAATGCGCTTAGGGTCATTGTTTTAAACTCAGTTATTATTTGGGAATCAAGTGTGCTAGTTCTGCAAAGTTTACATAATTTTTCAGATCACAATGCAAATATTTGCATTGTTGGTTCCTTGTCAGAGCTAAGTGCTTCAGAGCAGTCCTTAAAAGGTTTTAAGAAGCATAAAATGTTTTCAAGTAATGAAAAATCTAAATTACTAATTCGTTGTAGCTCATCCTTTTTAAGTAAAAGAGTTTTTATTTCCTCTTTTACATCAAATATACTCAAAAGCATAAAAAATGTAGAGTTCCAGCGTGTTTTAACTTGCTGTTTCAGCGTTTTTGAGAGCTTACTGTTAAGCTGAGAATGTTTAAAATATTTGACTAATGATTTGCAGCAATCTATTAAAGCCTTCACTTCCGCAAGAGGATTTTTCTCAATGACGTCATCCATGACAAGGTTCAGATTATGACAAGCACAAGATAGGCGCTTGAAACTTTTAAATGCCGCAACGACATTTGCACCATTGTCCGTAACGAACACAGCTCGATCCATAGTTTCAAGAGTGTTGAAATCCTGCAAAATGTCTTGAACATTTTTGAGAATATTTTCTCCAGTTTTCTTCTCGTCCAAGAACTCCCTGATGCCTGTAAAAGATACATAAGTAAGTTAAATGATTCATAAACATTAATAAATAAATATGTAAATATGTATGTATGAACATGTACATTATATGTAATCGTACACACAAATATATTATAAAAATTGATTTATATTAGTACCTAAAAGAGCGACGTTCAGTTGAAAGCTATCATCCACATAGTGAGCAGTCAGCGATATAAAATTTCGCTGCGTGTAGTCGTCACTCCACATGTCGGTCGTGTATGCCAGTTGTTGGTCTTTCAAACTTAAGATAAGTTGAGTCTTCAACGTTTCGTACTCTTTCTCCATGATGGTAGTGCTTAACACTTTACGGGATATAACCAAATCATCGAAAGACTGACTTCCAAATTCTGCTCCTATGTTGAGAAGCGCTTGGCTATATTCACGGAAGCCGCTACCTACCAATTCACAAAAAAAGAGTCAATCAATGAATGCAATGGGAATAGAACTTACCTTCGGTAATATTGAAAGGGTGCAAGTCTTTTACAACTAAGGCTAGCTGCTTTCGAGCAAACGAATCCCGAAATCGCGTCGAAACAACTTTTTTGGCAAACATGCCCAATTTGGGCTGTGACTTAAGCGCATCTTGTTGAGACATGCACTTATGGCGACTGAGGGTGCCCGTGCCTTGTTTTGAATTATACACCAGCACATGCTTACAGCTCCGGCAGCACACAAAATCGACATTATTGCCATTATAATTAACGCAATCGAACAGCTTCCACACGTCACTCCTGCCCTTTTCATTTTGTATTAGCTTTACACATTCACTTTTTTTATTCACAGCGTCCTGAATGGTTTGTCGCGACATATTTTATACATATTTCAAAGTTTATCAATTTCACAATAGGACGCCAATTTTGAATTAGTGGTGTGCAAACAAGTAAAATATTGTATAACCAAATCGATAGTAGTATCGATAACGGGGCATCTCGACAGGATAGAATTTATAGAATACTAGCTGACAAACGAATTGCTATTACCATTGCCAAATCTGTATGTGGGCATTCGTCGGTATATATACGTAAATGAGAGGTAGGTAGCTTAAATCTTTTATGTGGAAAATAAAAAAAGGATTAAGATCCTTTTTTTACAAATGTACTTCTGGGAAAAAGAAGAATTCATATTTTTGGACTATTAAATAATAATTGCGGCATAAATTTTATATACCAATTGAAATAATGATTTATGCTTGTATAAGTTTATTACATAAATTTAAGACTTCGCTCATTCCCAACCCAATTTGCATAATTTTTCTGTAAATTAACAATATTAAACTAAATATTAATTTTTTGAAAAAATGTTATTTTGAACATGTACTTTATTTTTATAATATAACACAACCGTCTAAATACTCGCTCTTCTAAATTTCATATTGCCAAATTGAAAATGCCGTTGGCATATGTGCAAATGGGATATGTTGAAATGAAAACTGCGCAGTCAAACTGCTGAAGCTTACTATACATGGCAAACTAGATAGTATTCTATATCTAGTAAGCTATGAGCAATGTGGAGTCTCCACAGCTATGTGCCCGGCAATGCAGCTAGTATTCTATAAATTCTATCGTGTCGAGATGAACCTTAAGCAAATAAAATGCGATAAATGGCGGTTCTAATTCGAGAATAAAAAAAAATAACGCGATCAAATCAAAATTGTTTTCAGGGCTATTTCGGGCTTTTACGGGCCTATTTCGGGTTTTTACGGGCCGGGCCTTTTTGCTAAGGCCCGGGCCCGCACGAAGCCCGCACGAATTTTAATTTTAGGGCCCGGGCCCGCTCCGGGCCTGTGTAAGCCCGCGGACCACGAAAAAAAGCCCGGCCCGTACCCACCTCTAATATGTACCATCGCTCTAGCTCTTTTAGTTCATCTGCTGCGTCAAGTTGAGTAGACGTGTGTTTGTAGTGCTCGTCACGAAAATGGAAAAACGAAATCAAGAGCAACGCGTCGCGATAAAATTTTGCGCCAGATTGGTCAAAACAGCTTCGGAAACGTACGCTAAAATTGTAAGAGTGTATGGTGATAGTGCTCTTAGTCGTGCCCAGGCTCACAATGGTTGTCTCTGCACGTCCCCCACCCGAAAAAAGCTCACATAAGCAAGTCGAAGGTGAAAACGATGATTATTGCCGTTTTTGATAGCCGTGGAATCGTCCACAAAGAATTCGTTTCAACGGGGAAATCTGTGAATCAAGTTTACTATTGCCAAGTACTCGAAAGATTGCGAAAACGAGTCATCAGGGTGCGCCCAGACATCGCTCGTAACTGGATCTTTCATCACGACAACGCGCCGTGCCTCACCGCCCTCAGCGTGTACCAGTATTTGGCCTCTAAAAGGATCACCGTGTTGCAACAGCCGCCTTATTCGCCCGACATGTCACCCTGTGACTTTGATTTTGTTTCCTAAAACAAAATCGGTGGTCAAAGGAACCCATTTTGAGTCGATTACGGACATCCAGGCGGCCGTGACAAGAGTACCCGCGGACATCCCAGTCGAAGCGTTCCAGAAATGTTACGAAGCATGGAAAACGCGCTGAAATCGCTATATAGCTGCCCAAGGGGACTATTTTGAAGAGGATGGCAGGATGGCAGCGTTGTAGAATAATTTTCAAATATACGGTTTTTATGGAATCAGTCTCATTACTTAATTGTCATACCTCGTAAAGTGTTTTTCATAGGGACGTTACAAAAGTAAACCGGTAGGGACACCAAACGACGCCGTATTTTTTCCTGCTCTTTTGACATTTCTCTTAAGTAAGCTTTGCCATTTCTTCATGGAAAGATATGCGATCCAACAACTGGTCGAAATTATTTAAATTTACTACCGAAACTCGGAGTCAGTGGCCTCAACTTTAAGAGTGCTACGTCCAATTTATGGTCGTCATAATCGTCTTGTCAAATCAACAATCGACCGTCTAATAATAAAAATTGAATCCACAGGTATAGTGCAAAGTGTCCCTGGTCCAATGAGACAAAGAAGTGCACGTAATGTCGAGAATATTGCTGCCGCTAGCCCGTACTTCTTCCGTGATGTTCAACCCCGCCACGTTACTTTGAACCGGAATCGCTACGCTATTTTTGGTCCGAATGGGATGATATAGATTTGAATAATATGTGGCTGAACAATAGCCCACTCTTTAAATTCGTTCTTGCCTTAGTGCATTTACAAGATATGTATGTCACATCTCCAGCTTCGCAAACTACGGCAACCCTCAAGTTTAGGTTTGTTTGTAGTTTTGTAGCATAAAACATTTGTGAAGCTCGTGAAATCATCGAAAACTTGCCTGTTGCGAGTGGTCCATTCCCCGCTGCTAATGACGATAATATCAAAAAAAAAAAAAAAGTACTTCATCATATCATTTACAATTATTTGGGTATGAGAAATTTTTGGGCAAGGTGGTCCATCAGTTCATTGGGAAGTTCAATCGACAACGATCCGTGTGAACTGTACACGATGAACCCGCTCCAAATCGTGGAAAAATGCAAGAGTCGGCTAACAAGGTTATGGCGTCTGTATTTTGAGATGCGAATGGAATAATTTTTATTGACTAGCTTGAAAAAGGAATAACCATCAACAGCGACTATTACATAGCATTATTGGTCCATGTGAAGGACGAAATCGTCGAAAAATGACCGCATTTGAAGAAAAAGTGTTGTTTCACTAAGACAATGCACCGCATCGCGTGTGAATACGGTGGCAAAACTCCATAAATTTGGCTTCGAATTGTTTCGGCATCCACCGTATTCTCCAGATCTGGACCCCACTAATTCCTATTCTCAGACCTCAAAGAATTGCACGTTGGGAAGAAATTTTCGTGGAGTGAAGAGGTGAGTGCCGAAACTGAGGCCTATTTTGATACAAATCGTACTACAAAAATGATATCGAAGACATGGAGGGTCGCTTTAACCAGTGTAAAACCCTTGAAGGGAACTATGTTGAACAAAAAACTAATTTTGACAAAAAATGTGTTTTACTGCCGGCAACTTTTCAATCGACATCTTATTGTTATGAATTTTTTGCAAAAACGATATGGAATAGAGTTCTAGAAATGAGTAGAAGTTCTAGAAATGAGCTGAAACTGAAAAAACCAAAACGCGCTTAAAGCCCATTTCAGCCGAGGCTTATAACAATTGTATGAATTGAATTTGATTAAGCGTTGCCATGCTTGTATAAGCTCAGAAGCCTACTATACATATGTATATTGAAGGCGACAATAATATTTGGTATTAAAATATGTGAAGATCTAGTCAGTCCGGGTCAAATTTGATCAGGTTGTATTCAATGTTGTTATATGAGTAGATCTCGTTACAAATCTATAAGTCATAGTTTCGTGGTTGAAATGTCGAAAACGGCAGCTAAAACTATTTTTTTTATAAAAGATAAGGTAACCTAAGCGTGTACCTAGACGAATGTTGATTTTAAGCAAGTAGCAAAAGAATACCCTATAAAAAAACATTCTTAAAGTAATCTAACAACCGCATTATCATGTTTCATATTAGCAAGATTTAGAGACTGTTGAGACAGTGATTTGAAATGATCGTTGAATTTTGAAGTCGCATATTTTTAATACTCCCCACAGAACTCTAAAATATATCCGAGTTTGTGTTATTGCTTCACATGCAGTTGCTCAGCTAAACGAGTGATTTTTGACCGCTCAGTTTCCATTATTTCATAGTTAATGAACAACATTGTATAACCGAATAATCGACTTTCCATTTCCATTTTCCAAAATAAGTTCCTCGGAATCATGCTTACTATGCCTAGAAAATTATAAGCTTCAAGACTTTTCAATTTTGAGTAAAAACCAAAAGCACAACAAAGCACTTTTAATTGATAAAAAACATATGATTTCCTTCAATTCCAGCAAATGACCCACAAAAATTTTTTTCAACTCCCAAGCGCCTGACATTAGTGCTAAAGTGCGGCAACACATAAGACATAAGTGACCCTTAAGCTAAACAGCTTCGCACCGAACTTCATAAACCGCATAAACACTAGTAGATGTTAGCAAGCAAAGACATTCATCACAGTTGAGTAAAGTTGAGTTGAAACCCAATTTTTGTTCAAAAACGCCGCCGGCCAATTACTATGCACAAAGCCGTTACATAAAACTCCATTAAGCGGACAATTAGCAATTCAATCACGTTCGTTTTATATAAAATTTCATTAATGTGGAATTCATGTTTATTTTGTGTATTTTAAGCAAAACAATGACAATAACAACAATAATGAGAAAAGAGTGTTAGTGTCAGCGCTTGGATTTCAATTGCAATTGTCTACATGCTCTTAACGGTTTATTTATTTATTTTTTATTTCTCGTACGAAAAAAAGGTCGTTCACCTCGTGCGAGTCTCAAAGAAGTGGCCAAAAATGAAGATTGAAAATTAAAAGTCCATAACATTACTTACCCAGTACAAACAGCATGGCAATGGCCAGTGTTAACATCTGATGTTGCGGCAACATGTTGCTAGTGTTGGTTGCTAGTTGACTGCTCGTTGTGTTCGCTCTCTGAGTTTACAACTCTCTTCGTATTATGTAGCACTGCTTTTAATTTATTATTATTTTTTTTTTTGTTTTTCCTTTTTATATTTATATCCTTGACTGCGACGCTGTTGCGAATTGTGATTTGCGAATTTCTCAACACTTTTAGGAAAATTTGCGCGTGTTCCGGTTGCTAATATTTTATTGGTGTGTATTATTGCTTAATCAACAACAATTTTATTTTTGCCACTTATGTACTTATTTATGTACTTGTTTGTATATGATTTATATTTCCGCTCGTAATTTCAATGAACTTTCACAATTTCTTTTATTTTATGCTATCTCGCCAACTTTTCCTTAATGAGATTATTTATATATTTTTTAATTTCCCAAAGAAATACTCGTATATAATTGCTTTAGCTTAAGTTTCTGTACGCGCAAATGACATTTTGTGTCAGTAAATGTGTGATTTGATGGCGCGCAGACGCAAAAAGAAAAATGGAGAAATTACGAAATAAAATAAAAAAGTGGCCAAGTGTTAAATAATACCGCTATAAATATGTAAATCATACTAAATGGTTTTATGCCAGCTTTTGACAAAGTTATACAGTCTTAAAAAGGGAAATTGGTCACTTCGTTGCTATACCCCGAAGAGTGTAATATGTCTGATCAGTGTGATAAGCTGAGTCGATTCAAACATGTTCATGTGTCTGTCGGACAGTATATATACGAATTATCGATCAGTTTTTGAGATATTGAACTGAAATTTTGGACACGTCCTTTTCTCCCCAAGAAGTTGGTTAATTCTCATAAACGTCATCAGACCGTCCGATCAAAATCCAATTCTTGTATGGAAAAACTATTTTATATGAAACTATATCTTGGTAAATTTAGCATGGATTATTGTCCTAGTCAAGGCTACTACCTTCGACGAAATTAGCTGTCAATCAAAATACAGACCCTCTTATACCCTTTTTATGCTAAAAAAAATGTATGTGTGGGAGGTATTACGAGTATATGTAGTTTCGGTGTAGACGCAGTTAACGCCTTTTCTTGTTTTAGAACAATATGATCTTCTAAAAGACCTTATCATATTATAATTTATTTCGACCGTTTCCGAAAATTTTCCCACTGAAGAATAAAAAGACACTTTCTTATTACAGAATACGATACGAAACCTTTATCTATAAGAGAGTAAAATAAATGAATCAGATAGAAAAATGATTCGATCAGGATATGTTAGGTTCGGGTTAGGTAAAGAGGTTGAGAGACAAAGCGTCTGGAGCTAGCCACAAATTTATTAAACTGGCTAATAGCTAGGAAGTATGACAGCCAAGATGATACAACCTTTATCAGGTGGAAGTGGGCAGTTAAGAAGAAGTATCTAACAAACACAAAACGGGGTTAGATCGCCAAAAAAAACAGCCCTTGGTCGGATGAAATCCGAGTCAATTCCGGTAAGACGAATCGGCTGTCGTGGGAATCGTATCTCGATGTTTCCACCTCATCTTCCCTCCTGAAACTTTAACAACTTGCTAAATCTTTAGCCTCACCGCCTGAGTGCCAATGGAACAATATCCAGTTAGGACGCCTATCATTGCGGTCGTGTGAACCATCCTAAGAGCTAGCAATTTCATGAAACTTTTGTGATTCACTCTGAGCCAGAAGGCTTTCGCTACTACAAGTGCTTATTGCTGACCAAGGCGTACTGAGCTCGCGTGTGGCTAATAGATTCAACGCCCAAGATCACAACAAGGTAACTACTGTTTGGTCCCATTCCAATTGAATTGGTGCCCTTTCTCAAAGGCTTTACAGTCTTCGACGATTTCGCTTCGGCCAAATACCTACAAGTAGATAAGTTTAATTTGGAAGTAGCTTGCTGCCACAGTTGGTGGGGTTATGCACTCCTTGACTAGCTCTACGCTCTGTATCAACAAGCTAAGGACGCAGCTCGTGAGCTCATGCCTTGCTTTATTAGCTATGATCTCGCCGACAACGAGCTAAAAGTACTTTTATTTATGGTATTTATTCTACATACTAAGTAATTTGTCTTCAAAAAAGTTAAAATTAAGTTAATTGACTATTTGGATGGATAAAGCACTTCAAAGGCAAAGTTCCACTCGACGAACAATAATAAGACATCATAAATGCCTTACATATATTTATTGTACCAAAGGTTGATCTCTGAGGACATCTATCAGAAGGTACGAGAGTAATACTAACAATCGCGTAAAAATATTCAATGTACTCCAATGACCGATATTGTTATTTGGAAAACCAAGAAAGGAGTTGGTAGGTGTAAAGCCATTAATATTGCCGTTCTCACAGCAGTCAGATCGACACAATCATGTTGGACCCCGATATTTGTAAGGCATGGGACTATCAACTCGACAGTATTCCTCAAAGTTTTTCGACAAACTCAGAGAATATTCCACACAGTACCCGGGTGAAGCAGAGGAAGAGACCTCCACTCCGTTGGAAAGACCAGGTGGAGAAGGACCTGGCTTCGCCTAGAATCTCAAATTGGCGCCACATTGCGAAAGGAAGAAACGACTGTCGCACTGTTGTAAACGCGGCTGTAAGGGCCAAGTAAGCGGTGTCAACGTCAATAAAGAAAAATAAGTGTTCTACCTTGCTCAAACTGCTGCAAGGACTAACTAACCCCATTGACGGTCCAATAATGTAGTAGACAAATATATTTTAATATATTCGACAGAATTAACGATCCAAGAGCAAATCTCGTCCTTTGGTCTGAAAAAGAAACGCGCATCTCGAAGAAAACAAGATGAACCATAGTAATTCTTCTTCTTCTTCTTTACTGGCGTAGACACCGCTTACGCGATTATAGCCGAGTCAACAACAGCGCGCCAGTCGTTTCTTCTCTTCGCTACGTGGCGCCAATTGGATATTCCAAGCGAGGCCAGGTCCTTCTCTACTTGGTCCTTCCAACGGAGTGGAGGTCTTCCTCTTCCTCTGCTTCCCGCGGCGGGTACTGCGTCGAATACTTTCAGAGCTGGAGTGTTTTCATCCATCCGGACAACATGACCTAGCCAGCGTAGCCGCTGTCTTTTAATTCGCTGAACTATGTCAATGTCGTCGTATATCTCGTACAGCTCATCGTTCCATCGAATGCGATATTCGCCGTGGCCAACGCGCAAAGGACCATAAATCTTTCGCAGAACCTTTCTCTCGAAAACTCGCAACGTCAACTCATCGGTTGTTGTCATCGTCCAAGCCTCTGCACCATATAGGAGGACGGGAATTATGAGAGACTTATAGAGTTTGGTTTTTGTTTGTCGAGAGAGGACTTTGCTTCTCAATTGCCTACTTAGTCCGAAGTAGCACCTGTTGGCAAGAGTTATCCTGCGTTGGATTTCTAGGCTGACATTGTTGGTGGTGTTTACGCTGGTTCCAAGATAGACGAAATTATCTACAACTTCAAAGTTATGACTGTCAACAGTGACGTGAGTGCCAAGTCGCGAGTGCGACGACTGTTTGTTTGATGACAGGAGATATTTCGTCTTGCCCTCGTTCACTGCCAGACCCATTTCTTTTGCTTCCTTGTCCAGTCTGGAGAAAGCAGAACTAACGGCGCGGGTGTTGAGGCCGATGATATCAATATCATCGGCATACGCCAGCAGTTGTACACTCTTATAAAAGATAGTACCCTCTCTGTTAAGTTCTGCAGCTCGAACTATTTTCTCCAGAAGCAGGTTGAAAAAGTCGCACGATAGGGAATCGCCTTGTCTGAAACCTCGTTTGGTATCGAACGGCTCGGAGAGGTCCTTCCCGATTCTGACGGAGCTTTTTGTGTTGCTCAACGTCAGTTTACACAGCCGTATTAGTTTTGCGGGGATACCAAATTCAGACATCGCGGCATAAAGGCAGCTCCTTTTCGTGCTGTCGAAAGCAGCTTTGAAATCGACGAAGAGGTGGTGTGTGTCGATTCTCCTTTCACGGGTCTTTTCCAAGATTTGCCGCATCGTGAATATCTGGTCGGTTGTTGATTTACCAGGTCTAAAGCCACACTGATAAGGTCCAATCAGTTTGTTGACGGTGGGCTTTAATCTTTCACACAATACGCTCGACAGAACCTTATATGCGATATTGAGGAGGCTAATCCCACGGTAGTTGGCGCAGATTGTGGGGTCTCCTTTTTTGTGGATTGGGCATAGCACACTTAAATTCCAATCGTTGGGCATACTTTCGTCCGACCATATTTTGCAAAGAAGCTGATGCATGCACCTTATCAGCTCTTCGCCGCCGTGTTTGAATAGCTCGGCCGGCAATCCATCGGCCCCTGCCGCTTTGTTGTTTTTCAGGCGGGCAATTGCTATTCGAACTTCTTCATGGTCGGGCAATGGAACGTCTGCTCCATCGTCATCGATTGGGGTATCGGGTTCGCTTTCTCCTGGTGTTGTGCGTTCACTGCCATTCAGCAGGCTGGAGAAGTGTTCCCTCCATAATTTAAGTATGCTCTGGGCATCGGTAACTAGATCACCTTTGGGGGTTCTACAAGAGTATGCTCCGGTCTTGAAACCTTCTGTAAGCCGCCGCATCTTTTCGTAGAATTTTCGAGCATTACCCCTGTCGGCCAGCTTATCAAGCTCTTCGTACTCACGCATTTCGGCCTCTTTCTTTTTCTGTCTACAAATGCGTCTCGCTTCCCTCTTCAACTCTCGGTATCTATCCCATCCCGCACGTGTTGTGGTCGATCGTAACGTTGCGAGGTAGGCAGCCTGTTTTCTCTCCGCTGCGACACGGCACTCCTCATCGTACCAGCTGTTCTTCTGCACTTTCCGAAAACCAATGGTTTCGGTTGCAGCTGTACGTAAGGAGTTTGAAATGCCGTCCCACAGTTCCCTTATACCGAGTTGTTGACGAGTGCTCTCAGAGAGCAGGAGTGCAAGCCGAGTAGAAAAACGTTCGGCTGTCTGTTGTGATTGCAGCTTCTCGACGTCGAACCATCCTTGTGTTTGTTGGCGTGCGTTTTTTGCTGCACAGAGGCGGGTGCGAATTTTGGCTGCAACAATATAGTGGTCCGAGTCGATGTTAGGACCTCGGAGCGCACGCACATCTAAAACACTGGAGACGTGTCTTCCGTCTATCACAACATGATCGATCTGGTTGGTGGTTTTTCGATCTGGAGACAGCCAGGTAGCTTGATGTATCTTCTTATGCTGGAATCTAGTGCTACAGATAACCATATTTCGGGCCCCGGCGAAGTCGATCAGCCTCAGCCCATTTGGGGATGTTTCCGCGTGGAGGCTGAATTTACCGACCGTAGTGCCAAAGATACCTTCTTTGCCCACCCTGGCATTGAAGTCGCCAAGCACGATTTTGACATCGTGGCGGGGGCATCTCTCATAAGTGCGCTCCAAGCACTCATAAAAGGCATCTTTGGTCACATCGTCCTTCTCTTCCGTCGGGGCGTGGGCGCAAATCAGCGATATGTTGAAGAACCTCGCTTTGATGCGGATTGTGGCTAGACGTTCATTCTCCGGAGTGAATGTTAGTACTCGGCGACGGAGTCTCTCTCCCACCACGAATCCAACACCAAACTTGCGCTCCTTTATATGGCCACTGTAGTAAATGTCACAAGGACCTACTCGTCTCTGTCCTTGTCCCGTCCATCGCATTTCTTGGACGGCGGTGATGTCAGCCTTTATCTTTACGAGGACATCTACCAGCTGGGCAGCGGCACCTTCCCAATTAAGGGACCGGACATTCCAGGTGCATGCCCTCAAATCATAGTCCTTATTTCGTTTGCCATGGTCGTCATCAAAAGGGGGGTCACTCATCCGAGGCTTGTTGTTGTCTTTCATTGGGGGTGTTTTTTTACGTGGCGGGTCCCAAACCCAGCGCACAACCCTATGCAGGGGTGTTTCGCCTTCTCACTTTAGCTCGCCTTCAAACGGATGTTCTTAGGCTACCCAGAGGATACTTGGTCAAAGACCGGAAGTCGTGAGCTGCTTGAGTCATATGTAAAAGAATCGTTTCTGGCCACTCCCAAGTGAATGGCGATCAGAGAACTTTCCTCACTTGCGTGAACTTCTACACATGACTCCATCCTCCATAGTAATTATGAAAATGAAAAACCTAAGAAACCAGAAAGCACTGCTTCTAAAACTAAACACAAAAATAGGAGAGGCGCTAAGGAAAAATTTAGACAACAATTGATCCTTCAAAATTCACTCAACCACATTAAAAAAAACGCAATAAATGACACAAAGCATTGACTAGCTTCAATACACCCCGAATAACTGTATATATTATTTATGTACAGCTAGAAATACACTTAAAATGGGTGTGTAAACGGCACGTCTGCGCACTTTGGCAGCAAACTATTTTTGGCACTTGTTCACCCAAACGAAGTTAATCCATTTTTTACAGTTACCAAGTGGCGCTTAAAGGCACAAACGCGTCGCAGAACCAAGCCTTTAAAATGTATATCTCTTACACGTCTATATACTAAATGTTATTATATATAGTATATTTATTTAAGTCACTTTGACGCACTACTTTTAACTCTGTGACGATAAATAGTTAGACAAACCTCCACAACGATCGCTGCGAACCGCACTGCTCTGAAACTCGTCTGTAACTGAAGGTAAAAGTCGGACTCCCAGCTTAATGAAGCGCCCGCGTTCAGCGCTTAGCGGCTCCAGCTCCAAAAAGGCATTGTAATACACATAAATATGTATGTACATAAATGGGTTATAAGTGTAGAAGAGGGGGAGGCAGGAGAGCAAGAAAATACAGTAACGAAATAAATGTTCGATGCTGCCGACGATCCGACGATCCGGCTACTGTAGTGGTTGTGACTGCAGCGTCACAGCGACTTACAGCACATTTGTGGTAAGCGCCTTTGGGCCGCTGGCAACACCACCAGCACCAGCAACTTGGCGGCGGTACACGCTACAACTTAAGCTTGCCGGGCTGCGCGGTTGTTGGCGGCGGGCAAAGCATGTTCGTGGCGTGGACACATACAGCTTTTTGGTTTTGTTGTTGTGCTTTTATTTTCATTGCTTACCAAGCGAACAACTGACTTCGTTATGCCAACTTATTATTGTACTTATTGCTGCACTCGAGCGTGAGTTTTTCTCATCATCAATCTTTTTGTTTTGACTATTGTTTATTTAGTTTTATTTTTTTCTTATTTACTCGTTTTTTTTTTCTCGCAAGTGTTTCAATTATAATTTTCTTTAACATTGAGTTATGTAGACAATACTGTTAGTTACGCTGTTGAATTTGCGGTTGCTGTGCGTTAAGATGACTTTGTTTAATTTTTCAAATACCTACTTATTAACTGTGTGCCGATCATTTTTGGAGATTATTATGTATTTATATGAAAGGGTGGACCTAGTAAATAACTGAGGAAGTCACGATTTCTGTTTTTTTCAAGTTTTATTTCATTTCTCCATTGACAATGTTCATTATTTTAGTTTAAAGTGACTAAACAATATTTTATTATCTTCTCGAATAATACCGTCTACTAAGGTTTATTTCTCCATGACTTTCTTAGTAGGTATGTGACATTGAAAAGCTCAATGCGCCTAATTGTAGGCAACGATTTGACTTTCTTATTTAATAAGCGCCAAAGGATAGATACCATCTGATCAAATTTGACCAGGACTTGTGTTTTCAAACTTCGTGCTTATTACAAACTTTTTTATATATTTCTTTGTGACATTCGATCTTCATATGTCAATTAGTTTGTTTTTGGCAGCTGTTCTTTTACGTGTATAGTTTGTTCGCATTTGCAGACAAAAAAAGAGAGAGGCCGAAATGTTTGACTACAAAGAGCTTGACAAACTGGCCGACAGGGGTAATGCTTGCAGATTCTACGAAATGACGCGGTTTCAAGACCGGAGCATACTCTTGTAGAACCCCTAGAGGTGATCTAGTGACAGATGCCCAGAGCAAACTAAAATGATGGAGGGAACACTTCTCCAACCTTCTAAAAGCCAGTGAAAGTATAACGCTAGGAGAAGGCGCACCCGAATCCATGACGATGGAGGGGACGTTCCAGTACGCGACCATATAAAAGTTCGAATAGCAATCATCCGTCTGAAGAACAACAAAGAGATACGATTATTCAAATACGGCAACGAAGAATTGATCATGCTCCTAATCAATTAGCTCCTTTGTAGAAAATGATCGGACAAAAGCATGCCCAACGATTGGAATTCAAATGGACTCTGCCCAATCTACAAAGAGGGAGACCGCCCAATCTGCGCGAGCCATGGAAGAAGCTTCCTCAACATCGCATATGAGATACTGTTTGAAAGATTAAAGCCCACCGTCAACGAACTGATTAGGCCTTATCAGTGCGACTTGAGGCCTGGAAAATCGACAACTGACCAGATATTCACCATTGAAAAAGACCTATGAAAAAAGAATCTACACACACCACCTTTTCCTCAATTTCAAAGCTGTTTTCGACAGCACGTCTGAATTTGGTATCCGCGCAAAACTAATACCAAAAGCTCCGTCAATATCGTGAAGGTCCTCTCCCAGCCGTTCGATACCAAACGAGTTTTCAGACAAGGCGACTGACACCCTACTTGCTCCTGTAAAAAATAATTGGAGCAGCAAAACTGAATAGAGAAGGTCCATTCTGACATCGATATAATTGGCCTCAACAACCGCGACGTTAGTTCTGCTTTCTCCAGACTGCTTAAGGAAGCGAGTCGTAGACAATTTCGTCTATCTTGAAACTAGCATTAACCAACCCAACCAACAACAACGTCAGACTCGAAATCCCACGCAGAATAACTCTTGCCAACAGGTGCTACTTCGAACTGAGTAGGCAACTAAAAAGTAAGGTTCTCTCTCAAAGAACAAAAACCAAACTCTATAAGTCGCTTATTATTCCCTTTCTACCATATATGGTGCAGAGGCATGGACGATGACAACAGCTGAAGAATCGATGTTACGACTTTTCGAGAGTTTCTGCGGAAGATTGGTTGTTCTTTTTACATTGGCAACAGCGAGTACCGCAGTCGTTAGAACGATGAGCTATGTATATGAGATATGCGATGACATTGACATAATTCAGCGAATTAAGAGACAGTGGCTTCACTAGCTAGGTCAACTCGTCCAAAAGGATGAAAACACACCAGCTCTGAGAGTATTCAACGCAGTATCCGCTTGCGGGAGCCGAGGAAGAGGAAGACTTTCACTCCATTGGAAAGACCAGGTAGAGAAAGATCTGTTTACATTACACCTGCCGACGAAACCAAAACGAGCCAGAATTGACAAGAACTAGACGAAATCAATTCAAAAATTTTCATATTGCCGCGAAGGAAGGACTATATCACCCGAAAAAAATGCTATTTAACGAAAAATTGCACAAAACATATTGTAAAGGTTCACAAAACTTCAGTAGCCCATACTATTATAGTACTATCTTATTTTCGTCACAATTAGTCTCACCCTAATGAGCACATATTTATCTAAAGACTTGACTAAAACGTAAAAACACGATGGCCCCCTGCGCATGGCAGCCAGCTCTCCCGCATTCCTATTTATTGACAACAGTTTGCTGGTTATTGCCTGGTTGCCACCAGTGACCGGGTTGAGCTTCAATCGCCGCAACACAACTTGTTCAAGTACCTGGTGTGCATGCGCACTTGCATTCACACTGGATTGCACTACTCGCATAACTATTAACCAGCACAACGATACGTATTGGCTCAAGTACGAGTTCGAATACCGGTTCCAGCGTTTTCTTACTCACTTTCGCTTTTCATTTGCATTCTTTAAATAGCAATGAAGTGTTTTCTTTCCTTTTTTGTTTTGCAATTCACTTTTGCTTTACATTGTCATGTGCAAGTAATGTCGGTTTGTATGTAATTACTGACTGCATGGAACAATGGCAGGGTGGAGTATTGAGACAACAGCTGATTTTAATACAAAGGAAAAAGAGGGCAGAACTTCAGTTAGAAATAAAGGGAAATGTTCGAATTGAATGAAAGTTTTTTAAAAAGTGAAAGCTCATGCATAAAACTTTGAACTTTGAACAGCTGATTTTTAGAAGTAGGGCTCTGAAGAGTGAAGGGCGATGTGCAATCTCAAATATTTTTATGCGCATCATACCTCTCCTGACGATATTAAAACTCAAACCGAATTTCGGACGTGAAAAAATTTATTATAACATCCTTCAGTCACTAGGAGGAAGCTTACAACGTAACGGATCATTTTTCAGGTTAAGTCAAAGCGTACTACATGTACAGGGTAATCCATCTCGAATACATTGAGCCCAATTTTTGGATGACTCGACTCGCTCGAGCATTTCGACTGGTAACTGACGAAGGACAAATGTAATGTTTTGCTCTAAGCCCTGAATAGAAGCGAGATTGTTCGCATAGACTTTAGACTTTACGTATCTCCATAAGAAAAAGTCTAACGGTATGATATCACACGATTTTGGTGGCCAATCGTCCGGCCCAAAACATAAATCTATCTGCTCACCGAAGTGCTCTCCCCAAAAATCCATTGTGTGGAAAGTCACGTTGCTAAATTTCGCTGAGATCACGAGCTTCAATAGCAAGCTTTAAATATCATGAAGCGGTAACGGTCACCATTGACGGTTACGTTCTCACCCTCATAATTTTTGACGTTTCCCATCGGCCCACAAACCACACCAAACTATTGTTTTTCTGAATGAAATGGTAGCTGTTGAATCTCTTCCGGTTGCTCGTCGTCTCAAATGGGGCAATTTTGCCGTATCGACTCTCCACGGCCCTTTTCTTCACTGCATACTGATACCACGTTCAGTTCGATCGAATATTATCCAACAATGAATGCTGGATCTCAAGATGGATGGTGATGTTAAAAAAAAATTCCGCTGCTTGGACGTTATTGTCGATACGAAGCCCCTTTAATACGAAACGAGGATCCGAAATAATGCGGAGGCATAAACCGAAACCGAAAACAAAATTATCGAACTGAAACGAGAAGCCGAATGATCGGGAATTAAGCAAGGTTCACATAGTAAAAACCGACACCCTTCACTGAAACCAAACCGAGCTTTCGAAGTCGGAAGAAACATCTGTTAAAGATCTGACATGAAACTTCTTACTCGGGGTATCATTTATTATTAAAGCTAACAAAAATTTTATCTCAACCGAGTTTTGGTAGTCGCAAAAACATGAGATCGAAGAAGTAATAGAAAAAAATCGCTTCGTGCTTCAAACAACACAAAAGGATTATAAAGACTCAACGGAAATCTCATTTTAGTATAAATTAGAAGGCACTGATATAGGAGAAACCCGCTCGGAACCATTTTTCACTAAACTCTAGTTTAAGCTCACCGAGAACCCTCATAGAGCTTAGAAGGTACACATGTCATTCAGAAAATAAATGTTCATATATACACATACATACACATACTGAACGCCGACTTTTATTTCACTTATGCACCGATTTCGAGCTTGTCGTAAATATTGCAAGCTTTTTTTATTTTTCCCAGCACCAAAGTGGCCATGCCGGTTTTAAACTCGTAAATTCATGCGCTTACCGAGTGAGTTTGCATGTGAGTGTGTGTGTATGCGATTGTTATGACCAACTATTGCCGCCGATTGCATCGCTGATGACCAGCAGCGTTTAACGACGATTTGCGAATTCGATTATTGCTTTTCGCTCCGTTAGCTGCACTTCAACCCAGTTTGAATTAATCGCAGCGCAAAGCAACGCAATGCAACGCTAAATCCACTATCCGGCAAGCAAATCAATGCATTGCAATATTTTCGTAGCATTGCGGCGTTGTTGCTGCTGCTGCTGTGGCTGTAGCTGTTGGCAATGTTGCCTGGCGACTCATCAATGCTGCAATGGATGATGATGGCATCGGAGCCACATGCGAGAATACGCAAGTGCAGCACGTATATGTGTTCATACATACACACATACTTATATATATGGTAAATGTATATACATACATAATGCACACACATCCGAGTATGTGCCCACCAAATATTTCGCCTGTGTGTCTGTCTGCTCTTGCAATTGCTTCGATTTGTTTGCATGTACGTTTATTGAAAAGCGTACTCAATCGCTGTTTTGTTGTTGTTATATTAATATGTAAGCCATTGTTGTTGATTGCAGCCCAAACTCTTCGTGATGATCACTTCCATCTTTTGTGGCTCTGGATTATTCGCCGCTGTTATCGCATTGCTTGGCAGCGGGACTGAAATGGTCACTCCAGTGCCCCCACTCGGCTCTGACTTGTCATGTCGCGGCTGCTGGGCGATTTATTTCTCCCCTTCAGCGCCGTTCATCGGTATTCAATTGCAGCGTCAGCTTAGCATTCAGCGCTTGGCGCACAGCTGCCAATTGCCTGGTGGCTATTTCGATTTTCATTAGCGGAAAATTTGCTTTGATAGCCAAAATGTTGAAGGTTATTTTTGTTTATTATTTACATAATATTTTGTGAGACCCGAAACTCTTGTTATACCCAACACAGAGTATTTAAAGTTTGTCACGAGTTTGCAATACCCAAAAGTAAATGATGGGGATCCTACAAAGACCCGTAGCGAGCTAAGTCGATTCAGCGAACTAGTCTCGCAGTTTTTGAGACACCGATCTGAAATATTGGATCTGGAGAATACCGTGGATGCAGAAGTAATCTGAAGCCCAATTCGTGGATCCCATAATACAGATATTAAAACCTTGTAAAACGACTGGAATCATCGCGGACAGTCCACTTAGATGACTGTCGATTGGACTTCGAAATAAAATGCTGGAACCATGTTTTATCCATTGTCATTTATCGACCAAAAACTCGGCTTTACTACGCTACAATTCCATTCAAAGTTCCGAATCATCAACTCGTCATTGTTTTCATCAAAAGTGAGCTCCCGCGGCACCGACTTCGTACAGAGTTTGCTCATACCCAAATATTCGTGAATGAAATTACTTACAAATTCAGTTGATATCTTCAGAGTGCCTGCTATCACTTGACTCTTCGGTCATCCAAAAATAACCGGTAATAACCTCTTTTAGGCGTCCATTGCAATCAATGTCTTCGAGACTCATTTCTCCACTTCTAAACTTAACCAGCAAGTATTGATGGTTAAATTTCCTGGGCCAGAGTTCGCAAGTTCGTCATCAAGCCAAGTTTTGACTTCAACGTGAAGGGTATTTTAATGCGGTGCAACCAAAGTTACCGTTTTTTCTGGCTTTTTGTTTTATTTTGACGTTTTGTAATTCTTTGAAGAAATACCGGTTTAAAAACAGCAAATCGAGATTCAAAATACACGTGTATGTGCGCCATCAATGGGCTTCAACATCAAATGTTGATTCATAAAATATTTGGTTATGCATTGCTTGGCTTTGACAAGCTGTGGGAGAACTATTGCTCCACATTACTCGTGTTCTTTCAATGTCTTACAGTGATTGCAATCGTCTTAGTTTTATGGCATTGAAATGGATGAGAAAACTTTTTGAATAATTCAAAATTCCATTGGGGTTAAGAGTAATGACATAGCTTTAGTTAGAGCCGAGCACAGGGTCGATTCTTGTAGGGTCAAAGCATACAGCTGACCAATAGCCATTGGTGGCTTCGAAAAATTGTTAAATTCTCGAACTACTTGTGCGGTATAGGTTTTTGCAGTCATAGTTCACTGTTTTAAGGACGGAAAACGAGTTTATTTTGTGTAGCAAGGAGACTTGAATCCCTCTATAAGCAATTCAAACTGAATAGGGGTCTTGAATCATTCTCGTATTGACAGACGGCCGATGCGAAGTGTGCACAAAAGGGGAGAAAGTAGGCATCTCAAAAATCCACTTGGACCACATCCATGAGAAAGTTGTCGTCGCGATGGGTGTCACGTTGCCTTTGTTTGTAGGCAACCAGCGTAACGATGAGATCACTTTACAGCAATGTTTGAGCTATTTAGGCACGATCTGAAGGACTTTCTACATCATTAAGTGATCGCCTACGAAACATGGTTCAACTTATATAGGTCTGAGATCAAAAAACCGCCGAAACAGTGAACTCCACTCAAAGAACCTACTCCGAAGAAGGCGAAGACTACCCTCTAACTCGGAATGGTAATCTTTCTTGGTATTTACGAGAAGAAAGAGATTGAGATTTATTTTGCAGACTAAAGAAGTGTTGGACCCCGTCAAATTCCATCTAAAGTCATTTTCAAAAATTTTTGATCTCAAGACAATCTTTCGAAGTTAAAATAGTCATTAGCAATTTCGATTTACTGATAGTAAAAAACTTATATAACCCACCGTTTGAAAAACAGCAAAGCGGCGGAGCCCGATGGATTGCCGGCCGAGCTATTCGAATATGGCGGCGAAAAACTCATTAGAAGCATGCATCAACTTGGTCGGACAAAAGCATGTCCGACGTCTTAAGTGTGCTCTGATCAATCCACAAAAAGGGAGACTAAGGTATCGTGCGATTTCTTTAATAACAGAATAACTCTTGTCAACAGGTGCTTCTTCAGACTGCGTAGGCAATTGAGAAGTAAAGTTCTCTCTCGACGAACAAAACCCAAATTCTACAAGTCACTCATGATTTTCGTCCTGCCATATATGGTGCAGAAGCATGGACGATGACTGATGAGTCGACGTTGAGTTTTCGAGAGAAAGGTTCTGCGGAAGATTTATGATCCTTCGTCCTTTGGCAACGGCGAGTACCGCAGTCGATGGAACGATGAGCTGTACGAGATATACGACGATATTGACATAGTTCAGCGAATTAAGAGACAGCGGCTACGCTGGCTAGGCATTGTCGTCCGTTTGGATGAAAAAACTCCAGCTCTGAGAGTATTTGACGCACTATAAACAAAAAAACAGAGAAAGAGAAGACCTCCACTCCGTTGGAAAGTCCAGGTGGAGAAGGACCTGGCTACACTTGAAAACTCCAATTGGAACCAAACAGTGCATAGGCCACCCGCTCGTTTCCTATTCAGCAATGGCATAAAATGAGTAATTTCAAAACTGACTGCGTTTGCTCAATGAAAATTGCGGAATAAATGCGGGAGTGGTGTGCAGGCGCGGCGGTACAAATGTAAATGCCAACAATTGTGGTGACAATGTTGCGAAAATGTTGCGCAATTACCATACACATCCCCATCATACTCATGCACATGCTCATTCATATGTATGGGGCAACATAAATGCCACACACGAATGGACAACAACAATGCATAATAAATATAAGCAGCAAATTCACAACCGGCTGCCTGTCGGACTTCGGTGGAAGTGTGTAATAAATGCAAATGTTGCAAATGAACAAAATTTGCGCTTCTGCATCCAAAAGTTTAGAGATACCTATGTCTATATATAAAGGGTGGTTCGTTAGACAGTGCGTTCTGGGAGGTATATGGATGTATGAGAGCGATCCGTAGCCTACATAGATGGCGCTACTATCACAAAAGAAATTTACTATGGTTTAGTATATTCTCGTTGCTACTAACGAAATTTCAACCTAAACGAGCTCGTGTGTCTGGAAGCGGGGATGTCTGCGAATATCAGAGAAATAAAAAAAAAAACAATATCGGTGGTTCTTCTATTTTTTTTTTTGGAAGTGTTCTCGAAGAGACTTACATGCTCTTCCTAAATTGAGCTTCCGCGACGACATTCAAATATAGATTTAAGGAATTATATTGCGATCGCACGTGAGTTTTTGAATTACTACGTCCAGGTGTCTTGCAAACGGCTACCACTGCGGAAAACGGTCATATTCGATACTGTTTAGTGCAAAACGGAAAGACTTACTTGATCGCCGACGAATCGAACCCTCGACGAAAAGTCGAAACGGTGAAATTCACGAACAAAAAAGCTCCAAAATAATGTGAAAACTAACTTATCGACCGGAAAAGTGGAGTCCATCTTTTTACTGGGATTTAGAAAGAGGAGATCCCTCTTACGGTCAAGTACTTGTAGAAGAACAAAGAAATAACAGAGATCTGTTATGGCGAATTATATAAAAACTGTTCAACTTGACGAAGAGAACAGCACTCTTCCGACATCAAAATGTACCGTTTCATACTTTCGCCGTCGGCGTGATCGAATTTGTCTACGAACTGCTTTTCCAACCATTATGTAAAGTGAAGCGTAGAGCGGCGTATTGTCTTACTGGAATAGTACGCGTAGACATAATTAAATTCCTGGAAAAAGTCAGTCAACATCGTGTTCAAACGCTCACTAGTGATGACAATGCATTTCCCGAATCATTTCGAAGGTAATAAGGGCCGATAACGCCGACATACGACAATCTACACCAAGCGGTAAATTTTTGTCGAGAGGACTTTGCTTCCTGAACCACACGTGGTTTTGACTCACCGCCAATGGCGACAATTTTGTTTTTTGGCGAAGCGGAAAAGCCAGAAATGGGTCTCATCTGAGAAGATAATTTGCTTCCCTATGAGTAGACGTTACACAGTGGCACCGCTCCATACATTTCTTGGAAAAAAATAGAAGGAGTGGTCGTACAATAATGAAACTTTGCAGAAACACTTCTCTGGACTAAATTAAGAAATTTTGAAAAAATTTTGGAAAACCGCCCACTGCCACACCCACTTCCCATATAACTGCAATTGCCAAAATTTTTATTTTTGGACCTAGGGACTTGAAATTCGGGACACTTCTTAATTGAGTTCTCCTGATGAAAAAAAATTAAACTTAAACGCAAAGTGACGTTATTTATACCATTACCTTGATAAAAATCCAATATAATATGCAACGTTTTAATTGAATATGTAACAGGCGAAAAATTATGTTAGTTTTTATTTGTAATATTATGCAAGCACCATATCTTAAACAATGGGATCTAGTTCTAAGGAAATTTTGTTCGAATGACGCCTTAAGCTACTTATGTAAGGATCCAAAGTTATAAGAAGTCTGTTGAAGACATCAAATCATCAAAGATTAAAATCGATGTTACTAAAAGGGACGGTAATTGGCGGTTGTTTTTTTTTTTTTTTTTTAATTGAAAGTACAGACTCGGAACTTTCATTTTTTTATAGTAATAGGGCTAAGCAATGCAAAACACATAAAGTTTTTTTTCCATCAAAAAATGAAAAGTTGGTATTTTTTAGTATAATTTTTGAAAAATTACTAAAATTAGCTTACTTTGCCAATTTCAATATTTTTTTTTTTTTATAAAGAAGTAGGTGCTATATTTTCACTAAAAAATAAAAGAAAAGCCATAGCTATAAACACAAAAAAAAATTCTTTATTTGGACAATAATTTTAATCTGATTTTATTGAATAACTTTCCGTCGACTTTTGTTAGTTTTTTAACTATAAAATTTCACTTTTTATAAAAAACCTTGTTGAATTTTTCTTATCCAAATATTTCTTTAAAAACAAAATTATTAAAGTTTTGAAGTTGGAAAGTGGAAAAATCCTATTTTTCCGCCGAAATGCCACTGTGCGTTGTACCAAAAATATCTCTCAAACCCTTTTTTAAGCAAACCATTATCTTAAACACCCTGTACAATGCACTAAACAGTATTACGAATAGAGCCATTTTATTTGCTTGCAGACTTAAGCAAAGGTCTAGCACATTAGAA
>CM050325.1:92281326-92325975 GCA_027475135.1 Bactrocera correcta
CTTAAGTCTACATGGTCACCTTACTTAGACTTCAAGAATGCTGACTATGTTAACCTCAACAATTTTTATCTAAACGCAGATTGGTCTAATCTTTACTCATCGCCCTCCATAGACAGCAAAATCAAAGTTCTCAAGTGAACTGAAACATAAAACGCTACTCAAGAAAAAAGCTCACGCTACCTTTAAGAAACACAATACTACTCCGAACTATAGTAAGTTTAGTGGGCTCAGGTTGAATGCTACAACAACTACATAAACAAAGTCGAACTACGGGTCCAAGAGGACACTGGTGCTTTCTGGCATTTTGTCAAGAACAAAAGAAGATGCAGCAGCGATTTCCCATCAACCATGTACTGGACAGCCACCTCAGGCTTGGAGATCAGCAATATGTTTGCATCGTTCTTCAAAAGTGTATAAATTCAGGATCCATGCCAGAGCTCTTCATCGCCCAATAATGGGCCTGCAGCTATTAATAAAGGGTGATTTTTTAAGAGCTTGATAACTTTTTTTAAAAAAAAAACGCATAAAATTTGCAAAATCTCATCGGTTCTTTATTTGAAACGTTAGATTGGTTCATGACATTTACTTTTTGAAGATAATTTCATTTAAATGTTGACCGCGGCTGCGTCTTAGGTGGTCCATTCGGAAAGTCCAATTTTGGGCAACTTTTTCGAGCATTTCGGCCGGAATAGCCCGAATTTCTTCGGAAATGTTGTCTTCCAAAGCTGGAATAGTTGCTGGCTTATTTCTGTAGACTTTAGACTTGACGTAGCCCCACAAAAAATAGTCTAAAGGCGTTAAATCGCATGATCTTGGTGGCCAACTTACGGGTCCATTTCTTGAGATGAATTGTTGTCCGAAGTTTTCCCTCAAAATGGCAATAGAATCGCGAGCTGTGTGGCATGTAGCGCCATCTTGTTGAAACCACATGTCAACCAAGTTCAGTTCTTCCATTTTTGGCAACAAAAAGTTTGTTAGCATCGAACGATAGCGATCGCCATTCACCGTAACGTTGCGTCCAACAGCATCTTTGAAAAAATACGGTCCAATGATTCCACCAGCGTACAAACCACACCAAACAGTGCATTTTTCGGGATGCATGGGCAGTTCTTGAACGGCTTCTGGTTGCTCTTCACCCCAAATGCGGCAATTTTGCTTATTTACGTAGCCATTCAACCAGAAATGAGCCTCATCGCTGATCGGACGTAAAGCGCGAAACACATTTCGAACCGAACACTGATTTTGGTAATAAAATTCAATGATTTGCAAGCGTTGCTCGTTAGTAAGTCTATTCATGATGAAATGTCAAAGCATACTGAGCATCTTTCTCTTTGACACCATGTCTGAAATCCCACGTAATCTGTCAAATACTAATGCATGAAAATCCTAACCTCAAAAAAATCACCCGTTATTTTAGATGAGTTTGCTGTCAGTATCAATGAAGTCCACAAATGTCTAATGTCTCTGAATACCAAGAAAGGAGCTGGTCCTGATGACCTACCAAACATCTTTCTCAAAAGTTATGCCACCAGCCTCAGTGAACATCTCACACATATCATAAGTTTCTCGCTTCACAATGGTACTTTCAAAACTGATTGAAAGATCTCTTTTGTGTGTCCTATTCATAAGGATGGCCCAAAGATAGATGTCTCCAACTATAGGCCAATTGCATTCAATCTGCTCTTGCTAACCTCTTTGAAAAGATAGTTCTTCCTCAACTAACTGCTTTCTTCTCAAACATCATCACCAGTAAACAACATGGATTCGTGGGTGGGAGATCGACTACCTCCAACCTGTTCATCTACGTCAATTACCTGCTTGAATCTCTAAACAACGATAAAGTAATTCATTCCATCTACACAGGCTTTAGCAAAGCCTTCGATAGAGTGGATCACAACATCTTACTGAGTAAACTAAGCAAGCATGGCACCCAAGGTAACGCATTTAACTGGTTACAGTCGTATTTGATTGGTAAGCAATTCCAAGTGAAAGTTGATGATAACCTCTTCATCAAGCATGACGTAACATCTGGGGTGCCGCAAGGTTCGCATTTGGGACCCACTCTTTTTAATATATTTGTTAATGATATCGGTGATTACTTCAGATCTGACTATCTGCTTTATGCAGATGACCTAAAGTTATTCAGAGCCATATCTTGCGAACAAGATACGGTTACTCTCCAAAGTGACATTGATGCACTCTCGAGCTGGTGCCACAAGAATAAACTTGATCTGAATATCAAAAAGTGCGCTGTCACATCATTTTCACGGTCGCACTTCAGATAATTATAAACTAAATAATGAGGCAATGAACGTAGTTGAACAAGTGAAGGAACTGGGCATACTCATCGACAACAAATTGACATTCAGCAAACACATCGACAAGATCTTACATCAGGCTTTCAAAGTTCTTGGTTTTATAACTCGAACAAGTAAAGACTTTAAGAATCCCAACTCCATTCTGCGTCTTTTTTCCACGCTGGTCTTCCCAGTCCTGGATTATGGCAGTGTAATTTGGTCACCCTTCACTGACGTGGCAATCAACCGTGTTGAAAGAGTTCAGGCGAAAATATGTAAACTTCTAGGCTACCGGTTCTGTCACGATGTTTCTGGTGGTCTCAACTCAACTGAAGATCTTTACAACCGCTTCAACATCAACAAGTTACAAGCTCGTCGTCAGGTAGCTGACCTAATGTTCTTTTTTAAAGTCGTGAATGGATTAATTGATGCTCCGGACATCACCAGCTGTTTCGAGTTGACACCGACGGGTATCCTTTTAAGACGCAACCGCTTACTAAAAACTATAAAAACCTCAAAAAACTACGTGTTCAACGGCCCGTACAATCGTATCGCGTTGCTTGTCAACTCGCTGCATACTCATTTGGATTTCTACAAAGGCTAACTCAATGCATTCATCCCTGATATAAAACGACGGGGAATGTTTAGTATCGTTTATGGAGAAAAACAGGGGAGGGCCTACCCCTCACGCAACCTTATTGGAAAGAGGAAGGATCGAACTTTTCATACATTTCTTGCTAAGTGGGTTTAATTTATTCCCTTTTGTTCGTGCTTTCTCGGTAGTTTGACAGTTCAAATTATGCAGTCATTTTGGTTTTTCGCATTATTGAATTCAATGCAGAAAAAGGTGTATTTTATTTAAAGATTTACACAGAAATTAACAATCAAAAGCAATTAAAAACATCACTAGTGGATTTTATAATTCACAAGTAATATATGTGCGTGAAAATGTATCCATAATTGGTTTGGTACAATGCACAACAGATGAAAATACACTAGCATGCAATTCCCAAGACAGCCGGTTCTACGCACCGGAATTCACTCGGATTTCATCCGACCAAGGGCTGTTATTTCGGCGATCTGACCCCGTTTGGATCGGTGAGTATTAATTTGTGTTTGTCGTCACTGGAGCAACGCCTAGCAGCAGGGTTGCTCCGTATCCTCCTGACTCGTGCTGGCATCGAGTCCAACCCGGGCCCGGAGGAATTTTTCTGCTGCGTCTGCGCAAAAAGGCTCCATCCAAATTCCACCTCGGTCAGGTGTAACACATGCAATGGATGGAGCCATCTTAAGACCTGCTCAGGCCTTAAGACCCACAGGGAGTGGACCACGCGTTACGTGGCCCCATGTTGCCTGCGCAATATTGCGACACAAGCCTCTACGGCTGTGCAATCTGCACATAGTTCGCGCGCCGCGCCGCCACTTAACCAGAGTGGCCAACTGAGGACCTTAACGGTCAGGAGCTCAAACAGGCAACATAGCTCCCACTCTGACTTATCCCCTCCCCAACCTTCATCCCGCTCCAATCCTCGTGCGAGGTCCAATCAGCAACTCTTGGTCCCTCGCACAGTCTGTTCCGTGTGTCAGGCCGTCATACGTCGGAACGTCACATCAGTTAAGTGCAATTCCTGCGCTGGCTGGTGTCACTTCCCGACGTGTTCCGGCCTGAGTCCACGTGAGTGGAGTGATTCCTACGTTGCCCCATGCTGCAGGAGTCTGCCCCCGCAACTCACAACAGTGGCGTCGCCGTCCAACACCCCAGTGCGACAACCGCCCCTGCGGGTTCTGCAGCTGCAACAAATACCACCCACACGTCACTCCCTCACCCCCAGGATCACCCACGGACACCCGCGACACACCAGACTCCTTCAATTCAACTGCAACGGACTCCAGAGTAAGATCGAGGAGATAGTTGCACTTATGAATCGGGAACGTATATCGATAGCTGCGGTCCAAGAAACCAAGTTAAACAGCCGCTCAGATCTTCTGAGTTGTGCAGGTTTCAACGTAATACGTAAAGATCGCGCGCGAGGTAGTGGTGGTGGCCTAGCTTTCATACTGCACAACACTGTGCAGTACCGTCTAATCGAAGAAGACATCGACCCAAGGGATACTACCCTAGAATGTCAGGGCATAGCTATCCGGTCAGGCGATGTCGAGCTCGAAATATTCAATATATACATCCTCCCAGTTACATGTTGCCCAACAGGATATCACCCGAACATAGGTGCGCTACTTCGTGGTGAAAACCGTATGGTACTAGGCGACTTTAACGCGCACCACGATCTTTGGCATTCCTGCCTGTCAAATGATCGTAGGGGGATGGAGCTGGCGGAACAGATAGACGGTTCGACATCCTGCACAATGAATGACGAAGCCCCCACCAGAGTTATGGGCACCTGTAATAGCTCGCCAGATATTACCATTGCTAGCGGTGGTCTGATTAATAGCATAACCTGGCGACCTATGCTAACTCTCGCTTCAGACCATCTGCCCATAATTATCTCGATCGAGAAGCCTTCCGATTTTGTTTCCGTGGATAACCGTACCTTCTTTAACTTTAAAAAAGCTAATTGGGTCGGCTTCACGGAATTTACCGAGAACACCTTCAACGCTCTACCCATTCCTACGGACGTATGCGTTTGCGAGCGTCAATTCCGCAAGGTGATCGCAGCAGCTACCGCTCGCTTCATCCCGGCTGGAAGATTAGCGGAAATCCGCCCCAATTTCCCAGCCGAAGCAGCGGTTCTAGCTAATGAGCGCGACACCTTACGCCATGCCGATCCCGGGGATCCCCGAATAAGGGATCTCAATTTGGAGATTCGGCGAATGGTAAATCAACATAAGCGGACGAAATGGATAGAGCACCTGAGGTCCTGCAACCTCTCCACCGGTGTGAGTAAGCTTTGGGCTACTGTCAAAGCTCTGTCTAATCCGAGGAGACATGACGACCGAGTTAAAGTTCAATTCAACGGTCATGCCTCCTCGGACCCGAAGAAGTGCGCGAGCTACTTCAGCCGGCAGTTTATACTGCACCCTTCGGTAGACAAAGCTAAGAGATGTGTTAACCGACGGCTGCGCAAAATGCCAAACAACTGCGCGCCACTTACTTTCACCGATGAGGAGGTTCAGGGTGTCATCAACAAGGCAAAATCGTCCAAATCCATCGGCCCAGACGGAATCAATATGCTAATGTTAAAGCATCTAGGCTCTACCGGAGTAAAATATCTCACCAAGGTCTTCAACCTGTCGCTCACCACTCTTCAAATACCCGATGTGTGGAAAGTCGGAAGAGTGGTCCCACTACTGAAACCTGGGAAACCCGCCAACAAAGGGGAATCTTATCGCCCGATAACTCTCCTCTCCCCAGTAGTGAAGACACTTGAAGCCTTGTTACTCCCGACCTTCACTCACCACCGGAGCCTAGCCAGCCACCAGCATGGATTCCGTAAAGTGCACAGCACCACCACAGCACTTAGCGTCATAAACGCCCAGATAGTTCGTGGCCTCAACCAGAAACCACCCTGCGAAAGAACGATCCACGTAGCGTTGGACCTGTCAAAAGCTTTTGACACGGTCAATCACACAACGCTACTGCAGGACATCGAAAAAACCACTCTCCCTCCAGGGCTAAAGAGGTGGACCATGAACTATCTGAACGGTCGTCAGTCATCCGTACTATTTCGAGGCGAAACATCAAAACTGAGAAGAATTAAACAGGGGGTTCCGCAGGGTGGTGTCCTCTCCCCGCTACTGTTTAACTTCTACATCTCGAAACTTCCTCAACCACCAGAGGGGGTTTCCATAACCTCGTACGCAGATGACTGTACGATAATGACGTCGGGCAATGGAATCGATGGCATGTGTTCGAAGGTAAACAGCTACCTCTCCGACCTTTCTCGTTTCCTCACTGCACGAAACCTCCATCTTTCACCCACCAAATCCACAGCGACCATATTACAAACTGGACGAAGGAGTATAGACTTGAGCTTAATATTGCGGTCGATGGCGTCAAAATCCCGACTGTCAATAACCCTAAGATTTTAGGCGTAACTTTCGATAGTTTATGCTCCTTCTCTCCCCATACGACCGCGATTATCGCCAAGGTACAGAGCCGCAACAAAATCCTCAAGTCGCTAGCCGGCAGCACATGGGGAAAAGACAAAGAAACGTTGCTGGCAACCTACAAGGCAATCGGCCGGCCGGTCCTCAACTATGCAGCACCCATATGGTCGCCTGGATGCAGTGGTACGCAGATGAGGAAACTGCAGACCTGCCAAAATACTGCACTCCGGACCACGACGGGATGCCTCTTGATGTCTCCCATCGAACACCTCCACAGTGAGACGCATATGCTTCCTGTAAAGGAGCATAATCAACTCCTCTCCAGACAGTTCCTGCTGGGTTGTTTCCGTAGGAATCACCCCTGCAGCCACCTGCTTGGAGCGGAACCGCCTCCCAGGAGCATCAAGAGGTCTTTCCTCGACTATGTCGACGACATCAGACAGTACGCCGACCAGACTTCGGACGCAACAAACTATCGACAGGCACTGGCCGCCATTCACAGTGGAGCCATCAACACCTTCATCGACTCCCTCCCCGTGAATGGCGTTCTTGGAGTCAAACCACCATCTATAGCAGACGAAGAGCTCCAGTTGCCGCGAGAAACGCGAGTGACCCTAGCGCAACTTCGTTCTGGATACTGTAGCAGGTTAGACTCCTACTTATCCAGAATCGACCCCGACATACCCAATGTATGTCCTGCATGCAACGAGTCTCCGCATGACACTGACCACCTCTTTGTATGCCCCACAAACCCTACCCATCTAACACCCTCCTCCCTTTGGTCCGACCCCGTCGAAACAGCACGTTTCCTGGGCCTACCGTTAGATGACCTCGACGACAACACAAGTAATCCTTACCATCCTAACGGGGACTAGATAACCGTTAACAACAACACAACAACAACGACACTAGCATACATTTAGAAATTTGCAAAAAATAGCATTTTTTAAAGTGAATTTGTGGAAAAATTTGTGAACCAGTTTTTATAAAATATGTTTTAAAATAAAGTTCGATAATTTAAGCATACATGAGTATTTAAAATTTTCAATTTGGCTGTCTTGTTTAGGTACAGTGAGCTACAATTAACCGGCGCGATATTAAACTCAGCCCAAAACGACGTCTATTAAAATTCCCCTAATCAAGACAAATTTAATTTTCTCTTTTATTATTATTTTTTTGTTTTACTTGCTGTACTAAAATTTGTATGTAATAGTTATGTTGTAATTTTATATTTCCTCTCTAAATCAATTTATCACGAAAATATATACATATAGTTGCCGCTGAGGCTAGGATTTAGAATAGCATCCCAGGCTTTCGGGGATGAAATGGGTATCGTTGGAAAGGTGACGTTCTCCAGATCACGAAAATATATATATATAGTTGCCGCTGACTTATAGTTTTAGAGATATTTGCATTTAAAGTTGAAAAATTGACTATGTTTACAATGATAATTTGTACATTGTGAATAACTTTTTCACTTATATTATGCACTTTTCACTTACTAACACTTCACTATAACGTTTCTGTATATTCATTTTTTAATATTTGTTGTAAATAAATAATTTAAGTAATTTAAGTAATTTTCCGCGCCGGCGCTTCAAAAAAAATAACCATGGCAGCACTTTTCTTATTGTGCAAATGCATTTTATTTAACTAAATCGAAATAATTGAAATAAAGCTTTATTTACAACAAATATTAAAAAAATGAATACACAGAAACGTTATAGTGAAGTGTTAGTAAGTGAAAAGTGCATAATATAAGTGAAAAAGTTATTCCCAATATACAAATTATCAATATAAAAGTTGTCAATTTTTCAACTTTAAATGCAAATACCTCTAAAACTATAAGTCAGCGGCAACTATATGTATATATTTTCGTGATCTGGAGAACGTCACCTTTCCAGCGATACCCATTTCATCCCCGAAAGCCTGGGATGCTATTCTAAATTTTACCCGCCGCTGACTTATAGTTTTAGAGATATTTGCATTTAAAGTTGAAAAATTGACAATGTTTACAGTGATAATTTGTACATTGTGAATAACTTTTTCACTTATTTTGAAGCTTCGGCGCTTCAAAAAAAAAATAACCATGGCAGCACTTTTCTTATTGTGCAAATGCATTTTATTTAACTAAATCAAAATAATTGAAATAAAGCTTTATTTACAACAAATATTAAAAAAAATGAATATACAGAAACGTTATAGTGACCATTCCAATGATACCCATTTTATTCCCGAAATCCGGGGATGCTATTCTAAATTTTACCCGCCTGGAGGACCTCCTCTTTCTATACATACCTATTTTAGCCCCGAAATCGAGGGATGCTATTCTAAAATTTACCCTTGCCATATACAAGGTTCAGTTTCAAGCACTCTGAGTAAAATGTTGATCATTATACTTACAAAAAGCAGTACCTAGAATGTCGTCTTTAGTATTATCAAAAATATAATCCGTTTAGAATTGTTACACTCTTGTAAATTTTAATCAAAAGCTAATACATGCGAAACCCTTATCATTGATTTGTTTTCATAATTTACACAATTGTATATCGAACGATAAAGCATTTTCATCTTTCCCGACTGATACTAAATTTTGTTCAATCTTTTAATTTACCTACACGTTCCGCAGATTTGTCTAAACAAAATATTAACTCCCGATGAAGATTTCCAACACTTCTCTTAACTCGTCCAAAAAAATTATCTGGGAAAAATATATATACCACTATGGCGTGATAGAAAAATATAAATATTATAAGATATATATGCATATACACAGACATCAATACGTAATAGCAAAGTTTTCTAATAATAACTAGAGCTGCAAGACAATCGACGGAACTATCGATACATAGCTTTATTTTCCTCCCACTATCGATAGACTTTTTCGACTATTTCTTGTTTATGCGTTAACTAGACTAACCAAAAACAATCATTAATCCGCAAAATTTAATTTTTTTGTATGTACAAATTATTAAATTTAACTATACTTAAATTAAAGGTTGGTGAAAAATTTAGAATAGCATGCCCGGATTTCGGGAATAAAATGGGTCTCTTTGGAAAGGTGACGTTCTCCAGATCACGAAAATATATATATATATATATAATTGCCGCTGACTTATAGTTTTAAAGATATTTGCTTTTAAAGTTGAAAAATTTACAACTTTTACATTGATAATTCGTATATTGTGAATAACTCTTTCACTTATATTATGCACTTTTGCTTATTAACACTTCTGATGCTCCAGATTAAGAAAATATTTAATTTTTGCCGCCGCAAATTTATAATTTTCGAGAAACATGCATTTTAAGTTGAAACTTTTGCAAATTTTATTTTGCAACTTCTCGATTCCTAGTAATTATTTCTTTCATATTATGAACTTTTTATACACTTACACTTCTCTACATTGTTCCTACATATTGTTACAAAAAGTAGTATTAAGTTGTATTTGTATTGCTATATGCATCCCTTATTATGAACAATAGCTGTAGGTATATGGAATAGCATTTGTCTTGTTGTAGACATTTGGCGCCGCGGCTGTCTGCTTGCGTCTGGCGCCGTATAGCATTATGTTCTGGTTATTTCCAGACGCGATATTCTAGAAGGACACGTCGGCATCAGCGAGAAGTGCGTGGCTATATAAGCCGTGGCAGCGCGAACGTAATCGATCAGTGCTAAGAGTAAACTGCTATAGTGTAGACGAGTTGTGAAATAAAGAGTAGTTGAATTAAATTAAACAGTTGTAGTTTTATTTGTCAATCCAGAGATACGAACCTAACAAAGTGAACTAGCAAGCAGTAAAATCGTAACAATATCTATTTTTATTATTTAGATATTTGAATAAAATAAGCATTTTATATTTCATCAAATTTCATAACATGCACAATAACAAAAGTATTCCGTGTTGAAAGATAATAAGTGATGCCATAGTTACATATTTATCAAACGTATAAAAATTTATATAAAAACTCAAACGCAGGAAACAGATAACATCTGAAATAAGTGTTCCATTGTAATAAAAAAAAAGTTTTAAGTTTATTTAATTTAACAAAAGGATCATAATGATTAAGGTAGTCACTACCATTCTCAACCATCCAAAGAACCCAGTGGCCTTCGACTCTCCGCCCTATAATAAAAAAAATAAATTAATTACCTATAAAAAATATGTGTTTATTATAACCTTTGTTGTATTTCCTCTTTCCAAATTTGCTTTCATTTATTTTCTATTTACCAGGGCCACCAATTTCACCTACTACTACATTATGATCAACCTGGTATAATACTACGGCTTCCCGGCAGTAATTATACCAGTCACATATAGTACGCTTGATAAAACAGGTTCCCTGATAAAACTTCTTTCTCACTTCCGCATGTGACCAATGAGATGCATAAGCATGCATAAGATAAAATACTTAAGGAAGTGGAATTTTCACGTTGTCGAACCAGGTATCAGTCGACCTTGCCAATGCAGTTCGGTTCCGACAACCACCTTTCCGACATCGGAACACCCCAACAGCGCTACTTTTATTTAATGATAGCGTCATTGGCACTTGAAGCGTACGACAAATTTTAGATATTAGGGGTATTCAGACCAGCCTTGTTAATTCGTTAGTCGTTATTCGGTAGTTTTTTACATGTATTTTGTTTTTGTAAAATTAACAGACTATCGTTCTACCGAGTAACGAACTATCCATCTGGCAAGCTTGATAATTGTTTCGTTACTCGGTAATATAACATCAGCTGTTCTGCTACTCCTCTGTACATCAATTTAAAGTACTTACTAGTAATAAATTTGATCCACTCCACGTAATTTTCAATTAAATGAATGACAATTTTTTATTTTGCACTTTGTTGAGGCATTTTTACTCTTTAATAAAATTGAATCAGCTGTTTCGGAATAAAATTTACCATATTACAGAGGTAGAGCAAAAAGGATGTTCACAGTTAAGCCTTTTAACGAAGTATCAACTAACGAATTACCAAATTAACAGGCTTAGGTCTGAATACACCTGTTAAAATCAATCATTGCTCTTCGGCAAAGGAAAAACATTTTTCTTTACTATCAAATGTTTGGATTATTTTTACAATATTCCACATTGATTTCACTTCCGACGCTTTAAGTACATTGGTTCGCTTTACGACACCTCGGCTGTTTGACGCTCCGACACAATCTATATAAATGCCTGAAGTTATATTTTTATCAACATAAAACTTTTATTACTTACCTGAGGAATTTGCACTCATTTTTTAAAATACGCCTTAACTTTTCATTATTATGTATAATATCTAATATATAAAATTCTCGTGTCACGGTGTACGTTATTGAACTCCTCTGAAACCGCTCGACCGATTTGCGTGAATCTTATAGCCCTGACAGACGACAGCGCTAATATGCATTAGCGGGCTTAACTTACATTTATTTGCGCATTTGACGCATGTCAATGCAAGTTTGTAATGCACAAGAATTTCGCGCATTTACCAAATTTTAGTAGGCAAAATGGGTTAAAATGACAAATTTTTGCTATTATGAATGGTGATTGACAGAAGGAAGAAGATTAAAAAAAGAAAAAGATTCAAAGAGAGCGTTAGAGCTTTTTAAATACATTTATTAAAGATTCAAAGAAAGCGTTAGATATTTTTATATTGCAGATTCAAAGAAAGCGTTAGAGATTTTTATATTACAGATTCAAAGAAAGCGTTAGAGATTTTTATATCATCGCTGTGGAAACATTTTGATGCGGTCCATCAAATTATTGGACTGACAGCAGCCAATACGCCTGAAGTATATGAGTCATTTACTGTGGTAAGCTGAGTTTTACACGTTTATTATTAAAATAATTTGAAACATATATATGAAATAATTTAAAACATATCGAATTCAATATTACTTTCGTTCCAGTCAGAGCCCGAACCAATGTCGCCTGAACCGTACATACACGCCAGTAATGAAATTGACGAACTCGCCATCAATGTCGCCACTAGGCGGCTCGAAGTCAGCAGCGGGGGCATCTGGAAGTAAAAAGAGAAACTACATGGGTGAACTATTAAAAGTGGTACAAGAGCAAAACGAATTGCTAAAGACAGTGGTGGATGACGGGAAAATAATGACTGAGAGAGTTGTTACTGCAATCGAAGAACAAAGTAGTAACATAAAAGAGTTTATAGGTATTATGAAAAATATTTTAGAAAAAATGTAAATAATATGGTTATGATAAAAATGAATTTACACTGAATAATATTCTTAGAAAAAATGTGAAAATGATAAAAATGAATTTGAACTGAATATTAATTTTAGAAAAAATGTAAAAATAAAATGGATTCAAACTAAATACAAATTTTGGAAATGTATTGGAATACAAATAGCTACTGCGGTAAGTAAAGTGTTTTGTACCGTTTTGGAAACTCATTGCGATGGCATTCCTAATTGCTGTCGCTGATGAATCATTTTCTCCTAATCTTGTTGTATGATTGGGTTGATGTCTTGATGCATCTTCTGCTGCGTCTTGAATCCAAGCTGAACAAACTTCATCGTTCTCAATCTTCAGAAAATTGTGCAAAATGCAACACGCTCTAATTATAGTATTAACATTTTTAGGAGATACTTGCAAGCCTCTTCCAATTTTACGGAAGCGCGCTTTAAGCTGACCAAAAGCATTCTCGATCACTTGGCGACATTTGGACAGTCGATAGTTATAGAGCTTTTCTACTGATTAGCCACATATGGGTATGGTTTCATCATATGACGTGATAAACGAAAGGCTGAATCGCCAATAAGAAGCACCGGTTCATTGATGCCTTCAATTTCTTGGTTATTTTGTTTAAAAATACCAGCGTGCTCATGGAAATGTTTAAGGGAGCTCTTTTCAAATATATAAGAATCATTGTTTCGTCCTGTGGATCCTATGTTTTTGTACGTAAACTTTGACCTGCAAGTAATAAAAAATGTAAACACATGTGTATGAAAATTAATGTAGTCATAAATTTACCTGTGATCACAACTTGCAAACAAAATGACCGAATACCATCCTTTATAGTTATAATATTCCACGGCTTCGCCTTTTATGGGCTGAACTTCGATGTGGCAACCATCTACAGCACCAAAACATTGTGGAAATCCCATCATTTTGAACACTTCTACAATTCTTTTTAGTTCTTGTGGATTTGGGGAATATGCATTAATGCAATCCGCAAGACTATCGCAAACTGCATGGAAAAATTCCAATACAATTTCGTCAGCAGTGCTGCGCCCAATGCCAAACAAACAAGCAATGGTTCTATATTCTGCTGCGCCGTATGTTGCTATCCATTTTACTGATATTTTTTACTTTTTCGCACAATTTTTTGAAAGCGCTTCTATCTACGCGAAAGTTTTCTTTGAACCTTGCTTCATCCATTGAAGGAATATCGTGCTCCCAAAATTTACAACTTCGGTACTTAAAATACAAATTTTTTTATTTCAATCCCAAATTAAAATATTTATTTACTTACGAATTTCCAAACATTTCGTATGTGTTGCTGAAAGATTTTAATCTTCTTAAGCTTGCGTTACAATCAAGAATATCTTTTACTTTCACTCTATATTCTTTTAACTCGTTTAGTAATAAACAGATTTTTTCGTTATGTTCTTTTTGATCTTCTAAGAATAACAAAATTGCTATTAATAATCTCCTCCTATCCATTTTTATTTATATATTTAATAAATAAACCAATTTCAAAATCAGCTGTCTAAATGCGCAAGTCTGCCGTCTGTCACCATAAAATTTCAATACGCATTTGCGTTGTTTAAGGCGCATTAATTTTGCTCGTCTGTCAGGGCTATTAGCGTGCATATCGGCTAAGGTGGAGAATCGGACAACATCTATTTTTCATCCTCCTAAATGTTAAGGGTGGTCCACCCCTAAATTTTTTAACGTTCCGCGAAGAAAATTAAAATTTTTTTTCAAAAGGGGTTTTTTGGGAATAATTTCTAAACGGCTATATCGATCAATTCCATAAACCAATCAGCACTCAACCTCACAAAACTACGCCGATTACCGCAAACCGGGTCAAAATCGATCAATTTTCTTGCGAGAAATCGTTGACGAAAGAAATCACAAAAATCGATTTTTTTGAAATAACTCTGAAACGACTCGACCGATTAGTTCTGAAGACTAATCAGCTTTCGACTTTGAAAAATCACGTCGATGGCCGCAAGCCGGGTCAAAATCGATTGATTTGTTCGTGAGATATCGTTGACGAAATTCTATCTTCATATCGGCAATAGGGTTGCAAGATGGTAATCGAATATTACAATTATAATACGATAAATTCTTATTCATAGTTCACAATTGCAAGTTCCATTAATGATGAGAGTAGGGATGAGGACGACACTACTAAATGATGAACAAAAAATTATTTACGACCGCATCATGCTGGCAGTTTCGGCAGGACAAGGAGGATTATTTTTTTTTGGATGCACCAGGTGGAACTGGTAAAACATTCCTTATTTCGATACTTCTGGCCGAGATACGATCAAAAAATGACATCGCATTGGCCTTCTGGCATTGTAGCAACTTTATTAGATGGAGGCGGAACTGCTCATTCAGCCGTTGAACAATCAAAATAATCCAGATGCAGTGTGCAACATAAAAAAAAACAATCGTCTATGGCCATAGTGCTGAAACAATGTAAAACTATTATTTGGGATGAATGCACTATGGCACACAAAAATTCGCTTGAGGCATTAGACAGGACATTAAAGGATATAAAAAACAATGATAAACTATTTGCCGGCACTTTGTTACCCCTTTAAGGTGATTTTAGACAAACACTTCCCGTTATTCCACGTTCAACGCACGCTGATGAAATTAATGCTTGCTTAAAATCATCGCGACTATGGCGTAATGTTGAAAAAGTACAACTGACGGTGAACATGCGCGTTCAAATGCTTCCGGATCCATCCGCCAAAAATTTCTCTAAACAACTGTTAGATATTGGTGATTTGGAAAGTTGATGTACATGAAAATACTGGATGCATCAAATTACAGACGGACTTCTGCACAATCATCGACTCAAAAAATACTCTCATCGATCACATATTTCCCGACTTACACACACAATATGCAAATCGTAAGTGGCTGGCAGAAATAGCGATTTTGGCAGCTAAAAATGAGGACGTCAATAAGTTAAATTTAAAGATTCAACAGTTGTTGCCTGGGAACTTGGTGTCATACAAATCTATCGACGCAGTTTGCGATACCAACGAGACTGTGAATTATCCAATTGAGTTTTTTGGAACGAAGTTCCTTACGGCAGGCTTGGAGAAGATAGAGATTTTGCTGCGGGACCTAACTGAAAAAAAAGTGATAGTAAAACCGTAAGAAAAATCCCGTAAGAAATAACCCGTAAGAAAAAGACTGTAAGATCGCTAGTTATAGCCTACCTTTAGGTCTTGCAAAATAATTAGGTATGAAAATCTGTAACGTTATTGTGTATGAAAATTAGTTTTGAGTGAAGTGCGGAAATATTAAAATACAGACGTTCTTATGGACACTGTTATTTTGACAGCTGCACGACTACACGACTGCAGGCCGACAGTTGTCGTTCCCGCTAACTTGAATATTTCCTATATTAGCCAACGGCAGTAGGACGACAATAGAGTTGACAGTAGAATGGAAGATAGAAAGAGGAGGTAGGGTGGTGATGTCACTAATATGTAAAATGTAAAATTATTCACAGCTCTAACAAACTTGACGTTATTTAACAAATAAAAGCATAAAATAGCTCTATTATAGCTCTATTATATCATTTGTAATAAAAAATGATAATTTAAAACAAAAAAATATTTACCAATTTTTATTTAGATATAATATTGTTACGATTTTACTGCTTGCTAGTTCACTTTGTTAGGTTCGTATCTCTGGATTGACAAATAAAACTACAACTGTTTCATTTAATTCAACTACTCTTTATTTCACAACTCGTCTACACTATAGCAGTTTACTCTTAGCACTGATCGATTACGTTCGCGCTGCCACGGCTTATATAGCCACGCACTTCTCGCTGATGCCGACGTGTCCTTCTAGAATATCGCGTCTGGAAATTACCAGAACGAAATGCCATACGGCGCCAGACGCAAGCAGATGTCTACAACAAGACAAATGCTATTCCATATACCTACAGCTATTGTTCATAATAAGGGATGCATATAGCAATACAAATACAACTTAATACTACTTTTTGTAACACTGCCCTCCACTAAAGCCTAATCGTCCCGATTAGGCACAAATCCTCTTGAACCAAATGGGGCGAGCCTCTCCAAATGCACTACTTTCATTTTACATCGTGCTTTCCCATTTCTTTGTATGCGGTATACCACGTCATTAAGTCGTTTCATCACCATATAGGGTCCTTCCCAGGCTGTCTGCAATTTCGGGGACAAGCCTTTCTTTCGAAGTGGATTGTACAACAGAACCAGATCACCTTCTTCAAAACCTTTTGAATTTTCCGCTTGATCGAACCGGTCCTTCATCTTATTGCTCATCAGATGCGTGTGCTGTCTTACCATTAGATGCAATTCATTCATTTCTTCCTTTAAGGCAGAACAATAATCTCCATCATTTCTTACAGCTGTAGGATTCGTTCCAAACTTAAGATCAGCAGGGAGTCGCAGATCAGATCCGAAAATAATATTTGCTGGCGTGTAACCAGTTGTCTCGTGCTTCGCTGAACGATACGCCAGCAGGAACATCTGGATGCACTTGTCCCAATTCCGTTGATCTTTATCAACGATTTTCCGCAGATGTTCTTCGAGCGTTCGGTTGAATCTCTCCACCATTCCATCTGATTGTGGATGTAACGCTGTTGTCCGTGTCTTGTGGATGCCCAATAATGTACAGACTTCTTGGAAAATGGAAGATTCGAAATTCCTGCCTTGATCTGAGTGTAATTCGACGGGCACTCCGAACCTTGTTATCCAATTTTCTACAAACGCTTCGGCTATTGTCTTCGCTTCTTGGTTTGGTAAGGCATATACTTCTGGCCATTTACTGAAATAGTCCATGACAACCAGTAGATATTTGTTTCCGGTCGTACTGGTTGGGAACGGACCTGCAACATCCATTGCGACTCGTTCAAATGGTGATCCCACGTTGTACTGTTGTAGCCTACCGCGACTCTTGGCTTTAGGACCTTTAGCTGCCATGCATTCTACGCAATTACTTATCCATTCTGCTATGGAATCTCGACAACCGATCCAGTAGAACCGTTGTTTAATCTTCTCAATAGTTTTTGTAATCCCAAGGTGCCCTCCACTAGGTCCATTGTGATATTCTTTCAATACTTTCGGGATCATGGACTTCGGTACTATGATCAGCAGACGAGACTGTTTGCCATCTTCGCTTTCCCAGGTACGATGAAGGTATCCATTAACGAGGTTTATGCTGTTCCATTGGGTCCAATATGCTTTTGCCGTTGGACTCTCGTTACTTATTTGTTCCTTTGGTGGTCGTACCCCATTTTCTTTGGCCATTACCAGCTTTGCAAGATCAGGGTCCTCCAGCTGATTGATTCTGATGCGATGAGGAGTCCAATCATCTTCAGGTTCTATATTCAGTAATCGCACGTCGATTATACCTTCTTTTCCCTCTGATTTGGAGCAATGTTTACATTCCAGTGGACAAGGGCGACGTGATAATGCATCCGCATTTTTGTGGTGAATCCCCTTTCGATGTTCCGTTTCGAAGTTTAACGACTTGTGAGATGTGGATGCTTCGTCCTCGTTATCTGTTGGTTGTTTCCGTTTTGATGGGTTTACTTTTATGTTGCAATTTCGGGCAAAGTGACCCGCTTTTCCACAGTTGAAACATCTGCCTGTTGTATTTACTCGCGGTGCAGCAATTGTCTTCAGAGTCTTCAATATTTCTTCCATCAGCGCCGGTTGTTCCATTTCAACCCTTTGTACCTTGTGTGCTGGTTTACTTAGTAGGGAAGCTGTTTCCTGTGTGAGGGCGTGCGAAACCGTTTCAGCAAACGTTCTTTTTGGCAATGCATATGTGGCGCGTTTGGTGTCCACATCACGAATTCCATTTATGAAACATTGAATTTTTACCCTCTCAATGTAATCCACAGGTGCATCTGCATTTGCCAAATGAGCCAGTCGTTCTATTTCAGTTGCGAACTCTTGCAATGACTCGTTCATTTTCTGACCCCTATTTTGCAGTTCGATCTGGTATATTTGTTTCCGGTGCTCACTACCATATCGTCTTTCTATCGCACTCATCAATGCCTCATAGTTGTCCCGTTCACAGTCTGGAATAGTCTGAAGGATTTCTGCCGCAGGTCCTTTCAATGATACAAACAAGGACGCCACCTTGTCTGCTGCATTCCAATTATTGGCCATTGCTGGCATTTGAAATGGAATACTTCCATCGAATGTGGGTGCCTTCAATCTTTGATTATTTGTTGATGGTGCAGGGCCATGTAGTTGCAGTTCTCGCACACGATTGCTCAGTTGAAGAAATTCTGATCTTGAATTTTCTTCGTCATTTTTTATTGTGCTTAATTCGTCTTCAAATTTTGAAAATTTCTCTTGCACTTGTGTATTATTTTCTGTAATCTGTTGTACCAAACGCTTTTCTAACTGCGTATTATTTTCAGTCATTTGTTGTGTAAGGCGAGACTCTAACTGTGATGTATTTTCAGCTATTTGCGTCATTTGCTGTGCCAGACGATTTTCTGTTTGCACTGCATTTTCTGCCATTTGCTTAATAGCCACTAACTACGTGTTCATGTCTACACTTGATGATGTTCGTTGTTCTTCTACTTTCTCTTCTACCTTTGTAGAAGTTTCTGGCCCAACAAATTCGAACTTGTCCACATTAATTCCATCCGCTTCCATTGCTTCACGTAATCGTGCCTGCAGATCCGCCTTTTGCCCGCTTATCGGCAAATTACGCTCCTCCAGTTCCTTTTTTAATTGCTGAATTCTCAATTCTCCGAATTTAACCATCTTGAATTTGGATTATTTGACAATCCCACTTCTGACACCAATTGTTACGATTTTACTGCTTGCTAGTTCACTTTGTTAGGTTCGTATCTCTGGATTGACAAATAAAACTACAACTGTTTCATTTAATTCAACTACTCTTTATTTCACAACTCGTCTACACTATAGCAGTTTACTCTTAGCACTGATCGATTACGTTCGCGCTGCCACGGCTTATATAGCCACGCACTTCTCGCTGATGCCGACGTGTCCTTCTAGAATATCGCGTCTGGAAATTACCAGAACATAATGCTATACGGTGCCAGACGCAAGCAGACAACCGCGGCGCCAGATGTCTACAACAAGACAAATGCTATTCCATATACCTACAGCTATTGTTCATAATAAGGGATGCATATAGCAATACAAATACAACTTAATACTACTTTTTGTAACAATATGAAGTATTTTTTTACTTTACGTAATTCATTATTTCTTAAAATACTGAATTTTCTTAATACTCATCTGTACTTAAATAAAAACTAATCAGCGAAATTTGAGAGAAAAATCAGAACAACTTACATAAAATAAAATTAAGCACAATTTTTTTTGCAAATTGTATCGATTTTACATTATCCGAAGGAACTTCGTTCCTACCTGGTGTCCCACGACAGCACAATTCTTTTTTAAATTCCTTGGATTCGCCAGGGATGCCACCACATCATTTACAATTGAAGGTTGGATCTCCGATTATTCTGCTTCGCAATTTAAACCCACCACGGCTGTGTAATGGCACACGGTTAGTTATTAAAAAATTAATGAAAAACGTCATTGAAGCCATCATCTTGAATGGCAAGTTTCAAGACGAAAATGCCACGAATCCCTATGATTAGTTCAGATGTGCCAATTGAATTTAAACGCACTCAATTCCCCATTAGATTGGCATTCGCTATGACGATCCATAAGTCACAAGGCCAGACATTGTCTGTATGTGGCTTAGATTTGGAAACACCATGCTTTTCCCACGGACAACTATATGTGGCATGTTCTCGCGTGGGAAAACCCTCCAGTTTGTTTGTGTTGGCTAAAGACGGACTAGTCAAGAATATTGGACACTCTATTGCACTGAGAGATTAATTTTTTTTTTCAATTGCCATAATTGATAGGATAATATGAATAATTATTTTTGATATTTAGAAAGCTATCAAAAATTTTAATTTAAAATATATTCGTTACTTTAATAAGGATTAATTTATTAACTTAAATAAAGAATACTTTTATTGTTTATAGTGTTTTCGATTATAAGTACATCCCCGCACACTTAGTGGTAGATAGCTATTTTTATTGAACTAAAAAAATGATTCCTAGAAATAATATACATGGCAAAACAACGTTTGCCGGGTCAGCTAGTAATTATATATATTCTTAATTTGGGGCATCAGCTGTATCCAACGATACCACTTTTAACCCTGGACTCGTGGGATGGTATACTAAAGCCGACCCTATAACACTTGTAATGAATTTTACAGTGATATTTTTAACTTTTATATCCACTAACACTTCACTAACTTTTATATTAAATACTTAAACACTTTTATATTAAATAGTGCAAAAATAACTTTTAACTTTTGTTAATTTATTTTTGTTGTTACAATAACAAAAGGGTTGCATCTTAACTAATAATCAGTGCTACTTTACAAAAGAAATAAAGAAAACAAATAATACTCCAATGACAGAACAACATAACCGATTAGTTTTCCGCATAGAATTCTTCATTGGCGGCCTTCGGCCGCGCTTCAAAAAAAATTACTCTCGGTTGGACCAACACCTAGGCGTGATCAGTTTTTTTGCGTTGAGCTCCTTTTGCGTTGGCGGCCTTCGGGCGTGTTTCAAAAAAATAACCCTCGGTCGGACCAACACCTGGAATTAACATCTCTGAATAATGAAATGTAATAGATTTTGTGACTTACAGAAAATTTGTAAAATCTTCTCAAAATCTCAAATTTAGAGACTTGAGACTCTATCCCAGCACAGAATCGTACGCCTAACCTTAGTACCATGTTCAGACCGAAAATTTAAAGGGATTAGATTACATTTAATTACATTCACTAATCAGACCGTTCTCACTGCCGTTGAAAATATGAAAAAACAGCTGTTTTGGCCATTCAAGAATTTACATCGCTCAATATTTATCAAAAGAAAACATATAGTATTTTGTAATAAAAGCCGTATTTTTTTTTAAATAATTTCCATATAATGGAAATAATAGACGCATTTGGCAAGTCGATTTTCAGGTGAAATTATATTCATTGCTGTAAAAAAATTAGTTTGTTTAAATTTTTTCCCTTTCTGATTTCTAAATCAGCTGTTATAATGTAATAAATTTCCCATGCTCACAAATAGATGGCGCAAAATCGGAATCGCACAGAGAGATTTACCGTGCGATTGTGTACCGTGATATAGTCTCAAGTCTCTGAATTTGAGATTTTAAGTTAGAGACAACTTTTGAGACTTGAGACGATTTTGCTATTCTGTAAGTGACAGTCTCAAAATCTATTACATTTCATTATTCAGAGAGGTTTTTACACTTGAATGAAAATATATATGTCGATAACAAATATTAAAATTTCTATAACGTAGTCAAAAACCATAATTATCCATAAAAATAAAAATATATGTTGACTTTGTTTCATAATATTTAAGAAATTTATGTAAAATTGAATTATTTTTAACCTTTTCGTGTTTGAATTGCTTACTAAATATAAAAAAATGACAATCGATTAATATCTATTATGATCTCTATTCAGGATATTCAAAATGGCAGCAGGAGTTCTTTTTAGTTTGAGTCAAATTTGAGTCAATATTTTGAGACTTACGCTAGACACTGGTTAGTGAATAATATCAGTGACAAATTGAGACTTTTCCTCAAAATTTCTCAAATAGAGACTGGTTACAGAATCCCGCTATTAGCGTGTATCAGTTTCAAATCACTCCGATAAAGTGATTTTGAACTGTCATTTTTGTATGGTGAAATCATGAAAAATTTATAAGATTACTGGGATAAACCACTCAACAGGCGAAATCGTGTGATTAAGTGTCGGTCTGAACATGGTATAACATAAAATCTGTATGGCTAGCAATATTGCCAATGTTTAGCAATTGATATCTGAAGGTTCAGATATGCATTCAAAGTATAGCACTGCATAGACAAACATTGCATTGAAATAAAGCTCCAGATATTATTCAGACAGTGCATAGAATTCAGCTGTGCAAACATAAAAGCCATATTGTAGCGCAGTGTTACCAATTTAGGTGTTTCCGCCCTAATATAGGGTTTAAAATATTCAAGTAGTATTTTTTTGGGGTGTTATATTTTTAGGGTTATTTTCAGGGATTTCCTTTAGTTTGAATACTAGTTTTTAAACTGAAAACAGATTAAGAACGTTATCGAGACGCAGTAAGCCAAATCGAAACAAAATGTTTATGAACTTTATTCTTTTAACGATCTTGCAATTTAACATATTTGTACTATTTTCCAATATTTTGCAAAATGATTTCATTGAACATAAATGATTATGCAAAGCTTTTTTGTTTTGTATACAAAAATTTGTTGTATCCAATGTTGTACCATGTCATTTAGAGAAAGTGACTTGATAAAACTGCGCCAAGAGACTTATCGGATGTTAAAATATGATGTTAAATTTTCCTTGTTGTTTAGCAGAAATGGTTAAAGAAAAATACGATACTTGTAGTATTTTTATGCGATTTCTGACCCCGTGATATTTCCCACCTCAGCACACATCTCACACTGCAGCCTTCATCACATACAACTCAAAACCACACAAGATAATACAACATACCACATCACTTGCCAAACACGACCATATCACTTCATACAACCGGGATGAGGTCCTATTCGATAATCACCCGTTACATAGACATTTTGCCAGCTTTTCGATAGCAGCAGTTTTATAGACCTGTGTGTGCTTACGGGTTATTTTTATCGCCAATTCTTGTGGTCCTCTTCTTATAAGAATAAAGTTACGAATACTTGAAAAATTATTAAATAGCTTCATTGAATTTCTGCCTACCGATACAAAATTATTGTTTACATTATTAAAACAAATTTTAATTCTTTAACTTTTAAAAGAAAAAAGTACACGTGAGTATACACTAGGGTGGGTCGATTCCGGACTTTTTTCGATTCGGGATTTCTAATAGTGCGGAAAAGTTGCCTTAGTACTTCCTGATTCCAATGCAACTTTTTGTTTTGAGATCGGATTGCATCTTCAACCCCAACTCCGGCCTTGAAATTTCGAAAATTCGCCTAAAATCGTGGAATTGTCTATCTTAATCAGAAGTCGCATTAAACACCATTCTTTAACTGGAACTGCTGAAAATTATCTGCAAGCAACATCAATATGCGTGCAGACAAAGCAAGGTGATATTACTTTGTCCGCCGTTTATTGTCCCCAACGTTTCCCGATTACAGAAAAGCAATTCATAGATTTCTTCAGCTCGCTGGGAGAGTGCTTTCTTGCTGCAGGTGATTATAACGCGAAACACCCTCACTGGGGTTCCCGGTTATGTAATCCTAAAGGCAAGCAATTATATAACGCCCTTATATGTAAAAGAAACAAACTGGACTACGTATCTCCTGGAAAGCCTACATATTGGCCGACAGACCCGAATAAGCTGCCAGATTTAATTGACTTCGCAGTAACTAGGAAAATTCCTCACAGCCTTCTTACTGCAGAAACAAGAGCAGACCTCTCATCAGACCACTCACCAGTTCTCTTCACTTTGCGGCATCAGTCACACTATAAAGAGCTACCTTATATGCTCACGTCAAAAGCTACAAACTGGTTATAGTACAAAAAATACATCAGCACACACATAGAACTCGAACCAAAGTTAGATACACCGGTCGATATTGAAAATACCATCGCAGCATTCGAATCAACCATTATAACAGCCGCCAAAATTTCAACTCCTCAAAAAGGTTACCTGGAAAACAAAAAGCATAGCTTAACTAATAGGGAAATTGAAATACTCGTATTACAAAAACGACGCCTACGAAGGGAGTGGCAGGTTCATAGATCACCAGCCTCAAAACAACTGTTGAAAGCGGCCACACATGCACTGACGAGAGCTCTCAGAAGTGAGGAACAGCCTGCGCTGTACCAGTATATTCAAAAGCTGTCACCGACTAGTACAAAGCACCCATTCTGGAAAGCACATCAAACTCTAAGTGCGCCAATAGAGTGTGAAATGCCAATACGTGACAATAATGGCAAATGGGCTCGGAGTGATGCAGAAAAGTCAGCAACTTTCGCTGCTCATCTAAAAAATGTCTTCCAGCCAAACCCAGAAACTAATGACTTTACACTTCCAACCGTACCCTATTTGATGGAATCTGAGCCAGTGAAATTCGTACCTGAAGATATATCAAAAATAATTATGGAGAAATTAAATCCAAGAAAAGCTCCTGGGCACGACTTAATTACTCCAAAAATGATTATTGAGCTACCAAATTGTGCTATAATCTGTATCTGCATGTGTTTCAATGCAATCGCAAAACAAGCTCACTTTCCTCAACAATGGAAAAAGTCAACTATAGTGATGATACCTAAGCCTGGAAAGGACAAAACGCAGCCATCCTCCTATAGGCCCATCAGCTTGTTGTCGTGCATGTCGAAACTATTTGAAAGACTTCTTATGCTCCGCATTAAGCCACATCTTGAAACCCACAACATAATACCATCTCACCAATTTGGCTTCAGGGAAAAGCATGGAATGATCGAGCAAGTACATAGGATCACATCTGAAATTCGAACAGCTTTTGAAAAAGGGGAATATTGTTCTGCAATATTTCTTGATGACGCGCAGGCTTTTGATCGAGTATGGTTAGATGGTCTTATGTACAAAATAAAAACGCTACTCCCGCAAAACACCCACGAACTGTTTAAGTCCCACCTTTATGATCGAAATTTTGTAGTTCGATGTAACACCACTACATCTGAAGCCCAAACGATTGAAGCTGGTGTACCACAAGGCAGTGTTCTTGGCCCAATGCTATATGTTTTATACACTTCAGATTGACTATGTCTACTTTTGCCGATGACACTGCAATAATCAGCCGCTCCAAGTGCCCAATTCATGCAAATGCGCTGCTAGGAAATCATATCGTAGCTGTGGCCAACTGGCTCGCAAACTGGAGGATAAAGGTTAACGAGCAAAAATGTAAGCACGTTACATTTACCCTAAACAAGAGCAGCTGTTCGTCTTTGACACTGAACAACGTACAAATACCACAAAGCAATCATGTTACTTACCTAGGGGTCCATCTGGATAGGCGACTTACTTGGCGAAACCACATAGAGGCTAAAAGGACTTACCTTAAGTTAAAGGCACGTTCTTTGCATTGGCTTATTAACTCTCGCTCAGCCCTGAGTCTGGAGTATAAAATCATTATACACAACACTGTTTTAAAACCAATCTGGACCTATGGGTGTGAGCTGTAGGGCAACGCGAGTAGCAGCAACATCGAAATTCTTCGTCGTGCGCAATCAAAAATTCTTCGTACAATCATCGGAGCACCGTGGTATATCCGAAATGAGAACATCCAACGCGACTTAAGAATTCCAGATGTACGAACTGAAATAGAGCAACGAAGCGCGAAGTATGCATTGAAACTTTCGGTTCACCCAAACCAACTAGCAAGATCGCTATTGCGTGTGAACAGGAGCTCAAGATTTCGTCGAAACGACTTACCAGCCCAGACGTGATATATCTTAGGCCCAGTTTAAAAAAATAATCACCCATGTAGGGTGTAAATTAAGTGAGTAGTTTAAGATTCGAAAACTTATTGTTAGGCTCTTAAGTAGGGTAGATTCAATAAATAATAGGAAAGTTAATAAAAAAAAAATGTTGAGGCATGATCTTAAATGTTACTTATAATTAAAAAAAAAAAAAACGTATTATTAATTCAATAATATTTGATTATTTATAAATTAAAAGTTATTATTTTTGAATATATATCATATTACCCGGATTCGTGCGCTGGGCTTTGGACCCGTCACGTAGAAAGAATTAAAACGAAACAATAGCCTCGGAAGGGAAACCCCTCTATAAAAAGCTGCTATGATCAGAAGTGCCGTGTCGTAGTGCAGTGCTTACTTCGCAACGTTACAACCGAGATAAAGAGGAGCGAGACGCATTTGCAGACATAAAAACCAGAGCGGCCGAAATGCGTGAGTATGAACAGCATGACAAACTGATCGACAGGTTTAATAGCCAAAAACGACCATGAAGAAGTTCGAATAGCAATTATCCGTCTGAAGAACAACAAAGCGGTGGGGCCGATAATTTGCCGGCAGAACTATTCAAACACGGCGACGAAGAACTGATAAGGAGCATGCATCAGCTTCTTTGTAAAATATGGGTCGGATAAAAGCATGCCCAACGATTGGAATTTAAATGTGCTCTGCCCAATCCACAAAAAGGGTTACCCTAATCTGCGCCAATTACCGTGGAATAAGCCTCCTCTACATCCCATATAAAGTTCTATAGGGCGTACTGTGTGAAATATTAAAGCCCACCGTCAACAAACTTATTGGACTCTGTCAGTGGGGCTTTAGGCCAGGAAGATCAACAATAGACCAGACATTCACCATGCACCAAATCTTGGGAAAAGAATCGACACGTACGAGCACTTTGCCGATTTTAAAGGTGCTTTTGGCAGCTCAAATTTGGTATCCCAGAATACTTATAACTAATACTGCAGTGTAAATTGACGTCGGAATCGGGAAGGTCGTTCGATACTAAACGAGATTTCGGACAAGGCGACTCCCTTTCGAGCTAATTTTTCTATATACTGCTGAAAAAATAATACGATCTACAGAACTTAATAGAGAAGGTACCATCTTCAATAAGAGTGTCCAGCTGCTGGCGTACGCCGATGATATTGACATCAATGGCTTCAAAACCGCGCCGTTAGTTCTCCTTTCTCCAGAATGCATAAGGAACCGGAACAAATGGGTCTAGTGAACGAGGCAAGATGGAAAATCTCCTGTCATCAAACAAACAGTCGTCGCAATCGCGACTAGGCTCCCAAGTTACTGTTGACAGTCATAACTTCGAAGTCGTAGATAATTTCGATTATCTTGGAACCAGTATTAACAGCAACAACAATGTCATCTTCGAAATTCAACGTTCAATAACCTTGCCAACAGGTACTACTTCGGACTGAGTAGGCAATTGAGAAGTGAAGTGCTCTTTCGACGAACAAAGACTAAACTATACAAGTCACTCATTATTTCCATCTTTCATGAACGATGACAACATCTGATGAGTTACGAGTTTTCGAGAGAAATTTTCTGAAGAAGATGTATGGTATGGGATATACGACGACATTGACATAGCGTGTTAAGAGACAGATTTTCGCTAGGTCATGTCGTCCCTATGGATGAAAACACTCCAACTCTGAAAGTTTTCGACGCAATACCCGCGGGGGAAGCGGAGGAACGGGAAGACCTCCACTCCGTTAGAGAGATCAGTGGAGAAAGAGCTGACTGCATTGCAAAAGGAAGAAACGACCGGTGCATTGTTGTTACCCAACTGTAATCGGGTAAGCGGTGTCTATGCCAGTAAAGAAGAGGTGCATGTATAGCTTAAATAATGCAGCACCAAGGGAAAAAAACAAACAAGCCAATCAGTCGACCGACCATCAATTATTCAGCACGGGTATGGTAACCTGGATGCAGTGTGAAGCAGATGAAAATGTCACGATGTTTCGATGTTTTCCACCGAACAACTATACATAGAGACCTTTATCCTTCCAATTAACGAACGTAATCGTAAATAAACTACAAATTAAAATTTGGTATCTTTTTGACTTACTATTGTGTGCGAAAAATAGTAAGACTTATATAACTGTCATATAAATGTCACATAATAATCTTTCTGAAGTGCATAAAGAGCGTTGGCCGATTCTACAATGAAGTTCCATTAAATTTTGTGTGCGGAATCAAATTTCAGAATGTTGATAAAGGCTTCCGGTGATAATTGTTTGTCGCGAGCAAATGTTTTGATTGGTACAATATATTCAAAACGGGTCAAGAACGCGTGGGCGACGAACCATAACCAGGGGTCGAACCGTTACATCCGTGAATGTATCACTCGTCATATAAATAGCTGTATTTCGATTTATGCCATACGTGATCATATACGTAACGCTTCTATCGTAATCTGGCATGATGACATATCTGAATATATTAACGTAACCGTTCGTTCAAAATGTCATTAGAACGAAAAATGCAAACGTAATAGACAAACTTTAAGAATTTTTTTTTTTTAATTTTATATATATAATAGTTAGGGATGTACAATTTAACTCACTCCAATTACCTGTCGCGAAAGATTTATAAACTGTTCCGGTAACGAAAAAGCGTGCGTTCGGTTCAGCGGTTCACAAAGAATAAAATCTTTATTTCTTCCTAAGCGTAAATCTTAAAACTAAAGGCTTAAACTAGTGGTAATATAAATATGTATTAAAAAAATGGGTAAGTATAATAATTTTCAACTTTCGTTAAATATTGTAACAGATTGTGGTAAGTATTAAGGTAAGTACTAGACTGGTATTATGAAGGCATTATTAAGGTAAGTATTTTATAATAGATTTTCTTAATTTAATTTTTAACAATTCATTTCACTATTTTTATTTTATTATTAATTTATTATTTTAGTTTTAGATATAGATATGTCGCTAGACGAAACACCGGCCACCTTGACAGAATCAATTTCCTTCAACCCCCATTGGAAGCAAGACCAGCTTGTGGATGGGACGCTTGATTGTGCCCGCCTTAGTCGCCACTTCTGCGACTCGCACCTTGCCGTCTTGCCCTTCGACGGTTGCGACGACGCGTCCGAGTACCCACTGCTGTGGCGGCACGTCGTCCTCATGGACGAGGACGAGGTCGTTCAGCTGTAGATTGCGAGCGGGGTGCAACCATTTGTTGCGTTCCTGAAGGCCCGTCAGATATGTTTTGGACCACTGTCGCCAAAAGTGTTGCTTGAAAGAGCAAACAAGTTGCCATCTCTCGCAGCAACGAAATGGGTCCACAGACACCTGCTCTGGAGGTAATGCTCGCAGATGCGCTGGGGTTAGTGCCTCGCCGTCGTTGGGGTCCTGGCTCAACGGTGTTAGGGGCCGAGAGTTGAGAATGGCCTCCATTTCTGCCAGTAGTGTTGACAGTTCCTCTGCGGTCAGTAGCGCGTTTCCGATTACGCGAACGATGTGATGTTTGGTGGACTTCATCGCGGCTTCCCATAACCCGCGGAAGTGCGGCGCCCTCGGTGGTATAAAGGTGAAACTGAATCCTTCTTCTGCGCCGAATCCCTTCACTTCTGCTGACTGGGCAAGAAATGGCTCTTTCATCTCGCGCAGCTTGCGGTCGGAGCCGACGAAATTGGTGGCATCTTGGTCGGCATCCCTCGGCGTCCAATGAACCTTTTTAGGGCGAAAATAAATGAATAAGAAGATAGGTCCGAAACTAATTCTAAATGTACTGCTTTTGAAGTGAAGCAAACGAAAACTGCAATATAGGTTTTTACGGGCGGTCGACCGCGTTTTTTCAAGGTTGTGTATATCGGACCACAAAAATCTACGCTATATATAAGAAAGGGCCGTAGTGCTCGAAGTCTTTCGACTGGCAAATTTCCCATTATTTAGTTTTGCAACTTCGGCTTGTAATGAAAACAATGTATACGGTTTCTTACGGTTCTTATGGTTCTCGGTTTTCGAAGAAGCGCAACCAACGCTTTAGCCCCAGCGTGGTGATTTCGAATATTCAGGAACCGTAAAAACGTTATAACGAATTGCGAACTTTTATTTAATAAAAGCGGAAATTTGGCTTCGTATGGGAGAGGTGCATTTAATAGGCGACCTCCTACTCGGATTAATTTCAATGACAGCGACATATCCGAGTACTCATGCAAAAATGGGTTGGGTTTTTGCAAGTTTGCGGGTAGGTGGTGCCTTTATGCAATTTTGGAATAACATCCGAAAATTCTGAATATTGGACCACCTGTGCAAATCAGGTTTAGCTCTTCTGAAGTCAGATCTTGTCCCATGGAGGATTTTGGTGGTCGCCTGATCCATCGTAATATATATGCGACCACACGAATTAATTTTTTATGAGAAGAGAATTTTTTAATGAGGTCCAATATTGAATTTTTCTCAGCAGTTGAAATTAATGTAAATTTAGTTTTCTTCTTCTCTAATGTTTCGTCTTCTGTTGAGAGCTGGAAGTGGTTATTAATTGGCCATAATGCAGGGTCTTCTAGGGGGAACTGTGGACCGCCAAACCATATTGAATTATTCAATTCGTCCACGTTACAACCCCGAAACACTTGATCCGCAGGATTTTGTTTTGTTGGCACATGTCGCCAATGTACTTTGTCAGTCAACTCTTGGATTTCGGACACTCTGTTTGCGACGAAGGTTTGTAGTGAGGATGGATTTGTTTTAATCCAATGTAGACCGATTTAAGAGTCTGTCCAAAATGTAATATTTCCGAAATGTCGACTCAACATAGGCGCTACTCTTGACCATAATTTCGAAGGAAGATGTACTGCCGAGAGCTCAAGACGTGGAAGAGATTTGATTCTGTTTGCGGCGAAGGTTTGTAGTGAGGATGGATGTGTTTTAATCCAATGTAAAACGATTTCAGAGTCTGTCCAAAATGTAATATTTTCGAAATGTCGACTCAACATAGGCGCTACTCTTGACCATAATTTCGAAAGAAGATGTGCGCCGGGAGCTCAAGACGTGGAAGAGATTTGGTCTACTTTAGACTTTGCAGTAGGCAGCATACATTTAACACCACTAGCAGATTGGCTTCGTATGTATATGCAGCATCCGTACGCCTTTATTGAGGCGTCGGAGAAGCCATGCATTTGGCACTCGACTCAACGTTTACGTAACGAGTAATGCTTATTGATGAGAACTGCATTAGTTTGGCTTTAAAGTTCTGCTAGCTAGTGTCAAGGCGCAATGGAATCGACTCATCCCAATCTAGTTTTTGGATCCAAAGCTCTTGCAATAAGATTTTTGCTTTGGTAACTAGTGGGGCTAGTAATCCAAGAGGATCAAAAAGTCGAGCAGAAACTGACAATATATTTCTTTTAGAGGCTCGCAGATCCTCAAAATTGTCATCTAAAACAAAACGAAACAAATCCTTTTTCGGCAACCAATGGATTCCTAACGTTTTAGTGGAACTTTTGTCATTGAAGCTTAATGACCTTTCAGTGCAACCACTGTCGAAAAAATTATTAAGGTTAAGGTGAATCCAGACGAGTTTCATATCTGAATTACCTCACCACTCAAAAGGTCTAGAGACTCAAAATTTTGGGATTTCCATTTGGATCGGGTGGCAGGTTCAACCTTTGTCATTACAATGTGTATGATTATTACGTTCTTTACTTGTTTTTCATCGCCCAGCGATAGCAATGAATCATATACCGCTGACACTTCGTCAATCATTGAACGCAATGAAGGCGCAGAAGGCTTTGGGACTGTTGGCAGCTCAAAAAGTTTAGATATTGTATGGAAAAATATCAAACATATATTATCATAAACTTGTTTGAGATTTGCCAACGCTTTCGGAAAATTTTCATCCGACATCTGAAACGCTTTAACTGTTCCCAGAGCCTCTCCAGATAGATAAATAAATGGTTAAATTTTTCAATATCTGGAATATTTGGATCGTTATGAACCAAGCTCTCGAACAAACTCATAAAATTTTTGAATTCGGAATATTCTCCCTTGAATTTCGGCAAATTCATTTTAGGGAGCCTTGAGCTGTGAGAAGCTACAAAAGATGTTTCGGCAAGTGAAGTTTTATTTTTCGCTAAAATTGACTTAATTATGAACTTCGTTTCAACGATTATGTCCTCTAACTCCCCTCGGGCCATGTAGTCTTCATCAATTTCTTCAATCTTTGATTGGCATTTCATTAATTTTTCACTATTTGAATTTAATATATCTAAACGACGTTCCAATTCTATTGGATCTAAAGACATAGTCTTTTCGAGAAGGCCCATTTTAATGCGCAAATTACTACTTTTCGCAACCGTTCTTTGACGTCTTAACGATTTTAAGTCCGTCAACTCCTTACATGGAGAAAGGTTTGCGAGAGTTGGCTTTGGCTTTCTCATTTTGCTTGTTTAAATTAAATTTCGGAAAAAAGACTATAACGGTTGGCAACAGATATATTATATTAAGAATCGATAACGAAAATAAAATAATAAATGTCGATTCCCAAATATACGAAAGCCAAACCAATAGCAATAAAAATTGGCACCAAATATATTTGGAATCGGTTACGAAAACGAGAAAAAAATAATATCGATTCCCAAGTATACGAAAGCCAAACCAATAAATGAGCAATAACACAAAAAATTAATTTCATCGGAAAATGTCCCAACGAAAATGGACAAAAATTGCCAAAAAACGACTGATAAATGGAAACGCGGATCGAAAAATTGCGAAAAAAAAATAATTTAATTTTGAAATTAATAATTTTTTCACCTTTATTTCAAAATAAAGGGCTACCGCATAATCCCAAAATCCCTTATTCACCTTGAATTCGTATATGTACGTATGAGCATGTACTAATATATATGTCTGTATGTATAATAAATACAATCCAATACAATATAATCATTATGATATAAAGTGAAAAGGGAGAGCCGAAAACTGAAAGTGCACTTGTTTTGATGTTTGCTTTTTATTTTTGCATTGCTTTCAGTAAATCGCACTCCTTACCTGGTGCGTCGGCTGTTTGATGGCGCAGACAATGCAGCAGCGGTTTGATGGAAATGTTGAAACGTTACGTACGTTATCTGTTCCTCTATTGCGGAACTTCACACGGCACTTTTGACTCAACGGATACTTATGTAGCGGCACTAGAGATTTTAGCTTTTTTGTTTAAATAGCGTTGAAACGGCACTTTTAATTTTAATAAATATTTTTTTGTCACGGTACTTTCAACTGTTTCAAACGCTTTGGTGGAATTTTTTTGTAATCACTGTACCTACCGTTTCCCTGTTTTCTTACACTTCCGTATATTTTGTTTGTCTCTTTTTCAGTTTAGCACTTTCATCACTTTTGCACGCACTTGTACATAAGTCATTTGCTACCGAAATGGTATATGTGATTATGGCCGTAGGACGAACAGTTCCTGAGATATAAGCGAAAATGCGGCGCGCCGCAGCACAAGGTGAAAATCGGCTTGCGGCCACACTTCTTGACGTTGACTTCGCCGAGTGCTATCACTCACATTCATTCACCTACGTCAAAGGACACGTTCGGATAGGTCTCCACACAAATATTTTTTCATCGAGTTCCTTCACTCTTGTCGGTGATTTCGCCGAGTTCTATCACTTACATTCATTTCCCTGCGCCATACGACACGTTCGGACTGGTCTCCACATAAATATTTTTTCATCGAGTTCCTTCACTCTTGCTTTAGTTCTATCACTTACATTCACTTCCCTGCGCCATACGACACGTTCGGACTGGTCTCCACATAAAGGTTTTTTCATCGAGTTCCTTCAATCTTGTTGATTTCGCCGAGTACTGTCACTCACATTCATTCACCTACGTCAAAGGACACGTTCGGATAGGTCTCCACACAAATATTTTTTCATCGAGTTCCTTCACTCTTGTCGTTGATTTCGCCGAGTGCTATCACTTATATTCTCTCAAAAGAACACAGAACTCAAAATGTCTGTATCTAAATTTAAATTTAGACAGAAATGTCCTGTGTTTGGCATATAACCGTACAATCTCTCTGAGTCCCAGTTACTTACTTACCAGGATGTTCTTTTGTGTTATCAATTTCACAGATTTCGTATAGGGCGACTCCGAGGCGACAACTATGAACCTAGGAGTAAAGAGGTTACAGAAATAGTTGCAAAAAAGGTTGAAAATACTTTGAAAAAGTCATCTATTCCGATAGTTTCATACACCAAAGTTGTGCAAATGGTCACCACATACCATACGAAATTTCTGACTCTTAAACAAATGTTTTTAAGGAACCCAACAAGTTTGAGCTCTAAAAGAAACGACTTTGTCTCTTCCGCCGGAAAATTATCTGACATCGCTGCTTGTAAACGCATTTATTTTTCTTCTTGCACTTGTCCAAAGGAAAGTAAAGTTCCTGTCAATGAACAACCATTTCTCTTGGAACAGAGAACTGGAAGAATTGGTCGCATTGGAAGTGTTGATCTACCTGAAACAAAAAAGATTACAAAGAAAAATTAACGTAAAGAAAAGCTTTCAAAGCGTCATTCAACATCAACACTTACCAGAAAAGTATCAGCTAGAACACATGACCATTCAGATCAGCCAGACTCTCATACAGACGACAACAATGTAGGTGCGTCGCACATGGATTCTTCCAAAAACGATGGTGATGATATATTTTTCTTCCATTCTCTAAAGCCAAACAAAACACACTAGTATTAGCACACTGGTTTAGATGCCCAAAGATTTGAAGTAAGTGGTAGAGCAGCGGCCTTGATTGTTTCATCTGCTTTTCTGGATGCCAAAAAAGCAGGTTTGATAACAGAGGATCAGGCTAGCTTTGTCACTGACAAATGCAAGATTAGTCGGGCAAAAAAAAGTGTTGGAGTTAAGCTCCAAAACACCGAAAGTATTGACTCCGTATATGGGCTGTATTTTGACGGCCGCAAAGACAATACACTTGCACAAGTCAGCGAAGGTGAAAAGTACTACCGCGACACTGTCAAAGAGGAATATATTTCTCTTATAGCGGAACCTGGTTTTCATTACTTTGGCCACGTCACCTCTCCTTCCGGGTCAGCTGAGGATGAGACGCAAGCTATTTGGCAACATTTACAAGACAGTTCAGTTGATGTGGAACATCTAGAAGATGGCACCAACACGAACACAGGTTGGAAAGGTGGAATCATTCGGAAACTAAAAGAATGAATAGGTAGGCGATTACAGTGGGTTGTTTGTCTTCTACATTTCAACGAACTTCCATTTCGTGCTCTTTTCGAACACATAGATGGTGTCTCAAAGAGTCCAAATACATTCTCTGGCGACATAGGTAAACTGCTCCCTGATTGTGAGAAGTTGCCTGTTGTCAAATTTGAAAGTTTTCCATCCTGCCAATTACCTTCTGAGGTTATTAATCAAACCCAACTTAGCACAGACCAAACTTATCTCTATAAAATATCAGAAGCTGTTATTTCCGGTCAATGTTCCTCAGATTTAGCGCCGATGCATCGAGGTAACATGTGCAAATCTCGCCGGCTCACCTGTGCAAATAGAATTCTGAGATTATACATTTCTACTGACAAACCAACAAAGGAAATAAAGAGTTTGGTCAAGTACATACTTACAGTTTACTCACCTTTGTGGTTCTCAATAAGATTCAACAGTTCAATAAAAGATGGCTCGCGCCATCTCTATGATGCAATTCAAAGGTCGAGATACTTACCTGATAAACTGCGCAAGGTTGTCAATTCATCCATTCAACAGAATGCTTTCTTTGCTCTTCCAGAAAACATTCTCCTTAGTATTATGACTGACGAACGGATAGAAGTCAGAAAGTTGGCCCTTGACCGTCTTCTGGTAGCCAGAGAAGTAGAGTCTGACACTGTAAATGGAAGGGTTAGATGTAATAAAGTGCCAAAGCTGAATTTCGAAGCTAATAATTATTACGATATGATTAACTGGAAGACTATTACCTTGACTGTTCCACCAGTTCTTTGTTCAGTTTCTAACGAAGAACTCATAAAAGGGCTGTCGGAAGACACTGCAGAGGTATGGAAATTTAGTGAATTCCCCTCTCACACCGTGGCAGTCTAGAGAACCGTCAAACTGGTGACAGAGGCATCTTCTAAAGTTATTGGCCCCCAATCTTGTGGTCGTTTTATACGCTCTACACTGAAATCTAGGCAACAAGTGCCAAAGTTTAGTACAAAATCTGATTTTATCAATAAATATGACACAGATTCAGACCAAAACAAGCCTGACACATGTTTGGTTGGTTGGGTTGGGCTTGGGAGGAACCCGAAGAGCAGCCACCTGCAACAATTTTCACCTTGCGCTGTGGCGCGCCGCCTTTTCGCTCGTATCTCGGGAACGGTTCGTCCTACGGCCATGATCACATACCATTTCGGTTGCAAATGACGTGACAAATAACTTTTGTTTTATGCATTTTGCCATGAGATGCGTATTTCAGGCGCTAGGTAGACAATTCCACGATTTCAGGTGAATTTCCGAAATTTTCAGGCCGGAGTTGTGGTTGAAGATGCAATCCGATCTCAAAAAAAAAGTTGCATTGGAATCAGAAGGTACTAAGACAACTTTTCCGCACTATTAGAAATCCCGAATCGAAAAAAGTCCGGAATCGACCCACCCTATTACGGACCACTCCACTTTTAAAGTACCACCTTCACTTTATCGTAAGCATATGTATGTACGTAAGTATCACTTTTTTTGTATATGTATGTCTTGCTTTTTCGGCTTTTTTCTTTTAGGTGTTTATCTATATATTACAAGGGTTATATTTATTTTATATATTTTTTCGCTAATTTCACTTAGCCGAGCTAAAAACCGAAAGCCGAAACAGGTAATTAGTTCGAAAGAATTATTAAGCCACTACTAATTGTTTTACAGTTTAAAACATTTTTTTTTTTAACTAATTTTTAATTACGCACTTGTCTCTGCTCGGGCGCCATGAAAATTCTCAAGCGTTTTTGAGACACGAAAAAGATAATAGTTAGGGATGCGCAATTTAACTCACTCCAATTACACAGTACAACAGCTAATCTGGGGGGTGAGAAATTCCAAGTCAGGGTGATGATACTAGGTCAGTATAGTAAAACCCTCAAAGGGTTTGGCGTTCGTATGTGTCAGTTTTTTTATGATCTTTTAAATTTTGAAACATTTTTGGGATTGTTGTCTGGGGGTGAGAAATTCCAAGTCACGGTGATGGTCAGTATAATAAAACCCTCAAAGGGTTTCGCGTTCGTATGTGTCAGTTATTTTTTTATGGCCTTTTAAATTTTTTCCTTATCTTGATGTTTTTTCGCTTAGTTGTAACATTTTGGCAAAAACGTAGTTTAACATAACAAGTGGTTCGCGAGTCGGGGTCGAGCGGGGCGGCGGGGGAGGCATACTGGGTTAACTGTGCGAAACCAGCGCTCTTGCTTGTTTCTATTCAGTGTAACTCGTGACTCCGATTTCATAGCGCGTTAGTTCTTTCGTGTGTTTGTCAAGTGTTTTTCAACCGATTGATTTATACAAAAATAAGTGGAATTTGGACTGCATTTATATTTAAAATAAACAGAAAGTGGTAATAAATATATAAACGTTTGCTATGTCGGCCTCAGCTCGTGTAAGAGCCAGCCAGAAATAAAAAAAATTACGGCTATCGTTAAAAAGAGGGGGATATGGGCCACGCATAGGTACTCCAATGTCCGGCGCCGAGCGGGCGAGACGGTTTCGGAAACGTCGCAAAACTGCTGCCGCCGACCTCACGAGTACCTCTACCACTGGAATACCTATACTTATGGACGTAACGAATGAACAGACGATCGATATATCTATTGGATCTGCCACGGAGCGGAGAGATGTCAATATCATTGGCTTTCAGCGGACAAACGCTTCAAAACGGTATTTGAAGGCAATCCGTTGCCTTATCTTGCAGCGTTTGTGATCGACTTTGGTTCGAAACAGACTTAAAGAAAGTGAAACATCGCAACATTTCTTTCCTTCAAATAAAATTACCCGATGAAAATGTGACGGAATTTCGCTTATGCAGTACCTGTAGCAAATCGATAGATGCAAATAAAATCCCAACGCTGTCGTGCTCAAACGGTTTTCGTTATCCTACAAAGCCGAGCGGACTGCAACAAGTCATGCGGAAATTAAGTCTTGAGAAAACATAATATTGGTGACATATGCCTGGTGGACGTTAAAGTCGAAGATCATAAGCTTTTTAATGCGTCGGCTCACTCCTGCCATATTCAGCAAAGTTAACAAAATTAATATCGAACTCTCAGCCTGGAGACTCCAATCGTTCATGAGGAATGAATTCGGCCTCCACTACGTACAAACATCACCGACAACATTAGGCAATACCATTACAGACTAAACATTCACCAGAAATATTAATGTTGACATTATGCCGTATGTTGCTTACTTCATACATCACATACCTATGTTAAATAAAATTGTTGTCGAATATTAATCGTAATAATAAGTAACTTATGTTTCTATTATGTACCTGTTCTTTTTTATTAAAATACTTAAAACAGCGCCAATCTTGTTTTCATTTCAATCTTTTACTTTAAAAGCGATTCGCTAACATAGGCGTTTCACGTTAAAACCAACGGCCGTGTGCCCCGGCACAGCCCCATCCGATTTTTTTTTTTTTTGATACCTACGCTATTGCGCTATTGCTGCTATCTCGCAGCTATCTCCTAACTATTTTTTCATCCCCATAACTCACAGTAGAGCTTAAATAAATTGACAAAGTCAGATCAATTTTCATGTTTAATTAGCTTTTGTAAGTTTGTTGAAAATTTACAACAATTTTGACAGTTCCACATCCATTGTGACCTAAAAATACGATCCAAGGTAATGTGGATTTTAAAAACTATGCTTGCCGATCCGTGCCGATCGAGGCCGAAAACCACCGTAATTGCCTGATTTACCTCCGCGTTATTAGGCAAATTCAAATGACCGCTCCGTGGAAACCGTTTCAAGGCAGTTGAAGGCATTAAACGGGAATCGCTCAGTGAAGGCAATTCATACAACTGTGTAGAGGATTGGAAAAGTATTTTGGCAAATTCGTATTGTTGCTAAGGGAGACTATTTTTAGGGGGATATCTTAGATTTTGAAGGATAAATTAAGAATTTTAAAATTACGCACAAAGTCTTACTATTGTTTTTCTCATAGTAGTGTGCTAAAAGACCTAAACTTAAACTTAGTTTCATTCCTATATTCGAGTTATCTAAAATTGTATTAAAACCATCTTCACATACTATATGTGATATTACTCGACCGAAGAGGATTTTTTTAAGGATATTGAGTTAATGTAGAAAACGTCAACCAGAGCATCGAAAATCTTTATATTAGAGATGTGATATTTAGACCAAGAGATACATAGGTCAATTCCATTCTAATTATTGCCCATTTTATTTCATAAGAATATCACATATTGACAAACTTGAACGGTGTCAAATCAACGGAAATCATTATTGAGCAGAAAAAAAACGGACTGATTGCAATAATTTGGACATTTCACACGTATACGTAGAAAGTATGTTGAAGGAGCTTTTTAAATATACAACTCATACACTGCCCGAAAGTTGGGGGTAGTATTGCTCGGATTGCCAATACCACTTACTATTAATCAGGGATTCTAGTGAGAGAATGTCTCAAAATTAGCGTTTTTTATAATATTTTCCATTATAGACAGATTAGACAAAATAATAACTTTTGGGCATTTAAATCCAAACACCCAACATTTATTACGATAAAAAACTCTTGAACTTTCAATACTTAGTAAAGGCATTTAACTGTTAACTCTCAATTAATAAATGAATTTAATAATTCTCCATTAAAAATTAAAACAATAAAGCATCATATTACAAAATGTTGCATCAAATATATTTAAATTTTACACTTTTCTTTAATTTTCACTAATTTTCATTTTATATTAGTAATCTTGAAGGAAGCAACAAATATTTTTTTTATTAGATTTCCAATTGTCTGTCCCTCGTTTTCAATTGCTAATAGCCCTGACAGACGACAGCGCTAATATGTATTAGCGGGCTTAATTTACATTTACTACTGTGCCCAAAAAATAAGGGTAAAGTACAGTAAAAGTATTTAACCTGCGCGCGTCGAAGAATTTGGAGAATTATTTTTTTTTTAGATTGATAGTAACATTTATGTCAAATTTCATGTCAAAATATTCATTTGTGTTTGAGATACGTTTCGTTTTGTGAGCTGCTAAAAGTGAGTTTTTCGTTTTTTTGCGATGTCGAAATTTGTCGAGCAAAGAATTTGCATCAATTTTTGTTTACGGAATCAATTTTCTGTTGCGGATACGTTGAGGATGGTGCAGAAAGTCTTTGGTGAGAGGCTATGTCTAAAAGAAATGTTTACAAGTGGTATACTGAGTTCCAGGCCGGCCGTGAACGTGTCGAAGACGAAAAGCGTCCAGGGCGACCATCAACTTCAACCGACGAAGCTCACGTTCAACAAATCAAAGATTTGGTGTTGAAAAACCATCGATTACCAATTAAAGGCCTTGCTGATGAAGTTGGCATATCGAAAGGCTCAGCCAATACCATTTTAAAGGATGTTTTGGGCCTCAAGCGCGTCAAATCTCGACTGATACCGAAAAAAGGAGTCGCGTTGAAGTGTGTGAAACGATGCTTTCCGACTACCAGGGTGTTATGAAACTCATAATTGGCGATGAGACTTGGATCTATGCTTACGACCCCGAAACAACCGATCAATCGAGCGAATATCGTGCCAAAAGAGAGCCGAGAACAAAAAAAATCGCGCCAAAGTCGCTCAAAAATCAAGGTCATGTTGACTGTTCTCTTCGATTATGGTGGTGTTGTGCATTATGAATTTCTTCTAACCGGTCACACAGTCAACAGGGAATATTATGTGAACGTTATGCGTCGTTTGCGTAACGCTATCCGCCTAAAAATTCCGGAATTGTGGAAAGACAATTCTTGGTTGTTACACCACGATAATGCACAATCCCATACTGCCCTCGTAATTCGTGATCATTTCGCCAAAAATACAACCCATATCGTTCCGCAACCACCGTATTCACCTGATCTGGCGCCGTGCGACTTCTGGCTGTTCACCAAGCTCAAAAGGCCGCTCCGGGGACACTGTTTTTATACGATAGAGAAGATTCAAGCCGCAGCGAAGACGGAACTGAAGGCCATCCCTTAAAGTGACTACAACCAGTGTTTCGCAGATTGGAAAATCCGTTGGCATAAATGAATTGCATCGGTAGGGGATTACTTTGAAAGGATTGAAATTGATTTGGAAGAATAAATAAAGAATTTTCAAAATAAATACAATGTCACCTTTTTGGGCACAGTAGTACTTGCGCATTTGACCCATGTTAATGCATTTAGCTGAATTTACCAAATTTGAGAAGGCAACACTGCTCAAAAATGGCCGATTTTTGCAATTTTTTTTGACAGATGTCCCTTGAAGTCTGTACACTTTTTCTGCATTACAATCAATTATTGCTTTTAATTTCACTCTATTATGTTTTAACGTAGTTAATAATAAACGAATTTTTTCGTTAAATTTATATTGATTTTCCAAAAATATCAAAATTTCAATTAATAATTTATCTTATTCATTTTTATTTCACTTCTTTTTTTTTTAATAAATAATTAAGTTTCACTATCGGCTGTCTAAATGCACAAGTCTGCCGTCTGTTGCCATAAAATTTCAATGCGCATTAGCATTGCTTAAGGTGCTTTAATTTTGCTCGTCTGTCAGGGCTATAAACATCAAACGTCTGGAGGTTTTGATGGTTAGCAATTGCTCTCTCACTTCCAATGAGAGATGAGTTGGACATCTTTTTGTCTCTGCTATTAACATACCACATACTGCGTAAATTTTCCCTGAGTTTCAATAAGGTACTTCACATTAGTGATTGCCAATTTCCTGCCATTTACGAAACATCGATGTTTATTTAGTGAGATACATTCCCTTCAAGATAATGTTGTCCAATTCTCGCTTTAATGAGAGAAAGCGTAAGTGGGAAGGAGAAAAACTTTAGACTTTCAAGCTAACCGAAATATTAATATGTTAATATTATGTTCGGACCGACATTGAAAACACATTTTTGGATTGTGGAATCTAAGTCGTTCGGACCGACAATGTGTGTTTTCGATGAGTTTTCTCTGACAACTGACAAGCTTATTTGTTTGTGAGCAACGAAAATGGTAAGTTTTGGAATCCTTAATATTTGCTTATAATTGCTACTAAATATCGCGAATTCCTACAAAAACATATTAATTACAAAAACATTAGCTTTGAGAAGCCAGATAAATAACTTGCGCAACGACAATTCTTTAAGAGAACGGTTAGACTCTTACTACCCAGCACGTTGCCCTTGCAAAAAAGATAGCGGAGTTAAAAAAGAATCATTTAATCCTATTGAATATAATAAAGGACCTCCGAATGCTGATTAATTCATGTGGGACAAAGGTTATAGGTATAGGTTTCTACTGATGCAAAAGTTTTCAATTACATAATAGGGGTATTCTCTTGCTCTTGCAAAACCCTTGCACGGTGCAAGAATTGCATATATTCCTTTTTGGTGCACCGGCATAACACCAAACACACACAGAAAAATATTTGCAATGGCTGTAAGATATGTCCGACCCAAATCCATGTATATTTGCGTGCAATGTCAAGCAAAAATATAATTGCAACCCTGCCATTTTACATAAAGACATATTACATCATTAAATTGTTGAGAAAAGTAAGTTTTAAATAGATTTTATAATTTCTATTTAAATTTTAAAGAATTTTTACAGTTTTCCATAAATATGACTACCGAAGATGCGCCCCGAGCGAAGAGGAAAAGGCAGCAACCAAACAAGATTTGGAAGGAGAGTGAGGTGCACACTATTATAGAGTTTTTAATGGAAGAGGCGGAATTTGAGGTAAATTTATACTTTTCTTAATTTTTGATTTAATTCGGGTTTCTATTATTTCAGGCTCCAACTGCACAATTGTTTTATAAACGATTTTAACATAAATCGCAGTTGGTTGTCTCATGGGATCTGGTGCGGTGGAAGGTCCAACATTTGAAGGCGCAGTACTGTAAAGCGTCAACGGGTGCAGGACTACAAGATGAAGCTGACGGCAGAACCATCGAAGCTTAGTATTATACAGATTTTTTTTTTAGTTTATTGTTAATAAAAATTTTTTTACTAATTTCAGCAAAAATTGATAAAATGTGTCCATACTACGATCAGCAGAAGGAAATATTTGGAAAGCGGTTGCCGGCCATGCAACCGTTACTGGTTGAAAGTAACATTCCTTCGCCTCAGTTATGTCCAGTTAGTCCTGCACCAGAATTCGAAATAGAGTTCTTGGAAGAAGAATGTGTACCTGCTGCGGCATTAAATGCCGCATCTTCGATCGCACCAATCTTCACACCGGTATCAACTTAACAACGGTCAATTCGGCCTCCGAAATCATCCGTTGGACAATTGGCGGCTATCCAAGCAGAAAAAATTTCTATGGAAGCGAAGAAACTAGAATTTGATAAGTATAAATTTGAGGAGGAAAAGAAAATTCAGGAAAGAAAGTTAGATATTGAGTCAAAAAAGTTAGACATAGAATTGAAAAAAATAGAAACTGAGGAAAAATGCAAAATGTTAGAATTAGAAATGAAAGAAAGAGTGGCTATGTACGAAATTGAAAGAAAAAATGAAAATAAAAACAATTAAATATACTACATTACATTTGTATTTATTTATGGCAGTTAGATTATTTCTTTAGGTTTCGTAAGTATGAACTTATATAAATAGTTATATCCAAATAGAGTTGGTATACCTAATACCTCTACATGACACACATATATTATTAATTAACGTTTTATTAATCACCAAACATTATTGTGTACAAAGATTTGCGCTTGGCTTCTACCTCGGTTATTCGCCGGCCATTTTCATGTGAAGAAAATTCATCTGATTTTTCGTCGTTGCCAACAACTATATTGTCTACGTATTCAATATCGTTGGAAGTAGCTCGGAAGATGTTATGCAAAATACAGCAAACAATAAACCAGTTGGAACATAGAATACGACTTTGTTCGTCCTGAATACGTATTCTTAATTTTTGAGACGACCAAAGCGTTCTCTTAGAATCCCAAAGCAATGTTCAAACCTCACGCGATATTTGCTATGACGCAAGTTGAAAGCTTTACGCTTTGAACAGTCTTTTTGTTGTGGATTTGTTCGAAATGGCGTGATAAGAGTGGATAAGCAGAATCTCCTGCTAGCCATTGAGAAGAAGAAAACAGTGAGCCTTCATTGGTATCAGGCCAAGTGATATATTTAGATTTTAACTCCAAAATTGACAGAAATACTCTCTTTGTAATCTTGTAAAGCGTTTCACCATCTCCTACACCAAACCGTGTAGCTACTTTCCGAAACGCCGCACTTTCACCCGATGAACGATATAAGGTTATAGCTAACTGTAGTTCTACTGAAA
>CM050325.1:92326475-92370917 GCA_027475135.1 Bactrocera correcta
ATATTTACATATTTCTAACTAGAACAATATAATTAAAAGCAATAAAATATAAATAAGACAAAAACAGGTAAATAAACTATTAATGTTTTCAAAACTAAGCTTTACTTTTGATAAATAACTAAATTGGTAGAACACGGAGTAGGCAAATAAGAAAAAATTCAAGTTCTGTAAGAAGTTATTTGTTTAATTTTTTATAATAGGATTGGGATTCAAATTTTTTTAGATTTATTTTTCATTTTAGTGCTTGTGATGTGTTAAAATTTTTATTTATTTTATTACATTTATTTTTTCTCCATTATTTTTATTACTATTATTATCCTTATTTTTATTATTATTATTATCATTATTATTGTTATTATTATTTGTTTATTTGGTCCATATTCTTATTTCTTTACTTTGAGTCAACAGCATTCGATTTTGAGATCAATTTTTCTGCTAACGGTACTTTTATTGGTTGTGATTATATTTTTGGAATTTCTCGGCTGCATTTTTCTAGAAAACGTGATTTTTGCACATTTTATTTACATTTTCAGTCTATTTTGGTAATTTTTGGTCAAGGTGTTAGCAGCAAATGCGTGTTCCAAGAAGAGGAAAAGACTCAGAAGAGGTTTTAAATTTTATGAGAAGCGTTTTGTACCATTTGTATACTTTTTAGTGAGTGATTTGTCTTAGTGAGTTCGTTTGAAGATTGGAAAGTTACTGTTAGGTCAGGTCTTTTTTTAAAAGTGGCAGAAAAAAGACTAACTACAACTGTAAATCTATTGTAAACTTTACAAACAATTGAAAATATTCTGCTTTTCGAAAGCATTGTTGTTGTAGCGGCATTCAAACGATGTTTTTTCAAGATATTTGCGTAATTATAAAACATAATTTTGATGATATCAATATAAAATTTTTCCACATACTTCTATCCCCTCTTTTGGTCGGAACCGTTGATATCGGACCACTGATCGATCAAAACCACGTTCTTGTATGGACAACTTTTTTACTTAATGGGATATCTTCATGAAATTCGAGGTGGTTTATTGTCAAATGCAACGGTACAATCTACGAATAAATTGTTCAGGTCAGACTACAGTACCATAGAGCTGTCATGGAAGCTGACTGTCCGTTTTACGGAAAACTTTTTTATCTGATGGCATATCTTCACGAAATTCGGCATATGTAGATTCTTGTTTAACATAACGGTGCAATTTTTTGCAATTTTTGAAAATACTGTTGAGGTTGGACAGCATATAGCTTCCATACAAAGTGACTGTTGGCCGGTTAGATTTCAGATTTTCAAAGAGGTCTTATGGTTGTTTCTTTTGGTATTCCTACCCTAATATATTTCTCATTGAATCTTTTATTCTTTAATCTTATCAAAAAATATTCAGACACATATGTATGTATACGTGTAAAAAAGGTAGATATGTATGTACATATATTAATTGCGTATAAAAATTATGATGGGCCATAAGCTTACAGAAATCTCTCTGATACATGCATACACATTGACATATTCACACAAATTTAACGAATTTGCTCAATGTAAATATTCGCTAAAATTGTATGTATTTAAATATCGTATTTTATTAGCTTAATTTTACAGATAAACTCCTGTGAAATATCATTTGTGCACAGCATGAATTCGCATGCTTGTAGTCACATACATACACTTGCACATATCTTTGCATATGTACATATGTATTTTTGAATGTACATACATAACCGTAAAATGAATTTCTGTGATGACATGCAAAAACCGGGACTTTGTTAGTATTTTCAAAGTTTTTGCTTTTATTCTTTCACGCAGCGATTGAGGTGTGAAATGCTGTTGCCCAATGGCTACTGCTGGCCATTAGCAGATTAAAGGTGCTCAAGTCGATATCTGCATATACATACATATTTATACATGGATGTATGATGTACACATGTAACGGGTGATTTTTTAAGAGCTTGATAACTTTTTTAAAAAAAAAAACGCATAAAATTTGCAAAATCTCATCGGTTCTTTATTTGAAACGTTAGATTGGTTCATGACATTTACTTTTTGAAGATAATTTCATTTAAATGTTGACCGCGGCTGCGTCTTAGGTGGTCCATTCGGAAAGTCCAATTTTGGGCAACTTTTTCGAGCATTTCGGCCGGAATAGCCCGAATTTCTTCGGAAATGTTGTCTTCCAAAGCTGGAATAGTTGCTGGCTTATTTCTGTAGACTTTAGACTTGACGTAGCCCCACAAAAAATAGTCTAAAGGCGTTAAATCGCATGATCTTGGTGGCCAACTTACGGGTCCATTTCTTGAGATGAATTGTTGTCCGAAGTTTTCCCTCAAAATGGCCATAGAATCGCGAGCTGTGTGGCATGTAGCGCCATCTTGTTGAAACCACATGTCAACCAAGTTCAGTTCTTCCATTTTTGGCAACAAAAAGTTTGTTAGCATCGAACGATAGCGATCGCCATTCACCGTAACGTTGCGTCCAACAGCATCTTTGAAAAAATACGGTCCAATGATTCCACCAGCGTACAAACCACACCAAACAGTGCATTTTTCGGGATGCATGGGCAGTTCTTGAACGGCTTCTGGTTGCTCTTCACCCCAAATGCGGCAATTTTGCTTATTTACGTAGCCATTCAACCAGAAATGAGCCTCATCGCTCATCGGACACGGACGCGAAACACATTTCGAACCGAACACTGATTTTGGTAATAAAATTCAATGATTTGCAAGCGTTGCTCGTTAGTAAGTCTATTCATGATGAAATGTCAAAGCATACTGAGCATCTTTCTCTTTGACACCATGTCTGACATCCCACGTGATCTGTCAAATACTACTGCATGAAAATCCTAACCTCAAAAAAATCACCCGTTACATACATACATATGTATATACGAATATTTAAAACAAAATATGCGCGCAGAAATGACAGAAAATTTGCAAATCAAAAAAAAAAAAAAAAGATTAAAATGAAAAAAAAGAAATCAAGAAAAACAGACAATAAACAACAAACTCAAGCGAAAATACCGTCATGAGAAGAGGAGCCAATGGTTTAGGTACACAAATAAATTTCAAATAATTCGAGAAAAATCTTGAAAATTAGAAAATGCCTAGCGATCGCAAGCTGTTGCCGCCACTGATCGGCTGGCTTATTTGAAAAAAGAAAAAAATTGACGTTTGTATTGTATGTGTGTGTGTGTTTGGTTTCGACATAACGGCGACATGGCCATGAGTCATTTTCCAAAAATATATTCTCGAACACAGGCATTCGAATGAGGCTACAGCCAGCGAGCCAGAGGAAAATATTGAAAAACATATGGGATTTGCTAGAAATTAGTATGTGGATGTGTGTGGATGTGTATATGTGTGTATGTAAGCTTAGAGATATGTACATTGGTAAAGTGGAGATGAAAAAAGCAGACGCGAATGCACACTTCATATATACATATAAAAAATATATTTTTGACGAACTGTCAGTGGCGAGGCTTTGACGAAGGCGTGAAAAATGTGAAAAAATGCGCAAAATGTTCGGAAATAGCACATAAAATGTACATACATATTTCGTAAAAAATTTTTGAATATTCATATTTGAATATTTTTTGTTTTTTCTTCTTCTTTTAATTTTAATTTTTTTAAAAAATTTTCTTTATTTTGTTTACTTTTTGTTTTAGAAAATGGGAAAAATATTCGAAAATACCACATAAAATTTACATACATACATATGTATATCTTAAAATATTTTTTTTAAATAATTATATTTGAATTTTTTGTTTTGTATTACATATATTTTTAATCTTTTTTTATTTTTTACTTTAATTTATTTTTAATATATTTTTGTTTTTAATTTATCCTTTTTTTATTTTGATTTTTTATTTTTTTTAATTTACATACATACATATGTATATCTTAAAATTTTTTTTAAAATAATTATATTTAAATTTTTTGTTTTGTATTACATATTTTTTTAATCTTTTTTTTTTTTATTTTTTACTTTTTTATTTTAATTTATTTTTAATATATTTTTGTTTTTAATTTATCTTATTTTTATTTTGATTTTTTTTTATTTATTTTTTTATTTTATTTTTTTTTTGTTATTTTTTTTATATTATGTTTTAAAATTGATTTTTTTTTTAATTTTGCTTGTTGTTTCAAGTATCAACAACTCATCAGCTAAGCGCTTGCTATGCGCCATTTGTGTAAATTTATTATTATTTTTATATTTTATTGTTGTTGTTGCTACAAATACATACATAAATATGTTAATTATCTTTTTGTGTCACTAAAATGTTCGGTCTGTGTGTGAGTGTATGCGTGTAGGTGTTTTTTGTTTTGTTTGTTGATTTTGGCTGCGTTTTCAATGTCACTTACCATCAATTTCTGATCCACAGTCTTGACAACGATTTCTTCGGGGGCGTATTGGTTTACATCGAAACGCAACCTCAACACTTTGCTATCGCCATCATCCTACGAAAACAAAAACAACGCACAAAACACGATTTAGATAAATAAATTTTACATAAATAAATATTTTGTTTTTATGCAAAAATTGCTGACTTAGTTGTAAGCACACATACTGCATGAGTGGGAGCAGAGCAGAGCTTCTTCTTATTAGCGCTAAAAAAATTTTCGAACGCGTCAAAAATAAAAAAAAAATTATTTTTATTAATTCTAATGCGCGGTTTGTAAGTATATAATAAGCTAAGAAAAGTTGTATGCTATATAAAAATTATTTGAAAAAAGTTTTTTTTTTGATCGTAAATTATTAGGTTTGTAATTTTTTGTGTAGATATTTATATACTCGTGGCCACGCAAACCTTACCATTACACTTTCTTAAATTTTTTTCGAAATTTTTCGTTGGTTTTCGTTTTCTTCAATTTTTTTTTATGTTTTTTATAGTTTTTAATTTATTACGTTTAATGAGTAAAACATAAATTAGCTTTACAAAAGCGGCCGATTTTATTGTTTTTAAAGTGACACACCGACTAAACTTCGTGTTTCAATAAAAAATAAAATAGAATAAAATATTAACTTCAATTATAATGTAAATAAAATTAAATAAAAAAAAATAAAAAATATCCTTTTTTCATCGCATATCAATCTCTTACATTTCAAGATCTTTTTGTAAAGCTCACCATCTTTCAATTGATTTATCTACTTGTTTAGCTGAATGTGTTTTGGTTTTTGTTTTAGTGGTAAGGTTTGCGTGGCCACGAGTGTATTGAATAAAAAAATATATATATGAGTTTCCTTAGGGATTGCATGGGTTTACAGGTATCAAAAAATCGATCTAGAATATTTTCCTAAATTTTCAAGTTGATTCGAGTAATAGTTTCCGAAATACAGCCTTAAGAACTTGTGCGCTCGAGGCTAGCTAGGCTAAGTGCGCCGTCTTTGAACGCGTTTTTCTCGAAACTGTGTCTTTGAAGTCGGTTGGCAAGATTTCTCGAGAACTATTCTATTTCATGAAATTTTACACAGGTCTTTGATATACTTCTTCTTAAAAATTTGGACGAAGGAGATTTTTTTCAATTACAACTATTTGAAAACACTTGTGAGCTCACACTTTCAGATATCCGATCGAAATGGCATCACAAAGGTTTGTATATAGCAGTCCAAGTGGAGCAGCCCAGCCATCATTTCTAACCTAACCTCACCTGTGTATAGTTCTTCATACAATGACCTATCAGTTTTTTGATCTGATCAAAAATCTAATTTTGGCAGGCCAAAAACCTTTTTTTTCGAACGTACATTGGTCACTATACGGATAATATCTTCCAGTAGAGAATTTCGTTTTGGGTTTCAACCAAGGAGTAGTCGGTATCACCGCCGTAGTAGAGGAGCTGTTTTTTAGCATGTAACTCCATGACGGTATATTCTTAAAGTATTTATAAATATATCCCTATATTATATTTTGAAACAATCGATACAGTATTACTTTTTTTATTTCCAAAAATCGTTTTTTTAGGTTGTTACACTAGGTATGCCCCTTAAATCAAAATATCACAAAATTAATGTAAAAAATTAAAAAAAGCTTTATTTGGTGTTGGCAAATATTATTTATAACCAAAGTGCTGGACTAATGCATGTTTTGAAGTTTTTATTGAAAAAATGCTTTAAAAAAAGTAATAATAAAATTTCCGATCATTTTGTGTTTTTTAAAATACTATCTGTTATTAATATAAAAATATTAAAAAAAAAAAATAAATACATTAAAAAATTTTATATTTAATTTAGTTTTTATTTTTGTTAAAAAAAAGTGTTTTCAAAACCAGAAATAATAATATTTCCGATCAGTTTCTATATTTACAAATACAATTTTTTATTAACGTAAAAATAAATAAAAAAATTGGATCAATTAAAAAAAATTAATTTAATTTAATTAAAAAAATTTTAATTTAATTTAATGCATTCAATATAAATATCATATTTTCATCGATTTTCAAATTTTTTTTTTTATTTTTAATTTTTTTTTCTAATTTTTACATTATTCATTTATTGTTTAAGCATTAAAAACTGTAAATTAAAAACTCAATTACCGCACTTAACCGGGTTCCAAGCACATAATATTGTTTGGTTAGAAAATCCTTGCGAGTTATGGCATTAAGATAGGATAGTAAGGAAATATTGAAAATTAATAGGTTAACAATTTTTATTGACAAAATAAATTTTTTAGATTTTCTCTGTAAATTAATTTTGTGTTTTTGTACTTATTTTTTTATAACTTATTTTTTGTATACTGAATTTAATACATTTTATTGTTTATTACTTTCTAGGTTATGTTCTTGAAAATATTTTTTTTAAATTATTATATAATATTTAAAGATTTTTTAAATAATTTTTTTCAAAATTGCATGAAATTTAGACTTCTCAAACAACTGACAGCAAATAATTATGCAATATCTCCTGCAGTGTGTGCGCATTAGGTATAAAATAAATAAGAATTTTTTTTTTAATAAATGAATAAAAAAAAAATGATTTAAAATAAATAAATTTAAATAATTAAAAAAAAATATATTACTTACCTGAATCAGAGGTGAGGTGGCGAAATCGATATTTGGTCTGGGAGCTGGACGGGAGAGTGAGTTTTGTGCGCTGCAAAAATAAAAGTGAAATAATATTAGTTTAATAGAAAACACAAATGAATGAACATAAATTATTAAAGAAATAATTAAACAAAATTAAAAAGAATAATTTACGCCAGATTAAATAAGTAGGGGATAAGGAAATGTAAAATACGGTGCAATTGGTTAAAAAAAAATCTCATAAAATATTATTTATTTATTTACAAAAAAACTAATTATAAATAATTAATTCACTAAGACATAAAATATTACTTTACACTTTATTTATTAGTGGAATTTTTGAAAAATGCAAAATAAATATGATCGCATGCACTTCCGCACACATAAAATATTTTATAAATTTTACACAAATAATTTAATGGTTTTTTAATAACAACCTTTACATTTCAACATTTCCAATTAACAAAAATTTCAAAAATTTTATTTTATTTGCATTTCACTATTTTTACGCGCATTATTTACCTAGTGGTGTGCGTGCGTGTGTGTGTTTCGTAAGTGCGCGTGTAGGAATGCATGGTTAATCACAATGTTTCTTTGTAACTGTGTGTGTGTATGTCTTTTAAACTATTTTTTATATAATGTATTACAAAAACTAAATTTTAAACTTCAAACAAGTCAAAATTTTCACTAAAATGTTTGCCAACTGCAGCACTTCGTTTATTATTTCATACTGACATCAGATCCGAAGATTTCCTAAACATTTATAGCTGCGATTTGCTGCTCCATTTGCAGTACGGTATCGCACTATAACGCCGGCTTTGTAAACTAAAACAGAAATCAATAAAGCAAACACCCCCAAAAGCGTTGACTTGTTGACTGTCGACTGTGTGCACTTCCGTTTCCGGCAGCACGTGCAATAAAACGCCATTTGTTCTACACATGTACCTATGTAGCTATGTTTGTGTGTGTATGTATGCAATTACATTTGTACATGCATTGATGGCACGCTATGGCAGTGACATTTACGCGTCGCGTTGTGGTTCAATGAGCCATTGTCGGCTTTTGATGAAAAACACATGTTCCCCAACATTAACAGCATCGTTGGGAGAGGCGAAGTGCTGTTGTTTAATAACGTAAACAACTGTCAACAGTCGAAGAGGGAGTGAAGTGCTGCCCCTTAGTGAAAACGGAGCGAATTAGATAAAATTTTTTCGTTCTAGGAAAAATTTTAGTACACCAGAAAATATTTTTGACGATTTGATTTTGACTTCAGTATTTAGATTCAGTTTTTATTCCCTCAACAGTTTAATATATATTAAGTTAGGGCCGAAGTTTATAGCACCCAAAAGAAAATCTCGGAGACCATATAAAATGAGTATATAAATGATCAGCGTGACGAGCTGAACAAATTATTCAGATCCGACCAAAATCCAGTCCTTTTCGCCTTTATTTGTGCTTCGATTTCTCGCATGGCATGCATAAAGTACAATTTGTTGCAGTTCTGCACCCAGTGGGAGCCAGCAACAAAAGCACGTACGCAACTGATACACACGCGGCCAGATATCGGCGCCTTATTGACATTTCAATCTGTTTACCTTAGATCATCGATGACTTGCATTGGGGCGCTTGTAAAAACATATTTAGTGCATTATCCGCTATTGTATACATTTCACATTGACACAGCTGCCCAACATTTGTTGCATGCAACAGCGTAGTAGCATAGCGCGTATACTAAGTACATTCCTCTGTAAGAGCCAAAAATAGCGCCTCAATGCAGTTGTGTGCATATGTCTTGGGAGGGGTTGGACCCCCTGGCATTGGCGCTAAGCGTCAATATGCACACAATTAAACGGCAAATACAGTTATTGAGAGATAAGGTGCGAGAGCGGCTGTATGAGAGTTTGGTATAAATATTTCATACACTATTTGAACCATAAATGCTCGAGTTCAGCACATTGAAGGCAGGGAAGATTAAATGCATCAGTGAGGCTATATACATAATTATATTTATTAATTTTGTAGTTGAATATTATTTTATATTAGATTTTTCTATACTTTTGCTTCATTTTAACACAGTGTAACTTTTTCTTTCTTTCTTTCCTGTTCTTCATTGTTTTTTTATTTCTCTTCAAATGTTCTCATTTCTATGGCAGCTGTTGCCAAGCATTCGTTTGCTTGCAGTCAAACGTAAACATATTTCTCTTCACTATTTTTAGCGTAAATTAATGTGATTTTCTTTTCGAAAAATCATTGTCAGGCTGTTGTGTATGTATGTATTAATAATTATCATATAAGTATACATATGGCTTTGAGATAGTTCTTAGAATACAGTAAATGATAGGTGACAATTAATTTGTTGTAAATATGAAATATTTGTGAAATATTCAGAAATTTTAATAAAATGGTGACAGTATGCTTGTATGCATGCTATTTATATGTTCGTAAATAACTAAATAAATATTTATTATAATATTATAAATATGCATTATAAAGCTTGAATTTTTTCGTCAGTATTTAGAAAGAATTTATTAAAAAAAAGTGTATAATATTTGAAAAAAAGTTTATTGGAATGAAATAAAAACTTTAGCATGATTTTTTCATGAACTTAGTTTTTTTTTTTTTAATTCTTTATTTCTACTCTAGTTTTAAAAAAATCTTTTTTTAACTTTTGTTATTTACATATGTACATATGTATTTTTATACATATTTTTTACTAGTTATTTTTTTATTTTCTAATATTGTATTTTACATCTGCACACAAGTTTTAAAAAATCGATTTTATGATTTTTTCCATACGTTTGAATAAATAATTCACATCAATTAAATTATTTTTATGCCCGTAAATTTTGTCTACTTCAATTTTATATTATTTTATTATTATTATTTTTTTTTTTTGTTAATAAAAGCTTTTTAATTAAATTTTCGATTTTTGTTCGATTTACAAAAACTTATGCAATTTATATTCTTTAATTAAAACTTTTATTAAATGCTTTAGCTATTTCTTAAATTTTTAGTATTTATTTTTTGTGAAAAACAATTAATTTAAAATTATTATTTTTTAATTAAAGATTTGTTTTCATTACTTTATTCTATTCTTTTCTATTTGTTGTGTTTAGTTTACATTTTTTTTCGTATCCCGTTTTTAATTTTTTTCTTTAATTTATGCTTTTTTTTAGTATTATAATAATATTTCAAAAAAACCTAGGTAATTTTATATTTTATGTTAAATATTTTATGTACTTTATTCTTTATATACATATATAAATTACAGTTTTTAGTTTTTTTTTATTTTAAGATTTTGATCCATACTAATAAGTTAAGAAACGACTGGCGCGCTGTTGTTGACTCGGCTATAATCGCGTAAGCTGTGTCAACGCCAATTAAGAAGAAGAATAAATTTCTTTGCTTCATTTTTTAAATTTAGTGAACTTTTTGATAGTTATTAATGTTATTTTTTCAAATTTTTTAATTTGTTTTGTTTTTTAATTTTAATTAACTATTTTTAAATATTTTTTCGGAATTATTATTATTTAATAATAAATTATAATTTAGTTTTTAAATATTTTTCATACTTTCATTTTTATTATTTTAATTTTAATACTCTTTGATTTTAAATTTTTATTTTATAATTTATTATATAAAAAATAAATACGTTTCAATTTTTTGTATTAAGATTTTCATTTATATTAAAAAAATTCTTTACTCTATTTCAGTGAACTTTTCATCTTTATTAATGTTATCCATTTAAATTTTTTGTTATTTTCGTTTTATTATATAACTTTTAAATATTTTTTTAAGTAATTTTAAAGTTTTTTTTTGTTTAATGTATATATATTTTTTTTAATTCATTCATAATTATTCTTTTTAATTTTAATAGTCTTTGTTGTTAAATTTTAGATTTTTTTATATTATAATTTATTTTTAAATAACATAAAATAAAAACGTATTTATTAAATATATAAAATAAATTATTATATATAAATACGTTTTTAATTTTTTACTTTAAGATTTTGATTAAAATTTAAGTTTAATTTTTTGTAATTTTATTTATAAAAGTTAATAAGTTTATTTCTTTTACCTTTACTAATTATCTAAATACATATCTTAATGTTTTCAAATTTCATTTGCATTTTCACCTTCCACCGATCTCTTATTTTCACAGTTATTTCATATTTCGTTCTTCTAAATATATTTCTTGTCGAAAAGACAATGAACGCTTTGCCTCAATGGAATTTGGCAATTGTGCCAAACTTTTGTTAGACATCTTATTAATGCCAATTTTGTATTTTGTTGTTGTGCAAAAGAAATTTGAAAACATTGAAGCAAATGGAAATCTATGAAATTGAAAGCAGAACTTTCTAGATTTTATAGCTACAGTTAAAGCGAAATCTTCTAGAAATTATAATTTATTTTATGAAAAACAATTGAAAATTAGATAAATTAAAATATTTTTGCATTAAGTAAATTTTTTGAGTACTAGAAAAACCGAGTATTCAAAACAAAACATTATTTCTTTTACATTAATGATAGTTGTATAATTTTATGATTTGGCGATGTGTGCTAAATATAATGTATAAATTTATGATGTTTGTATGTGTGAGATAAATGTACTATATATTTGCGCGAGAGGCGCTTGTGAAGCATTAGCATGGCACGAAAGGTGCTTGACATCCATTTCGCATTCGGCATCTAAATGTTTCGATTAGTAAAATACACACACGTCAGCATGCAAATGCTCGCCAGATTGAAATGAAAATATTTGAGTGTCAAAATGAATTATTGAATCATGATTTCTTTATGTGGTTTTTATAACACAAATAAATATGTTTCATGTTGAAAATATTCGCAATTCGCAGCAATCGGAACGCTTTGAGTAGAGTGCGCATGCAAATTGTGACTTTCGATTAGCAAATTAAAACAAAACCAAAAAACACATATAGTACGAAAATAGCCAAAATATTGCTGGTATGTACCTGCTGCTGCTGGTTTTTGTTGTTGTCTTTTTAGTAGAACTGTTTTGAAACATTTTTTTTTTTGGAAAATTTGTATAAAAGAAGCATTAATAAGCGGCAGTTGAAGTAATATTTTATTTTATTTTTTTTTTCGAATTAAATTTTTTTTTAAATTTTATTTGTATGAAATGTAGCATATTAAATTCATTTTATGCCAGTTTGCAGTTCCATTATTTTATTTTTGTAAGCATGTAAAAGAGCAGAGAGGAAGAGAGAAAGAAGACATGTTATTTGGTATGTTTATTATACATATATACATAATTGTACCTAAAGTTTTAAATATTCTTATATAAATACATACATATAAATGTAAATCTTAGGATAGAAGAAAAATAAATTTAATCGAAGTTATTTAATTTTCTGCAGAGCTTAACTTTTATGAAATTCGAAAACAATGTGTTCTAATTTTCCATTTTTATTTTGCCAAAAAATAGTATACTATGTACTTTATGTATTTCAGAAAGAACACTAATGATTGATTTAAGGTAACATTTGGTACCAAAAAAATATTTTTCGACGAATGTGTTTTCGCGTAAAATTTATTTAAAGTCTTATTATCTAATTTTAAAAAGTCTTACTATTTTTTGCTCACAGTAGTATAGTGCAAAGTATATAAATAAAAAGTAAATATTTTATATTATATCAAACATATTTATTAGGCTCTTGCATATCGGCTACTTATGACGTTTCATGACAAAACTGTAACTACGAGTACCTACTGGAAAGCTACCGAATATACTAAAAAAAAAATTAATATTAAATCTCTTCCTTCGACATAAAGAACTGAGAAAAAAGAAAAACATTACAAACGAAAAATACTCTCGAAACTTCGATTATTCCAGCAAGATTCAGAAAGTCGTAAAAGTGGAAATATTTCGGAAAAGAGTTTCCAATCATCGAAAACTATAAAATGGAGCAAAATATTACAAAATTCTAGTCACAATAAGCCTCCAAGAAAGTATTTATAGAGACTTTAATTCAGACTTATCTCAAAACAGAGTTGCCAACTACCAAATAAGCTAAAAATTCAGGAAATTGTAAACTTCAACATATTTAGGAAAGAGCTATCAATGCTTGAAAACCGTTGTTACGAAATAAGAGCCATAGTAACCCTTGATGAATAATTTTGGGTGCTTTGAATTCTAACATTTTCTAGAACAGAGTTTTCAATTACAAAAAAGTCAAAAATATTAAAAAAATGTGCCAAAAAATTGATAGTTTTTGAAAAGAACTTTTCGGCAAGCCGGTATGTCTTTAATTTATAAAAATTATAAAAACAACGAACTAGTGCTATCAACCTATTTTTTTCAACAGGCTGTCTTCTTTACAATATATTTTATAAATATATTTTCTAACCTAAATCTAACATTTCTGCTCTAAATTATTATATTTTCTTTGTCTAAAATATGCTGAAAATTCTTGTAAATCCACTATTCATCAAATTTACTTCAGAAAGTGTAAAAAATAATAATAATAAATATAATAATTACTCCACTATCAGCACTCTCGCTTAGCTCGTTGCCCAAATGATGCTCATTAATTTTTGGCTGAACTTGTAATCATGATTCGATAAAGCAAGTCTAATTGCTTGGAAACATAACAGCTTGGGTAATTAAGTCAATGTTTCTTTTTTTTTTTGAATGAATTTGTTAGAAGAGATAAAAAACTTGGCACCTTTTGTTAAATTTCGTGAGCTTTATGTGTTGTTTTAATTGCCAAACAACACATTATTATTATTACATAATTAGTTCATATCTTTCATAGAACAAACTTGCCGGTAATGGCACCAAAGTAAACAGCTTCAGTTGGTTTCCAGCACTTCTACAACAATGATGTAATAAAATATCGCATTAGGTTTTTTAGTATAATTTACGAAATCTGAAAACTGTAGGTAATCACATACTGGAGTTAGAACAAGCTAATTGCTCACGAAGCGCGAGTAAAAAAAGAACACAAAATACAGAAAGAAAAGCTTAAAATAAAGCAAAACACGTGTGGAGTTTTTTTTTAATTTTATTTATTATTATTTTTTTTTTATTTATGACAGCTATACTTTGAACAAAAATATTGGAGCACCTTGACGAGTTTATAGTGTAATAAAAAAAATTTAATATAAAAGGTATATATTTTTTTACAAAAATTACAAAAAATATATAAAAAAAAATTGTAATACGTAATATATATTTTTTCCAAAAATTAAAAAAATATGTACACAAAAAATTGTAAATATTTCCTGCTCTGCGAAGCTTTTATAATTTAATGCTTTCCATGACAGTAGCTTCATCTCTTCAGTTTTCATATATATACATATGTATGTACACATAAGCAAAAGTAGAAAAGTCAAACATTAAATTCACTTGTTGTAGACACTTAAGTGGCATACTAATTTTGAATTTTTAATACATATTACGACATAATCGCATACGCCACGTTTATGGCATTTTTTAAACAAATTTGTCAGTCACGCTTCGTGAGCGATTGTGTCATAATGGCAGAGTATGCACAGATGTGTACATTTCTCCGTTTGTAACTGTGTCTACTGATCACATTAAATACAATTGAAATTAAAAAATAATTTGCATAACTTTTATGTGTCGTCTCATACACACTTAAAAAGCATTAAGGAAACGTAAATGGGGCACAAAGCAAAATATTTCAACCCTCAAAAATGAAAAACAAACAAATTAGACGCATTTCGAGCTACATTTGACTGTACATGAGCACTAAAAGAATAATTTAATTAGAATTTGCGTAAAAAGTGTTTTAAGCACTTTAGAAATGTCATATTTGAAGTGACAACTGACAGATTTGAGTAAGAGAGGCTGCCTAGCACCAGTCAGCAGTCAGAAAATGGGTCACATCAATTATAAACTGAGATGCTAGCTGTGGTAGAAAGTACTGTAAAGAAAAAACAAAAAAAAATCTGAAAAACATAAATCAGTAGGATGTACTACAGATTAACGGTTGTTAATAACTTGCTTCCTCTTCCTCATAGCAGCGCCTAGAATACGCTCTCTTCAACCTCAATCTCCTTGTTGGAAATGTAAAAGAAAGGCAACTTGCCATTCGAAATATCATTGCTACACATTTACTACTCTGCTCAGCAAATGAATTACTACACAAAGCAAAAAAATGTAAATTTAATAGAAAGAACGATAAACTAGCCGACAGACGACAGTCTGCCAGCCGGCAGCATGTCGGCGTGGGAGTAGACAAGCATTCCTTTCTAATCAAAGATGCAACAGTTGTGCAAAATAATAGCAAACGAACAGCAATAACGGTGTATAGCATATCGAATACGGTTTGGTCTATGTGAAAGAAGCAAGTAACGGTACTGACATACTTTCATGCCTTCCGACTTTCAAGCTGTACGAGTATTTGCATTTTTTCTGGAATTTTTTGTTCGAATTGCTTGCGCGGTTAATTTGTTATTTTTGTGATGATTACTGAATTATTGCAGAATCTAGTCGTTGGTGGATATTTTTTGTGACTTTGTTTGGAGTGTGTGGCACGTTGAGACATTCACTTCCTCCGCAAATGATTAAGATAGAGAGAAAGAAGTAGAGAAATTCAGAATCACGAATGAAAGGGCGGCAGCAGTAATTTATTGGATAAAAGAAAAAATGTTGGGAAAGGAAATTATAATTTCTTTAAGTAGTTATGCGGAAGTAATAAACAATTTTTTATTATTATTATCATTTTTTGTTTGTTTTTGATTTCTTTGAAGATTTAGGTTAATTAATCTTTAGTAGTTAAATACAAATGTCAAAAAAAAAAAACTAGAGCAATTGCTCTCGGGTTGGGATGTGAACACTTCTTCTGCCATGTACATATGTACATACATATGTATGTATATAAATCGATCTGATCAAATATGATCCGGACTGGTCCAATTAAACTGCTCTCGTACCCGAATAGACAAAGAAATTGTTTCCAAGCTGGCTGTTTACGACGCGAAAAATTTATCCAGAAAATTTGTCTTGGAAAAAAAATTAACAATGTTAGGTGAGGCGTGCTTTTAGATAATGTTTTGGGTATGCAGCGGGTCAAATGATAGGCAAAATGCAATAACGACGACGATTAGAAGTCACAAAAAGAGGCTTGACGCTGAAGGCACCGAAACTGAATTATGCCTTAGCATTTTTATATTAGCGCAGAAACCTATTTTGAAGGCGATAATATTGTCAAATTTGATCGGATGGTATAGCACAGTTATTTGGCTAATTTTGTTCCTAATAAAATTTGGCAATAACAAATTTAATTTTTTTCAGTCCAGGTCAAATTTGATCGGATTTGGATAATTTCGTTCTAATAAAAATTGATAATAACAAATTTAAATTTTTTCAGTCCGGGTCAAATTTGATCGGATTTGGATAATTTCGTTCTAATAAAAATTGATAATAACAAATTTAAATTTTGTCAGACCGGGTCAAATTTAATCAAATAAAAATTAATAATAACAAATTTAATTTTTTTCAGTCCGGGTCAAATTTGATCGGATGGTATAACGCAATCATTTGCCTAATTTTGTTTCTAGTAAAAATTTACAATAATTCGAAGCTTAGTTCGGAGTATTTTTTCTCAATTTATATATTAATTATAATTATTAAATAAGTTTATTTTTTTATGCTTACATCTATACACATAAAAAATTACAGTAATTTGGATTCAATCGGAATTCCTAAATACCCTTAAATATGCAAAAAAAAATAAACAAATAAATGTTACACTTAACGCCTTTCATACCAAAATTGCCACATTTGACATATAAAACAACTCAGGCCCACATAAACTAGCTTACGCATAAAAATCTAATCACCTGAAACACCTACATACAAATATAAGTATGTATGTATGTACCTACTTATAATCACTTAAGAAATTGCTGGACACAACGTGCTAAGAATGTGTATATGCGTACATACATACATACATACGTATGCATGCGTGTAAATTTTAATTGGATATGTGTGGGTGCTCCACAAATTCTTGGTTACCAACTCATTCCGCATGGGCGTCTGGGTCTGATGGTGCGCATTGGTGGCTCGTAGCAGTCACCGCGGTGTCGTCATGTTTCCTAAAACTCGTCAGTGAACACAGCGAATCATGCGGAACAAAAGTCTAAAGCCAACATTTCCGTGGCCCACCAGCCGACGTACGCTTACGCTCATTATGCGCGGCGCCAAAAACTCACTCAAACAGCTTTAGAAGAGTACTCAATACTGTCAGCAACCAAGTCGACAGTCGAGTTGGCGGTCGGTAGCGGTGTTAAGTGCCACACATGATGTGTTGACTCTACCGACTACTGTACTAATGTACATACATACATATATACATACACATGTAACTATTTACCTTTGTGTTTTCATTAAAGCTTATTTAGGTAGCATAGCGGTTGTCTGACAGTTTTTTTTATCATTCTAAAACTCAACTGTCCATCCGCTTTTTTACATTTCATTTTTGTTGTTGTATTGAACTTCAAAAGCATTAAAATTTGTTTGTTGTTTCTGTTGTGCTTTGTGTCATTTTGTACTTTATTTTATTTTTATTTATTTTTCAGTTATTGTTGGTTCGGGCTTTCGACACTTTACGCAATAACCTGTGGCGTTTTCATCTCTTATCGAATATAAAAATCTAAAGGTAAGTACGAACATACTCATACACTCGTAGGTCGTATATAAACGTTCTCAGTTATTTGCGCTCTCTTGTTTTGAAATTCTTTGCTGGCTCTGCTCTTTCGACGATGATGTCATCGCATTTTTAGTTTAAATATAAATTCAAATAATAAACTTTCTTGCCTTGCTGGTCTGTATATTTCGTTATTATTGTTGTTATTGTAGCAAAGCAAACTGGCGCTTTTGCAACATGCAAAGGCAATATACTCGTATATTACTTGAATGATATGTATGTATAAATTAATGTGGCTTGTACCACATATGCTCTCCCGACTATACTTCATACCTGAGTTAGCACCCAGTAGGATAATGAATTAGATTATTAACTCTCGGTTCTAATGAATATGGTTATTTATTTTCGTCCCATAAAAGTTAATAGAAATCTCAATACAAATCAAAGTACTGCGAATATCTTCGAAGCAATTCATACATCGCATGCTCATCGAGACTAGGGATTTGAGCTTCTGGTTAGCTTTAGGTGAATTTTTCTAATCGGTCCTCCATGCTAAATAAAGTCTTCCATAAGAAACTAACTCCTTTTTTGGGATTATTTTTTTATTTTTCATAAATTTTGGTTCGAAACTTTTCATACAAATCTTCATTTTTGTCTCATATACATACATAAGTCTTCATTTTTACGAAAAATCTTTTAAGACTTGGACAATTCTTTACCAAACATGACATGATATAATCTCCGAACTTTTCTGAGAAGCATCATTATCATCTGCTCATTTGGTAATTCTACAGCGACCGTATCATATCTTAATGCTCTTTTCTAAAAACCTAACCTCGGTAGGATCAATCATTTTTTTAGCCCATTTCTGACTTTTTTAAAAGATAATCAGGTTTCCACCTCGGTCTCAAGCTTTTTTACCCAGAATATTTTAGCGGTTCCAAAATTAGAGCTTATTTGTCAGTCTTTTGACACTCGTTGGCATATTTTATGGATTAAGTCATGTTACTTATTTTATTAACCACATTCTGCTTTAAGCGAGCAGCAAAAGAACACTCGCTAAGTTGACAAAAAACATGAAAATCATCCGAAGTCTGCTAAATTCTTGATTTCAGTGCGGCTTCATTGAAAATAAAGGTTTTTAGTCAATCTGGCTAAACATTAAAAAAATAAAATAGAGTTTATATTATACAGCTGAGAGTTACTCTGTACTCTCATTACCGCCAGGAATATTTATTCTGAGTTAAGCAGTCACTTGCCGCTCGCTTACAGAAAACAGAGCTATGAAACTATCAATATACGCTAATATAATATGTACATATGTCTGTGTGCTCACATATTTATCTACATATGTTTTTTGCCAATAATCACTTTCGAATAGTGCGAAAATACTGTTATTAATTTAATTGGAAAATGCCATTAGCGTGTCAAGTGAAAAATTTATGGCACTAGAGGAAAATATTCCAAAAAGCTTGAAAAATTGTTTTTGTGCCGGAATTTCCTTTTTTTTCTACATTTTCTATAACAAATATACTTATGTACATATGTATGTATGTATAATTCGTTTAAAACCCGATTTCGCCTACCCTTCAGACCACTCACAGCAATACGGAAGTATTTAAATGCCGAACTCGCGCCACCGTTCGATTTTATCGCCGCTAATATTTGGGTTCGACCCTGCGCTCAACTATTAATCAATTAATGAACTTTTTATAGGCACACACCCATACAAACAAACACGTGTTTATGCATACATACATGTGGTATATTCAGATCTGCAAGCTCATGTAGACTTTGTTCTTTCGAAATTGTTTGCAGGCATGTGGCTACATTTGTATGTACAAGTATGTATGCAGTAATGCCCAGTTGCGTTGTGTTCGATTGTTTTTTGAATGAAACTTGTTTTTCTACTCCCTTTTGTCATGTGTATACATACATATATTTATTTACATTTTCGTACAGTGCATCATAAAGTGTTTATCTGTATGATCTCATCACTGACGTGTAAATAATAAATTTTGTAAATATTTATAAATTTATAAGTGTCTTAAAGATAACTACGATATCGTTTTTATTGTTATTATTATAAATATTATTATTATTAATTAATTCATTATACGATAGTTGATGCTTTGTAGTATTGGGGAGTGAGTTTTTGGTTATTTCTCTTCACTATTTTCAATTTTTTGCTACAGCGAAGCAAAATCAGAGAGTATAAATATTCAACAAATCACCTTTTATGGAAATTTAAACACTTCAAATCTTGCTTGGAACAGCATAATTAGTAAAGATAACAGTATTGTGAAATATCATCGCTGTCGTCACGGTTAAATCACTTGAACAGGCTAAGGTTCTCAACTCAGCGGCAATTAATTACCGATAACAAATTGATTGGCGAGAGAATAGTTCGAAGTTTTCGTTGAAAAGCTGGTATTTACATTTTTACTATAATGCCTTATTTTGTCATTTCTGAGTTAAACAGGTTTGTTAGAGGCATACTATAATATGATGAATATAAAATGATCAAATTACAGAATCTAAGCTTATATTTTTCAACACACACACCTTACGTGTAGGTAAACCCGTTTTAAATAAAAAATCGATAAAAATAAAGAAAATTCAGAACGGGAGAGACACCAATTAAGCTGAATTTCCCCTGGTGTACTGAATTGCCTCTAATTTCCATATATCGTTGAGAGCCCAGTGATTGCGCGCTCGAAACTGTTTATAGATCGACTGATCTCGCTTTCCTACGCATCTAAGAGTAGGTTGGTTTACTTAAAAAGCACAACATATCTCTATTTTCTACATATATGTGACCTGGTCTACGAAAAAGGGGCTTAGGTGTCAAAAAATCAATATATTTTTTTTTTTTGACACCTAAGCCCCCTTTTCGTAGACCAGGTCACATATAACTAAGTTGAGAGTAGATAATAGAGTAGAGAGAGATAGCTGAATTTTCCGTAAGTTTTTTTTTCTAATCCAAGATACTCTATATAATTTATACAATGTTTTTTGCACTTACAAAAGCACATTTTTCGTTAGAAATAGGGGTTCTAATTAGACAGTGTCTTATTCGAAAACATAGTGAAAGACTAACTTTAGGACTAAGGCTATTTTGCTGATCCCTGCTTCGAAACCTACTCTTCTTCAAGGGTTTTTACATTTTAGTTTGGCTAAATTGTGCTACTTTTATAAGAACCTTGATTCCCATTTCATTTCAGCTATCCAGGTTAATTTCGTGGAGTTAATATTAGGTGTCTACGCATATAGGAACGTTTGGACTTTATGTCATCTCATCAAATTTGACACAGACTGTCTTTAACTTCGCGAACAAACCGAATCGATGATTTTGTATACAGATTCTTGTTTCGAACTAAAAGACCTGAATCTTTCGTAAAAGTAGTAGAGGTCGCAAAAGAGATACTTGACAACATAGCTAAAGAATCTTAATTCTTTAGAAGTATTATTACTGGTGACGAGATTTGGGTGTATGAATATGACGTCGAAACAGTCCAACAATCTAGCGAATGAAGTTATAATGAAGCCAGAAGGCACTGAGGGTCATACCAGCCGAGGTGTATTAAAAGTGTATGAAAAATTGGTTTACGTGATGGCATGGTTCTATAGACTCCGAAAAAATTAAAATTTGTGAAAATGTAGTCCAGGTCAAATTTGATCAGATGGTATAATTTTTTTCTTTCACTTCAGAATTTAATCTACTGAAGATTTGCATTAAAATATGTAGTCCGGGTCAAATTTGATCAGATGTTGTATTTTTCTTCACTTCAGAAGTTATTCTACTCAAATTCAAATCCATTTTTGTTGCTAGGCTTTTGAGCTTTGTTTGATATTTTTGAATTATGTGAACCTTACGTAATAATATTCCACACAGAAAAAATATCAATATCAATTGTTGAAATCTAACTCAAATGCTGATGAAATCACAATCCAGAGCACTTTCAGTTAACGAACGTGTATCCATTTGAGTTATTCGCTCATTATGACTTCATTCAAAAGTATTTGCATAGGCACAGATGTACTTCTGTATGTTTGTATGTATGTAAATAAGTAACTTCAGACAGACAAGTGTTTATGTATGCAAGCACGTTTTGCTCATAATTGTTGGTAATGATCGAAATGCACATGCATACATACATATGTACATACATACAAACAATTACATACATATATATTTGTACGAGTATTTAACACTGAATTAGGCAATGCCTGCATGAATGAGCAAGTAAATGAATGAGCAAAGCACACGCTTGGAAGTACAAAGGCATAACGCTATTTATGGTGTTTAAGCGTTTAAACGTTTGGAAGCAATACTGGCTATTTCATACTTACATATGTATGTAGATATGTATGGAAATATGTTTACAATTATGGATATGGAATACGATTTGCATGATTTCAGTTAATAAATGCGAAATTAACATGTTGTTGCACACATACATATGCATTTATTCAAATGCTGTACAAGTAAATACATTAAAGTGTAAATAAATTGCATTTGTTGTTGTTTTTTGAGTTGTTGGGTTTCATTGTTGACACTTTAATTTTGAGCGAAACTTGAACTGAATTGGCTGCTCATACAGTTAATGGAGACTACTTTTCAATTGGTTGTTGCCATTGTCGTTGTTATTGTTGTTGTTGCTGACGCACTTGCATTCAATTTGCGACGGCAGAAAGTAGCTTTGGCAAGCAACAAATGAAAAAAAAAACCAATAATGCAAGTGTACTATCATATGATCAAATTTCACCCGGACTGGACCATTGTTTGAAAAAAAAAAATTAAAAACGAGTTCGCTTGAAATTTTGCATTACTGCTACGGAATCGTTGAAAATGTGATCTGATCAAATTTGACCCAGACTGGACCTTTGTTTTTTTTTTGAAAAAAAAGGACAAATTGGAAAACAAGTTTACTTGAAATTTTGTGTTTTCATTACAACTACAGAATCGTTGAAATTGTTGTAGAAGATTTTTGAAAAGTCTATCTCTAACACAAGGATTTGAGTGGTCGGCGCTTAGACTATATGTATGTATGTATGTATATTAACTCAGGAATCTATTTTCAAGGCGATAATAAATTTATATTAAAATATATGAAAAATTGTTTGTCAGTCCGGGTCAAATTTGATCAGATGGCATTTTGCAATATATACAGATGTCTGTATGTATGTGTGTACGTATATGTATGTGTATAAAATTATGCACACCGTATTAGCTACAATTCGATTTGAATAAATGCGAACTTAACAATGATGACAACGCCTGCTATTTTTAGCCACTGTCTGATCTATGAGTTAATGCGTTTTGCTCAATTTCTCTTCGTCTAATTCGCCGCTACGATCACAGCATGCACATATGTACATATGTACATAAATGTGTGTATGTACAAAGATATGTATGTATTTATTTATATATGCAAATATCATTGAATTTTCGGGCTCGTAAATCAAATGGGTACGCGCGGGCGTATGAGTATTGTGAGCAAATTGCATTACGGCAAATATGGCTAGCGGTTTTCGCAATAGTTTCACCCACACGCACACACATGCATTTGTGTGTGTGCGCATGCATGCACAGCTTCCATTAGCGATGGTTGCACGCCAAAGTGATTAACGTCGATACGCTAGCTTGTCATTGGCTTTTTATTAGCTGTGACGAATGTGAAAATTTTTAATTTGAAACGAAAGTGCATATATGAGGGTTTTCTATTGGATTTGTGGTTATTAAGAAAATATTGAAATTCAATTTTTGTAGCGATTTCACTTTGAATACTACTTTTCAAAGCAAAGTGGATAAATCACGCAGATAAATACTTTTTGGAAAATATGGAAAAAAGATTTAATAAAGTATGCATTTCTTTAAAAAATATTTGGTGTTATTGTTTTTTCTTACTATTTCATTTATTTTTTGCTAATATTAATAAACTATTTACTTTTTGCGTTTAAATATTAATATTATTGCTTTGGTTCTACATTTTTGGTACGTTTTTAAGCCAAATTATGGTAGAAACTGTTGGAAGAATTTTAGTTTGGTTGTCACTACATTTCAAAATATTTAATGACCAATTATTTTATTTTTATTACTGCATGTGTTGACAGAGTAAAGCCAAAAACATGTCGAACATGTCAACCACACATTTAAGACTACAGACCTTCGCGTTGCCACTTGCCCATATGCATTTTATTTCCACAAACTAAAAATATTTTGCTCAAAACAAAACTCAACGAAAAAAAAAATAATAATAAATAAAAAAACGTTAACTTCGGCTGCAACGAAGCTACACACATACATACATATACACATATCCTTCGTAAATAAAAAATTTTCATTACAAGGACTTAATTTTGAACGTTCAGCTTGTATGACAGCTATATGTTAAAGTGGTACGATCTGAACAATTTGTTCGCTGATTGTTCCATTGCCTCTGACAACAATCCATACCGGATTTTATGACGATATGTTGTCAAATTAAGAACTTTTCTAGACAATAACATGGCTTTGATTTCAATCTTGGCGGTTCCGAAATATGAAGAGCGTCTCGGGGAGAAAAAAATATGCAAAATTTCAGATCAATACAACTTTACACAGTGAATACCGAAACTCATGCGCATATGTATTTTTTAAGGGCTATCCAGTGTGATCCTTTCAAAAAATCGATTATTTTTTGTTTGCTTTTTCGACAGTTTATATATTCAAAAATGTTTTGTGAAATCGGCAAGTCCAACCTTGAATAGTTATTGAATAGCAGCATTCTAAGGAACAATATTTTTGTAAAAAAAAATTTAATATAGCTGAAAATATACCTTATTGTGTCCAAAGAACTTCGAAATATTCGGTGGAGTACTTTCTTAAAAATAAATTCACGAAAATTGCCTCACTGATATAGCCCATTAAAACATAAATTATGTGATTTCGTTAAGCCTAAACAAGTCAACCGTTAACTTTATTTTTCAAAGGTGGCAACCACTTAGAAAATATTTTTTGTGCACTTTTCACATTTGTCACTATAAAACATCTAATAAAATAAATAATAATAGTTTCAATTCTTCCCAAACCACCAGCTAGTTGGCAACCCTAACAATACGTTTGGCCACCTTATCTTAGTTGTAATTGAAATTAGCGTTTCTTAAAGGCTTCAGCTCACCCCACGTGTTCACCTCATTCAGTTATTAACGCTAGTTATCTAACCAAAACATATAAGTTAATACATATATGTAAATATAAATGGATACATATGTAGTACGATAGTTCTGTATGTCTATGCATATCTAAAACGTGCCATGTTTTAAAAACAAAATAAAACAGAACACCTTCAACAAATCACAAGTGACAAGTGACATATCGCAACGAGTCAACTACTTCATAAACAAACTATAATCACATACATACATACATACACACATATATACACAAGTAATTTGTGGAGTATCACCGCAATATAACCTTGACATATATACCCACATAATGGACACGCACAGGCACACATAGCCAGCTATTATTCATTCACTGGACATGCTTCCTCTTCCACGTGATCACAACAGAGAGCGCTGCAATTCAAGCAAAGTTTCAAATGAGTCATCAGCAGAACTCCTGTTGTGCCTCAAATGTACTGTTAGGCATGAGGGAAAGCAGGTGGCTTTTTTTGTAAGGACAATAGTAATAATATTTGTAAGAACAACGTGCCATTGCTGTGCCATGGCTTGGTGACCTATGACCCATTGTGCTGGCCACGCGGCGCTACGATGCGTCATGCGTGATTCAGTGGTAAATATGTATGTTGATGTAATAAGAGGGAAGCTACTCTAGTTTGATAAACGGTAAATTAATTAAAGTATTCGCTTGTTATTAATTGAGTCTATAAAAATGCATATCAAACACGAATAAAAATATTAATTATGGGAATTCGTTGGAAATTAGCTTATATTTCGGGTTAATCAAACAAATTCCTGGAAAATTATGTACCAATAATATTAGGCTTGTGTAGCAACTCATAAATAATTACTATTTAGACAAACGTTGCTTTATAAAGCAAGACAAATGCCTATCCCCACGAAGGCAGCCGTGGAGTATTTCCACGTAAGTCGTAAAAATCGCGAATTTATGTTGATTATGACTTTGACGAAGAGCAGAAAGTGGAACATAACAGTATTTTAGTTATTTATCAACATATCACATATGAGTGTACGAGAGGATTTCCTATGTATTGGAGTTATACATTTATTTGCGTTAGAAATGCGGGATAGAAGTATGTAAGTCAAGGTCTGGGGACTGGGTACTTCCGACAATTCAAAATTTTGTCTATGAAAATTTTTCTGCTAAAAAAAAATATCAAAATAAAAGAACTGTCAGGTATCTGCGAAATGTCTATAAACATTTTTCCGCCAAAAAACGGATTAAAAATATAGAAACTGTCAGGGTTCTGAGAAAAAAAAATTCAGAATATTCTAATAAGAGTTTGTTGAGAGTAAATGAGGTTTATAAAGATATGTATGTATATGAATAAAAGCAATATTTCCAAAACGTTGCAGTAGTTGAGGCGTATAGACCAATAGTTATAAACACACTATTTCTTGGAAACGAATGAGATTTCTTCTTACAACTTTTCATAAATTAGACTTCACAGAGTTATGTCTAGCTTCTTACAACACTTTATTCCTTTGCACTCACATAGAACCTTACTATAAAAACAACGCATTTGGTTGTACGCTCACATAACCTCACTTTTATAACTCACAAATTATGAGATGCGCCTTAAACAAATCTAAGTACCACCATGTAGCCTTATAATAAGTGAATATGACGTCATGTTTACTTCTAAGTAGACGGTTAATAGTCTTTACACATGTATGTACTTTGGCAGTCTCCACCGCGTTGGGTGTAAACAATTTGGATACTCTAAAGCTGCTCAACTGTTTATGCGTTCACGTCAAAATTTGGGTCAATTTTGTTTATCCAAAGCAAACAGAATCGATTTTACTTGCCGTGAGACGGCACAAACTGAACAATTTCAGATATGCATGGACTTACCAATACTTAAAGCGTATAAAAATATGTATCTACTGTACCCAGTCCGTCCAGCAACACTCTTCGCGCACTCCTCTAGGGCTGAGTTGTAGGTATAATACCTAAAAGTTTTTAACCGTATTTTTTTTTGTGTATGGTAGTCTCCGGTTTAGTACTTTTCTAGTTTATTTAGCACCAATTGTTTACGATATTATACCAAAAATACCTTAATTGTATGTACCTATGTATATACAACAGCTTAGAATTGCCCGCACCTATGGCCTTGCCTCTATCGAGTCTATCAACCAAGAGGTGCTTACTAAAGCTATGCATTTAAGAGCTGTTTACACAGTGTGCTTTGCATACGAATTGGAAGTGGGTGGGTAAACTGAAAGCGATTTGAAAATAGTTTATATATATGTATATACTATACTATTACGTATGAAAATAGGAAGGTGTGTACCCAGAGTAAAGTAAGCCAGTGTAAACTGAAGCTTGTTTAAATTTATTGCTGGCCAGAGCGCACGCAAGCGGCGTTACGTGGAAATTATTTCGCAAGGATACTCGCAATGCACACACACACATAGATACTCAAACAAAGGCATATAGGTACATATATACACCTTTACTTATTCATACAAACATATGTACATATACAGACACTTCATATGTACATACATTTCACTTAATATCCTGCCAAACTTTGCTAAACTTTTGCCAGACATGCCTTCAGTACAAACCAAATTATATAGGCATGTGTATGTACATAAATAAATCAAATGTTTGAATGCGAGCAATTTCAACGGAAATTACCCGGCTGCACTAGGCTTAGTATGGGTAATACTCGCAATGTTTAGATTGACGGCAATTAAAGTTAAATTGCCAACTAAACGATAATAAATCTGCATAATAAAATACGCGAATATTTAAGGCCACCCATACATACATACATATGTATTTGTATGTATATTCTTACACGAATATGTACTTATTTATAGGCTTGTTTATTTTCTTGCGTGCTGGAATCACTTTGGGTGATTAAAGCGCTTACAAATTGTTCATGCTTAGCACTAAACATCACCTGTACCAAAATAACTAAATTGGAAATCAATTATATCATCGGAGTAATTAGCGTCGCTACGAGAAAAATTAAAAAGTGTGGCTGTGGAATTACATCACAGTGTGTTAACATAAGTATGTGTATGTAGGTGCGTATATACAGCTAAAGTTACCTGTAGGAAATATACTTTACTGAAATGCATCTGATCAAATTTGACCCGGACTGGTCCCAATCGATAAAAAAAATGATTGTATGCAGTTTATGGTCCATATGAAAATTAAGTGTGTATTTGACAGCTTTTTCTTTACGAGCCAAAAAGTTTATCTGGCGATTTTTATCACAAAAAAAATTTAAAAATGAGTTTTCTTGAAAATTTGTGGAATAAGATCGTTAAATATGTTGCAGAAGTGTTTTGCGGAATCTCCTTTATAATGAAGCCAAGTATTTAAACAGCAAAAAATATTCAGTGAAGGTCAAGAAGAGGCTACTATTCCAAATCACCTTAAATATATGCTAATTAATGTGAATTTGTTCTTAAGGAAGACGAAAATTGAGTACATGAATCTCTGAATCTATTACTGATAAACATACATCTGATCAAATTTGACCCGGACCCGGTCCCAACTGATAAAAAGAAAAAACTAGCGAATGGCTGTCCAAAAATGAGCAGAAACCGAAAACAAATTCGCTGAAGACACTGCATCCCATCTCTTAGCAATCTTGGCAATACTTTCAGTGTCCTACAGGGTTCACCTGTACAGTATAGCAATTTGCACATACCGTAAGCTTATTGTAGCTGTGAATTGTTCATCGACAGCTGTTATTCAAATGCGCCAGTAACACCCACACTGGTTTGCCTGCTACATGTAGCTTAACGGCATTTGTTTATTTTAGTATCAAAATGAAACGAAAAGTTTATTTTTCATATAAAAGTCTTCTAGCAAAACCTCATTATATTGAAAATTACACTAAACATGCGAAGATTTTGAAATTTTCAAAAATTATGCCTGCATGGATATTTACTCTTCGTTGGCATTAATATTACATGCATTGTTTACTTTACTAAATTGTTATGCACACTGATGTGTAAATAAATCATTAGCACTTGGCACTGAGGATTTCAAGTGAGTTACAAATTTACATATGAATGTACATGGTTATATAAATGATATATTTCTCTGGTATATAGAAATTTAAGTTCTGTAATGTCTTGCAAATATCTACATAGTACATACTCTTTCTCGGTTATTTTTCGTTCAGCCGTCAATAAAAAAGCTTTGACTGAAAGCCCGTAATCTCATAATGAGCAAATTAATAACGAATGTAGTTGAGACACTCTCCTAGTTGTACTTTTTACATATTTACATATAATAGAAATATGTTGAAACGAAGCATGCGCTAGTCCAGTCATCAGCGGGGTCATTACACCTGATAAAGCAGGTGAGCTTCTGAAGACTCTCTACACGCACACTTTCGTAAACAATAACAAATAAGAATCGAGCGTCTTTGTATTCTTGTATATTGTATATAATTCTGACAGTTATCTAATCTAATCAGTTAAGAAGCTATCGGTCGATTGGTGAAAGGCGCATTGTGTTCTGACTTGATGTGTTCATTTTGACGCTGTTCTAGACTTTTTATATTAGCACGTAGTTTTTTGTATAGAAAAAATTAAGAAAATAGTTATCGCGTCAATTTTGAAGATAACGCAGAATGATTCTTGCATTTGGAAAGCAGTGGATTGAAAGAGAATCGAAAAAAAAAGTTAATCTGCACTTTTCTGCTCTTTACGACTTAGCCCCACGCTCTTGGACACAAATTCACATGTGAAAGTGATAACAACTGAGAATGAATGAAGGAGAGAAAGAGGTACTAATATAAGCGGCATAACTGCTACACCTTTTTGATTATGGTGGTCTATGCGAGTTATACCAGTTGTTTGTTCGATTCGCAACATTGCAGGATTTGTAGAATCGAAGACTAATTATGAAAATCAATTTTATGATTATTATAAGATAACGCAGAATGATTTTTTCTTTTGAAAAGCACTAGATTGGAACAGAATCGAAAAAAAAAGTTTATCTGCACTTTTTCGCTCTATACGTCTTAACTTCAGTCTCCTGGGATCAAATTTACATATGAAAGTAACAACAACTGAGAATGAGAGAGAGAGAAAGAGTTCGGTAATAATATAAGTGGTATAACTGCTTGCTAATCCATAGCTTTTAGGTTATGATAGTCTAGTCTGAGTGAGTTATACCAGTTGTTTGTTCGATTCGCCACATTGCAGGATTTGTTGAATCGAAGGAGGCTAATTATGAAAATCAGTTTTATAGCACTTTAGCTTATTGCCGAGCACAAAGGACTAAAAATGGTACTTGGTGAACAAACAGGCGTTTAGTTTTTTTTAAGACGTACTATACATCCCAAATTATTATAAGAGTTTATCAAAAAAAATTAAATATTTTTAATTTCTTATCTACTTTCCACTTTTATAAGTACTATTGATTTTCTTAAAACCTTATTCTAATACAAGAATCGTAAAAATTTAGCTCCTCATGAGCTAAAAATAAGATTTCAAGTATCCATTTCTCCAAACGCACGTCACAAAAAATACATGCAAATAAGAAAGAATAATAAAAGTATAAATGTGTATAAACTAGTGCAGATATGTATCTACATATCTCTATATCATTTAACATAAAAACATCTAAATGATTGTGTTCTCTGTGGATTTCCGTGAACGTCGCTTGCCTGCCACTAAACATTTCATTCTTGTGCCGCTGTCAAGTGTAGCCCAGCAACAGTAGAGCCACTAGAACCAAGCGATTCTGCGGCATGTTTTCATTTCACTCACTTCGTGATCAACCGTTTTTACCGCTGCAGATGATGATGTATTTTATAAATAGATAGAGAGAAGTAAGCAAAGACGAAAACATAATAAAACTAAGAAAAAATAAGTTAGTTGAAGAAGTATGAATTGCCTGTATTACTTAGTTGCCAACTTCGGTTAAACATTGTCAGCTAAGAGCATTTCCAGGTTTTTTTTATACAAATAGAAACGACAAAAGAAACGTCTTCGGTTTTTGCACCCTTCATTCCTTTGCTATTTATACAAAGCGCTTTAATGAAGTTATTAGCGTGGCAAACTTTATCTATTTTTCCCATTGTTGGCGGCAGCCATAATCGGATGTTGACAGAAAGTCTTCAAGCGGGAATTTTTCGCTAGCTTAGTTTATAGACATACATACGTATACTACACATACTATCTATAGTTTTATTTGTGTATATGATTAGGCTGTTGGCGGGGCAGCACTAAGCATTTTGCACAGTTTTAGCCGTGTTGGCTGGGGTTGCGGAAAATTGTAGCAATTCAGTGCGGAGAACGCATTGGTAACTTCGCACTATGCGGTATATGAAATATGTGTAAAAAATGTATATACATATGTATATATAAAAATGTATATATTTGTATATAATGCATTTGTGATTCCTCTATTTTTCTGCTCTTCTCGCGATGTTATGTCGTGCCGCCAAGTAGGAGGTCGTTGTTATAGAAAATCAGTCAGACGTGCCAAAACTACAGTGGTGCGATTGCTTTAAAAATCTGATTATTTTATTGTAATATCGGCTATTATTATTTTCTTTTTGTTAAAATTAGATTTTCCTTTTATCTAAGAACGGTTTTTGTTAATAAATATAATTTGTATATTATTGGCTCCATTTGACTATTTTCCTGATTTGATGAGTGGAAAATTGAAACTATTTCATTTTATTACTATTGCTCACTATTTTTCAGAAAAAAAACACTATATTCCTAGAAAGTTTCTTTAAAATATACGGAAAATAAGTCAACTCAAATATTCCTCTAAAATGCCTTTCTTTGTGTTTTTATATCTCTTCTTCATTTAACGGGTATTCGAAAAAGTTTTTTCGTATTTTGTTAATAGATGTCGTTGCAGTCGTATATCTCTAGTGCTACCAATCACATTTTGTCATACCATATAGGGGTGGAAAAGATGAGATTTTAAACATCAATTAACCAAATTTTTATTATTCACGGAAGTTAAAAAAAAAAGGTACAGCCGCTCAAAAATGAGTGAAAATAGTGAAGAAATTCGCTATATTTTGAAATTTTTATATAAAAAAGGCAAGAATGCCACGCAAGCCATCAAATGAAATTTGTAAAGTTACAGAGACGATGCTTTACCAGTTCGTGTAGCAGAACAATGGTTCGCTTGTTGGAGATTTCAAAATTTCAATTTACACTGATGAAAGCTTTACACTGATAGAATAATGTCTCTAACGGAAAAATGACAAAAAGTAGTCGACCAAAATGGTACATATTTATTTATTATTATAAATACAAAAAAAGTTAAAATTTGATTATAAATACGAAAAGACTTTTTCTACTATCCAATATATGGTACCCAATACTGGAAAAAATAGTAAAATTGCTCAAGGTATTTTGATTTTTAACATAATAAAAGTCTTATAAAAAAATTCCTCAAATGAGCTACTAAAATTATTTGTATTATATCGACTTATTTTTACCACATTAGAAAAAATTTTTAAAACGTATTTTAAAACCCTATGTTTTTTACAAATTCATGAATTATCGAAAAGTTTTAATTTTAACTGTAAATCGATTAAGGAAATGTCTCAAATCCTTAAAAAAAGTCTTCTTCAGATCGCATCAACTTCTAACAACAAAATTAACTTTCATAGAACACTATGCACCTTACCTATTAACCACTTCTTCAACCCCAAACAGTGCTTGTGGTGTGGGAAAGTGTGAAACCTGAGCTTGCCGCGTTTTATATGGCAACTTCGTGGTTACAAAGCGTTACTAAGATTTAGAACTAACAAGAAGTTGTTTACGAAATAAGTAAGAGACGATGTATACCTACACTTACATTCGCCATGCCACTAATTAAAGAAATACAGACGCAAAACAGAAATAAATTAAGGAAAAATAAACGTCACATAATGACTGGTAAAGCCGAGGTATCAAATTGCATAGAATACCAGAGTAGCCGATATGCATACGCCTTTAACACTAATTACTATATTTAGCGCCACTAAACTCCTATTATATGTGCTAAGCAGTTGCTATGCAGAGATGTGGCATACACTTCCTTTTGGGCGCGCAGGAAACCTTTTTTTATATACTCGTACATAAACAAATTTTTTCATTTAAAACGCCACTTTTTGCGCAGTTATATCAATGCGAAGTAACATCCCTTTTTGGGCAATGTCTTTTCCTTACACAATACTACAAGAGCTTTACTTTTAGGTATAAGTATTTGTACACACCTGCTGGACTCGAAGAAGTTTGCCTCGCGCGACATCAGTTCATGCCGGAACTTGTTCATCTCATCTTCCATTTTGCGCATTTCCGCATCGAAACGCTCACGAATGCTTGAGAATTCTGTATCGAGAATGCTGAAGTCGCCCAATTTGATGGGGATATTCCTCTTGTTAGCATCGGCCATTTTTATTGATTCTTTAACACAAATTTATTGATTTCTACACGAAAAATTAGTTTTGTTTGCCGAAACAATTTTTGTTTTGCTCTTTTTTTGTTTTTTGTCTGCTTTCACACTTGACAACTTTTCTTCTGCTCTCTTAGTATTTAGTTTTAACACAAAATGACTTTTCGCTTCGCACAATTGGGAAGTTATCACTTGGATTTCTGCTTTGAGACTAATTTGTATCTCACTCATTCAGTGATTTTTATTTGTGGCGTACACGGCGGTTGCTTGAGGTTGCGCATGTGAAGATACTTTAAGAAATGCGCTCAAAAATATTTTTGAGAGCGTGAGAGAGAGCGCGAGTTCACACTCAATTGGTTGGGTTGCATTTAGGGGTATAAGGAAAACTGTATTATTATATTATAGTGATTATTAGAGTTTAGAATTGAAAATTAAACAATTGTTGAATTTATATTTCTCAATAACAACAATAAAAATAATGATATCACACAAATATTTATTTAACATAAAAATTCGAAATATTTTTATTACTTAAGGAGTTACATAAGTTTCCTCAGGCCTTTTCCCAACAATTTTTTTTCTCATATAAAAAATTAAATATTTTATCATAATTTTTTATTGTTACAAACAAACAATATTAACAAAGAAATTCTGAAATTTTTGGAAGAAAATATTTTAATTTCGGCCATTGAGACAGCATTTCCGATGACCCCTTTGAAAAAAGATGTGCCCACGTTGGCAGGATAAGGATCATCTTATGTGAAAAATACGTGTTTTAGTAAAAACCTTAACTTAGAACTTGAACGAAGGAAAAAACTGAAATTTTTTTATTCAAATAGTTGTAATATAATGTAAGATCGGTTGAATAGTTCTCGAAAAATCTTGGCCACCGACTTCAAAATCACAGTTTCGAGAAAAACGCATTAAAAGACGGCTCCTAGCTAGCTTCGAACGCACAAGTTCTTAAGGCTGTATCGCTGGAACTATTGCTCGGATCAACTTGAACAATTAAGCCAATTCTCTAGAGCTGTTGAAGAATTTAATAAGACAATAAAGTAGTTAGATTTTTTGAAACCCGTAAACCCATGTAACCCCTTAACATGCATATGAAGGGATTTTAAATTAAATAGAAAACACAACTTTTAGACTTTCGATTGCAACTTTCGATTGCAACTTTCGTATTGAAACGTAAAGTAGATTTGATATATAAGTAGAATGACCTTCACAGCTTCCCATTATTGAACCTCCTCTTTTAAAGCACGCGTGATTGTGGGCTCTTTGCAATAAATTTACGATTTTAAGTTACCCCATAAAAAGAAGTCAAATGGTGTTAAATAACATGATCTAGGGGGGGCTGTTCCGATCACTAAACGACCCGGTAATGTCTCATAAAGTAATTGAAGTGTTTCACGACACCGTTTCTTTTTTTTTTTGAAACCACATATTGGCCATATCAATATCATCCAATTTCGGCAATAAGGACAGGGTTATGATGTCGCGATATCGAGCACCAGTAACAATAACTTCTTGATCAGCCTATTTTTCAGAAAAATATGGTCCAATTATGTCTGTGGCAAAGATATGCTGCTTAGGATGTTTTTGTTTGAAAATTGTTCATGACATTTAAAATATGGTTCAATAGAGAAGACACCTTCCTTACTTTCCATACTCCGCCTATAACATTAATTCTACCAAGAGCGGGAGGTTAATTTTTAACTTTTGTAATATGAGAGTCAAGCCGAAAATTCACCTAAAGTTCCTCAAGTGGTTTTTATTCACCACCATACTTATGTACATATATGCTATCCTTCCGTACTTTAATTACAAAAAAAGAACCTGAAAAAACATTAACTTTGGTTGCATCAAAGCCATAATACCATTCATAATTAAATAGGTTTCCATACAAATATTTTAATTTGATCATTCAGACTCTCCGGCTCCGCAGAACTCGGGTCAAAAGAAGATGAGCTAAAAGCTTGATGCTGACTACAAAGTCGTAAGCATCATTGGACGCTGGGAGGATATAAAGAGCCTTGCAATAACATAGGCCCGCCTTGGAAACCTTACATTGAGTAAAACGAAAGCAGACCCGGGGCAAGAGAAAATCCAAGTTAAAAGGAGGTGTGTTTTAGTGGTAACACCATTCACCTATGCATATGGCGAAAAAGCATTTTAAATCCTCCTTACGGCTTAAAAATGTCTTTAGCATCGAATTCATATCATATCGTTGAAGACGCAAATATTTTTATCACAATAAGTGCACAGCCACCCTGAAGTCTTACACGTAAAGACTGACATGAGAGCTACAACTCATTTTGTGAGCAGAAAAATATCACTCCAAATGATATACCCACTCAATGATGGAAATTTTGAACTTGACTAATATTAGTAATAACATTTACAATTTCTACTCATTTGCTGTAACTAACTAGGCCCGAAGAGGTGTAGGAGTAACCGGTACACGCAGTTGGCCTGTTAAGGAAATGCAAAATCAAAAACATAAGCAGTTATATTTTAAGCCAACCTAGTCAACAAGAGGTCACAATACATATTTACTTACAGAAATGGATTCAATCACAGAGTTCTAGTAAAATCGTAAATTGTCTTAATATGTACATACATATGTACATGTGTATGTATATATAAATAAATATGTGTGTATATAAATCAGTTTGTAAATATAAATTGAATGACAAATAATTTTATGACAGATGCGATCAAGTGAAGCTACCCAAATGGTGGGCGAGAAAGGAATGTCTGCTGTAGGATGTGACGTCACATTTGTAGATCATTCGAAATTTTTACTACAGACATACATACATACATACTTATTTCCATTATACGATTATATTCATATGAGACAAAGTAAAAATTTAGAAAAATATTCGATATAAGCGAATTTATTTGATTGTCTCCTTGCGACACTCGTTGGCGATATATTGTCTACTATACATTTATGTACAAACATACATATATAGCTAGTTAATTGGTCATTCTAGAATAACGTATTTTGTTTGTAAACAAAATCGTGCATCATGACCTTAGCGAATTTAGAAAAATTAATGAATGGAAAAAATATATCATGGAAATCTAGATAAACCCACACATTTTTTTTAAATCAAATCATCATTAGCTATATTTTGTATATGGAAATATTAGCAACATTGTATGTATTCATATAGTTATGTATCTATCCACGTATGCGAATTGGTTCCCAGTGTCAAATGGGAATGATGATCATATATTTAAATATAGCACAACATATTTTTTTAAATTAAATGACAAAAACAATAACATGTGCATATACATACATATAATTTCTATATTTTGTTTACTCTAAGTGCGCAATGAGTCAGAGAGATGCTTATGAAATGGCGGTGGCTTATTGATGTCCCAAATGGAATGCAGTCGTGTCTTCTGGAAGCCACCAGCTTACGCTTTTTTATTATTTTGTTGAACTGGCAGCTATACCTACCTATACTTGGATACCTACCTATAAATATTTTAGTAAATTTTCAGCTTTATTGGCATACACCTACATACCATGTGTGCATTAGGTAATTTGATAGGATTCATGCACTCGTGAATTCATATGTACATACATAAGCTTGTTTGTATAACTTTTTAAAATACATTTCCAAAATTTGTTTGCTTTTTTCCACAAATTCGCATTATTTACATATGTAGAACCATATTCGCAAAACGGTACATCTGTGTTTAAAATAATAGCAATACGAATAATCACGTGATAAATATAATTTTTTTCTAAAAAAGAATGCTAGATTAAATTACTTATTAGAGAACGTTTGGAAATAAAGGGTGATTCATAAAGAGGTTCCCCACTTTTTTAAAGAAAAAACACAGAAACTTCAAATTTAATGGGAAATGTTTATTATCATTCGAAAGAACATTTTTTGGCATTTATTTTTTGACGATTATCTTTTTTAAATGTCGTACGTGGCTACGTCTCAGATGCTCCATCTGTTGAACCAATTTTCGATGACTCGTTCGAGCACTTCAACTCATAACTGGCGAATGACACGCCCTATGTTTTGCTTTAGACTTTACATGACCCACAGGAAAAAATCTAACGGAGTGATACCACACGACGACCGATCCAAAACGTGAAATTATCTGCTCACCGAACTGTTCTCTCAATAAATCCATTGATTGACGCGATGTATGGGAAATGGCGCCGTCTTGTTGAAACCAAATGTCTCCGAGATCACGAGCTTCAATTTCAGATATCAAATAGCCGGTTATCATGGCGTGATATTGGTAGCCATCGACGGTTATGTTCTCACCAGCATCATTTTTGAAGAAACGTGGATCGTTGATTCAACCGGCCCAAAAACCACACCAAACTGTTGCTTTTTTGGATTAGATCGCAGGGGTTGAATCTCTTCAAGTTGCTTTTGCTTTTTTTGGTTCGAAAACTCGGATCTTCTTGGAACTTTTCAAGAGCGTAGCGATGTCGATTGGAAAAGTCGAACGGTTTCAGTTTTGACTCATACTAAATTTTGCCGAATTGACTCTCCACAGTCTTCTTGTACATTCTCAGCTACGACTACTTTATTTTCTTCACTAGGTACTGAACGTGGCCTATTCGGTCTAATATTATCCAATAATGAATCCTGCATCTCAAGATGGGTGACGGTGTTGCGAATAGTACAGTCAGTACGCCGATTATCTTTACCATGAGTTGAGCGAAGTGCGCGAAACACATCTTTTACAGCACGTGGATTTTCGTAATATAGTAAATTTGAATGATTTGTGTAAGTCTTTGCATGATCAAAGGTCAAGCAAAACTGAACAATAATAACATGAGAGCTTGACACGTTTCACGCGTGATATGTTAAATAAAAAGCTATTGAAAAAAGTACGTCTGCTTGGATCACCCGTTTTATAGAGAAGTAAATCGACTAATTAGAGACTTGAAATATCGTGACGATTCAAAAAAATTAGTTTCAAGAAAAATGAGACGGCATCTAGACCTTTGGAGTCAATAAAGCTGCACAAACCTTACCCTAATCTGGCTTCTCTTAATTTTCGCATAGTCTCTCCATATATCCATATTATCAATCAAAAGTTCCAGATGTTTTAATCTATGGTTTTTAGTAGAACCTAACCATATAAGACTCATTGAGGACATATTTCGTGACTGAGGGTACGCACTACTTTTGTGGAATTTTCAGGATTAATGTCAATTTTCCACGGTTTTGGAGCAGTCAACTGCGTTTGCAGTTACCTAGAGACAGCAGTAGAATTGCTACTCGACGCTACCTGTGCAGAGTCATCCGCAAACGTTGCCATAATCATGTTGTCAAAACTGATCACTGGGAGGTTAACCGTGAGAAGAATGAAGAGTATAGGAGCACGAACGCTGCCTTGAGGCCTCAAATCCGACTGAGCATTACGACACCTAACATTGAAAGTCCAATAATGCAAGATGACTTTAGCAGCCGGTAAATAGTAATACAAGGGTAGTTTCTCCTCTAACTTATATTAGGCCTTGGTAACAGAACTTATCAAACGTTTGATGGAAATCAAGGAAAACGGAAGACTTTTTTCTTCTCCAGCAGAGGCGAGAGTTTGCGCAAAAATATTCCTACAATTTTCGGAGTCATTACAAGTAGGGTAAACGGTCGATATGCCTTGACCATATACTCAGGTTTACCAAGCTTCAAAATCGAAATTCGCTCAGCATATTTATCTTGAGAGGGAAAGTAGCAAAGCCTGAGTTTAAGGAAACCCATTCCTTGGCACGACAAATGGTTGTTCATAATTAGAAATGTTCCAGACTTATATTCGGTTGGAAACCATGAACTCGAAAGAACTATTTTAACTTATTTCAGAAATTTGCCCACTTTTTAAAATACAATCACGTGGTGTGTATTGATAGAGAGGAGATACAATAAAATTCACAAACCATAATCCTATCGAGAGTTCGAGCGACCAAAATAATTTAGACCATTTAGAGACCGATTGGAATGGCTTTCATGGAACTTTGTTTCTAATTATTTTATTTTATTACTATTATTTTTTATTATTGTATTTTACTCTGTACGAAATACATTTTTTAATTTGAAAAATCTACTTGAAAAGCTATTTATCTTTGGTTAACATGTTTTAGTGCCTACAACTGCTTTTATTTTCATCGCTATTGTAAATTAAGTGAACTGTTTTTGCGAGCTTCTCAAAACAATTTAAATAATGCCAGAATTAATTGTGAAAAAAATTCAAATTAAACATAATTAAATTGAAAATAGCTGCTTACACATACGGCGACACACACACATTGTTCATATTACATTGTATATAGTAAGTATGTGTATTTGTAAGCGCATAACCACAATGAGCGTAAAAAAGAAAGTCATAAAAATACAACACATTAAAAATATCATTTCGAAAACGATTTTTCAAACAGCAGGTGTAGGAGGCAGGCGATTACCCCAACGCATATATACCAGTGTGAATATGTATGTATGTAAATACGTGCGTTTTCTTTGTTAGCATTTGCAACGGCTAAATGCACGTCTAAGCGAATAAACGCGCACAGTAGCGACCTTGAAGAGATCTCAGGGAATCTTTTCACTGTCGCTGTCATAGTCGGTCACTTCATCACATCTTAAAACAGCCACATGACAAAATCGCATATGTTAATATATGTGCATATGTATGTATGTATGTATGTATGTATGTATATGCGCTTTCGCTTTCATTTTGGAAACACTTTTGTGCGAATTCTGTGAAACAGCCACTTGTATGGCTGTGTGGGCCCAATATTCTCACCAAGTTAATTTGCGAAAATTTATTCTAGGAATCAATCAAAAGCTTTTGTGAATGCGTACCTACATACGTACGGTTGTTTGTTTGTAGAATGAATTTACAGATTAGCAAATTAAAATATAATAAAAGTACTTATATTTACATAGCAATTGATTGTTGATGATGATAGCAGCAACCAATTTTTGTATGTATATATATAAATCTAATTAAATTAGGATTTGATTAATTTCATTTTTGGAAAAATAACACATTTTAGAGCACTGCATTGTACTCTAAAATAAAGGAGAATGATTTTTGATCTACACAAAAAAATGGTAAAAATCCAATCAGACTGCCATAATTATGATTTGCTCCAGAAAAATGGTATTTAATGCCATAAATATTGTTAAAGATGAACCTAATTTGCTGAAAAGCATAAAATCTGCAAAGCTCCTACATGTAAAACCACGGAACATGCTGATAGAACCATCATAAGAAAAAGAAAGACTGATCCCTTTAAACCTTCCCGAGAGATTATTGCTGAAATAAATGAGGAAATAGAATTTAGCATATCCATTGAACTAGTGGAAAATAATTGTTCATCAATATTAATTTTGTCGCCTTCAAAGTAATCTCCAGCAGTTGTAATTTTAAGATAGCTTTCAGCTCCTTCCTTTTGTTTTATATCTTCGATCGTCTGAAAACGGGCTTCACGGAGTTGCAATTTCAGTTTAGTGAACAAGAAAAAATCACACGGAGTCAAATCTGATGAATCCACTGGTTGATCGCTAGTATTTTTTGTGTTTTTGGCTTCAAATTCGGTACTCTTTCTAAAAAAAATTCAGCTTTATTCGGACGAGTCGAGCAAGAACGCGTTTTATACCCAAAATGTACACCAAAATCTTTCGAACGGACTTCCGAGAGATGTTGAGCTCTCTTGAAATCTCTCTAATACTTTCCTGATTATCTTCAAGCACCATATCCGTCACTTTTTTAATATTTCCATCAAATCGAGAGATCAAAAGTCGTTCAGAACATGTATTTAACGATTACCGGAACGTCGTTGAAGGCTTTCTATCACTCGTAGCCTTGTGTTTTTAATCACCGTAAGCATTTTCCAACATTCGCAATGATTCCACACACGAAATTTGGTTGAAAACACAAAATTTGAGACAAATCCTTTGTTCGATATTTTTATCATTTTAAAAATCGCAACGCACTACTGCGGTGTACCGACTTAAATAGCTATAAAGCGGCTGTAGGCACTATGATTAACAGATCGAGCTCATATTTGGAATATTAATTAAGGGCAGTCCTACCAACTTAGCAACTAAACGTACTCAGAATATTTTTATTAATGGGTATTATTCTCCTTAGTTTTCTAAAATTAATTGTCAAGCGGGATTGTTCAAGATTGGCATTGGAGGAGCAATCAATGCTAATAGAACTAAAGTTTAACCCCCTAAATATTTTTGGTAGACCCGACTTTAAATTAATACTATATGTATTACTATAATAAACTATTCATATGGAAATTTGCCATAACAAATGAAGTCGCAGCAGGTCCGTTTCCACGACAGAGGAGACTACCTAACCGGATTCGGAATTTTACACGGCCAGAGACTGTCAATTCACCAGCATTCCTTCAAATTACTTAAGTGCATTTTATTTTATTTATCACTTTGAGGATTCTAAAACTTGGTTCTATAATTTTGTATTTTTACTCTAAGATTTATTGTCATGCACAAATCTCCTATAGCCCAGCATAATCGCTTATATATTTTTGTCTTTTTTTCTATGTTATTCTCAGACATGTGTCTAAGTACTCATACCCTCGTACATATGTATATATAGACATATATGTATGTATGTATATTTGTAGACAAATAAATTCATTATTTTGCTTTTGCTAAGATCTGGTCAATTAAATTGTGAATCATTTCAAATTGTTTATGGCTGATGCATAATATCAAGAATATTAACCTCCCGTCAGTCTGTGTCAATTTCATGGTGGCGGCAATAATTTCGAAAATAATCGAAATACGAACTATTTGCTGTGATGTCATATACACCCAGGCATTTGCTTATTATAAGTATAGAAGTGTGGGGCAGTAAAAGGGGCTTACCTCCGTAATCCATCAAAGAAATTTTTAAAATTCGATTTCAGTAATGAAGGAACAGTTTATCAAACTTTTGGTTACTAATGGGATAAGATAATATATATGCATATTGTCAGTATTATAAAACCAGCTTTTTTGAATTAAGATTGCGAGAAGTAAAGATTCACTTTTAAAGAATTTTTAATACGCTCACTACCTTCGGGCTATAGTTTTCCAAGCTTTGGTGGCTGGCATGAAATTCATGTCATGAAATGATCTAACTTCAGGAAATGTCAGACAACGCAAAGGATTCATATTCAGCTAACTAAACGCCATTGTCACCTTGTAAACTGTCATAGAACCTAAAATATTCCAAAGTTTCCATCCAATGTGAAATGGATTTCAGCCAGTCTGAAAGATAACAACCTTTTTACGACAAATGAACCAGTAGAACAGAAACCCCACTGCTAAACAATTACACCGCGATCGCGGCTGTTCAAATAATAACAGAACTAATAGGGAAATGAGAGACCGAAATACGGGAACTTGAAAATTTTACTGTACTGAAAGTCAAGAGAGTGTCCGAAAATTTTACCGAAAGTACGGCAATTTATATATAGTATGACGAATTCCCATAAAAATGGCAAGGGAGAATTGGTAATCGAAGTTCAGAGTATATTGAAGCCTTGGGCACCAGTATTCAAATTTATATGACGATATAATTGATAAAAGGAAGAACCCGTTCCTCGACAGGCGTGTTTACGTAAGCGGAACGCAGACGGATTGGTATCTATTATATATGTACATACTAAACAATGTTCCCCACAAGGCCTTCGGTCATACTCTAATTTATTAAACAATTGTTTAAAAAAACAACTCAAGCAACAAGGCTAAATCTCATTATAAGGCTAATACTAATATTAGGTTGAGAAATGTCTCCCTTACGCTTTTTTGCTCTTTATTCAAGCTTTATAAAAAGTGTTACGGATTTAGTTCAAATATGCGCCGTTTCGTTCGATAATCTATTTCCATCTTGACGGCAACTTCATTATACCCTCCTCACAGAAATCCCCCTCCTTTTTTGCGAAGAACTCGGACAGCCACTTTTCACAAGCCTTTTTTTGAGTTCAACTTTACCAATAAGGGCGTTCGCCATGGAGAGAAACAGATGGTAATCACTTGGCGCTATGTCCGGGCGATAAATCCTCCCATCCGAGCTCCCGTAGCTTCTGACAAGTCATCAACGAAGTGTGTGGTCTGGCGTTGTGCTGGTGGAACACTACACCCTTCCTGTTGGCCAATTCTGGACGTTTCTGGTCTATCGCCAGCTTCAAGCGGTCCAGTTGTCCGCAGTAGCTGGTAGAATGTCACGAGATGCCACATATCGGTCTAACACGATGTTTTCCATGATTTGATTGGTATTCCTCGTCACGGTTCTTCCGCCGGGTGGCTTATCCATGATGTCATTTTCACCCGCCCTGAATCGTCGAAACCATTTGTCCGCAGTTCGAAGTAATAGAGTACCATTCCCCAAAACAACATTATTCTCACGGAACGTTTCTTTAGCGGATTTGCCTTTAACGAAGGAAAACTTTAAAGTAGCGCGAATTTCGGAGAAAGTGAACTTCATGTTTACACATCTATAACTGTTGAACGCAATATCCAAACTAATTATGCATAGCGTCGTTTTGTAGGTTATGTCAAGACCTTTTAAAGGTGTATAGAATTTCCAGATACTAGCTCTGTAGCGCTTTATACATGGCCGCGAAATTCTAAAGACAAAAAGGCGGAAGGGAGATATTTGACAACCTAATATTAGGTTAAAATCATTATACATATACACATATGGGAGTTGGGGTAGTATTGATCCGATTTTATCTATATGTTATATGGGGGTAGTTCATTTTCAATTGCATATGCCAAACATTCCCCGATATTTTCGGTCAAAAGTCAACAATATATTCTGGAGTCCACGTTTTCGGTATTTGAGGGCATAAAAAGTTTTAGTTGGATTTGGGAAATTTTTGGTCATAAGATGACATACCTTAAAAAAATTTAGTCCAAATTTGTATCCCGTTATATTGATAACTTCCTGATATATGTACTGGAAAGTGAAAGAATCAAGTGGAATTTAAAATTGGATTTTATGGACAGTAGACGTGGTTGTAGTCCGATATCGCCCATTTTAGCACCTTGATGAGAATATGAGAAGAATGTCAACTACTAAAATTAGTCGAAATCGGTCAGCTTCGAAATATGTGATTTCACTAAAAGGTGGGCGATGCCACGGCCTGTCGAATTTTTACCCCGGATCCGACTAAGCCTTCTGATAACATATCGAAGATAAATTTTAACG
>CM050325.1:92371417-92415855 GCA_027475135.1 Bactrocera correcta
ACACATACCATACATACATATGAATATTCATTCGAGTCGTAGGTGCACCGCCTTCAAAAACATGCATTAAAACAAGAAAGGATATTCGAGTTTTGGAGTCTGAAAATGTCATGTGGAACCGAATTTAGCAAATAACTTTGTTTGAATTTTTTAGTAAGAAGCCTTTTATTGATCTACATGTATTATAAAATATAAATTTTTATTATAAAATAAAACAAGAAAACACGTTAACTTCAGCCGCACCGAAGCAATAATACCCTTCTAATGTAGTCCTTGTCTTGTCTGATTTGAATTGGTCAGTTAAATGGAAGCTCTACAATGCACAGTGGACGAAGTGATTAATGTATATATTTCTTTATTTTATAAAAACTGTAAAATTTTAATAGTAATTTACAATCACGACATTAAAAAATATTATTCAGAGGCAGAAATCTCGGAAGGACAATTACACAGGAAGGTCGTTTTCGGTTGAAAGTAACAATTTCGCGTCTTCTTCCAATTCAATATTTCATTTTGACAATGTTGATAATGTTGTTATAAGATCAGTGGATCTGAAAAAACTAATAATACATTATGACAAAAAAGTACCCGGAAATTGTAAATAAAACGCTTAATATTTAACTATTCATCAATATTATTATGTCTTCTTCAAAGTATGTTATCCCCTCCAGATGAATTACATTTACTTATGCCAACGATTTTTCCAGTCCTCGAAACGCTTTTCATAAGCACTTTTTGGAATAGAATTCAGCTCCTTTAGCGAATTTTGTTTTATCATTCGATCGAATGAAAACGTGTTATACGGAGAGATAGTTAAGAGAACAAGAAAATATTACACGGAGCCAGGTCAGCTGAAAAAGAGAGTTTATCGATGGCATTCATTGCGTCACAATCGGGGCGATGGTGCATTATCGTCGTGGAAAATCCATGAATTGTTCTTCTACAATTCCGGCCGCTTTTCGCGAATGTTCTCACAGAATGATAAAAAGGACCATCCGTCCCTCCGAAAGAAATTTATGATGCACCAAAACACGATTATCGAAAAAAACAATGAGCGTCACCTTGATTTTTGAGCGGCATGGTTTTTTGATTTCGGCAAATTTTTCCCCCCATTATAAAGCTCTTCATGAATGTGGGATCGAAATTCGCAGGATCAAGCATTTGCAAAGTGACCTGTTTATGGAACTCCTTTTGAAAAAGTTCTGCCTTATCTTATCGCACTACTGTGGTGTACCGACTTAAGCAGCTGCTGTAACAAAACTGGTTGACAGATCGCGCTCATATTTGGCATAGTAATTAAAAACAAGCCTAACAAATTAGCAAAATAAAATTTGTTTAGACATTTCATTTAACCACGGAATTTAATTACAATTTCCGGGTGCTATTTTGTTACAATGTAACCACGAATATCTTCCATTGTAATCAATATAGAAATTTTTCGGAAATAACGAAAATTTTTAGTGCGCGTCTCGAATGCCTCCTCTGACGCCATGCCAATCAGAAGTGTAAGATTGAAATTCAATCAATTGAAAAGTTCCTGGGGTGACATATAGATAGTGCTACTAGAATTAAATCCATATGGTTTTAGTCAGCCCCTATCTGTAAAAGGTACGTGTACAAATTTAACAGCTGTTGCACTATTAGTTCACGATACAGGTATATGCTATAGCATATTAACATTTTAAGCAACTTGTTCTAGTTTACAAAAAAATACATCAAAAAAGTCCAAAAAATAATTTTGGTTGACCGTAAAGTGAAATTGTTCGAGATAGCAGGCACTCTAAAGATTTAACTGAACATATATACATCACATCATTTAGGTATGAGAAAGCTTTGTGCAAAATGAGTGCCATGCGAGCTCACATTTGACCAAAAACAGCAAAGAATTGAGGATTCGGAGCAGTGCTTGGAGATGTTCGAGAATAATAAACACAAGTTTTTATGTCGATAAGTGCCATTGAACGAAGCATGGCTCCATCACTTCCCTCCAAAGTCCAACGACAGTCATCCGAGCGTCGATTTCATATGATGAACCCACTCCGAAGTGTGAAAAATGGCTATCCTTGCCTACTTATCCACTTTTCTACCAGTTTACTCACAAAATTTCGCAATTGATTTTTATTTTATTGATTTCATCATCAATCATCATCAATTTAAAAGTCGAAAAGTTTAATTAAACCGTGCGAGATTGGTAATTTCGTTCACTGTGCATGGGTCAAATCTGAACTAAATGTTTGGAGATTGTAGCGATACCTTGGATAATAATCTGTTCCGAATTTCGTGAGGATTATTTAAATGAAATAAAAAAATTTACGTTACAATTTCTTTTTAAGAGAAAAAAAGATATGAGAAATTTCTGATAAATTTTATATTTCACTTGCCGCGTACATCACCATTTTATGGGTACTACGACGATTCCTTTTGAATTTTACAAGCATCGCGGCAAACTTATTTTACACTATTCAAGATATTAAAAATCGGTTGGTTCAAAAATGTGGGCGGCGACGGAATTCGTACCCACAATATATTTGGTTAATCTATTAGAAATCATTTTTCTTTTTTAAAAAATAACCCTTCACAATTTTTTTGACGTTATCAATATTAGTTTTGGAAATACAACTTTTCATTAATTTCACGACCATAAATCTTTATTCCACCCAATTGCATGACTTCTCGCAAAACTCGATCTACACACTCTCAAACTTCTCTGCATCATTTCCAGTTATTCCTTAGCTATTTTCTAGTGTCAGATCTTCTCAAGAGAAAAAACCTTAAGTTGTTTCTTCTGTCGATTCCTCGATGCTCTCTTATCTCTGGAAGTCATAATGTACAGCATTTTATCGTTTAAATGAGATTTAAGGACATCGAAAAAAGGCAATTGGATAAACAAAGGCAGGCTGGAAATGCTAAAAAATATTTATTAGATTTTAATATTCATATATTAAATACATATACACATTTTTTTTGTACCATGATTTTCCTAGTCTTTCAAAGTAGTTCTCATTGGTGTTTTATTTTCTATCACAGTTCTCTTGAAGTCCGACAACAGAAAAAGTCGATAAGATAAGTTCGAAGAATATGCCCTGAAAATTCGGAAACAATTTCTAGCCCAATTTACCTAGCCATCTTTTCAGTGATTTGCGACTATGTGCTTTGGTTCATTGTGAGCTCACACGGCAACCCTTTTCTGTAGCACCTTTGTTGGGTTCCGTAAAATTTTAGCTTTATTAGCTAACCTAATTTTACAATCAAATAAAATTATTTTATGGATTTGTTCTATATTTTCGCCAAAAACTACCTCTTTGGTTTTCATCTAGTTTGCACGGAATTTAGCAAATCATTTGAATTATTATTCGCCTGGCTCAGAATTCGTTTTATGTTTTTCAAGCCATTGCATCAAGGCAAAGTGTTTTCGGAAACTTCTTCTTACAAAGGTTTTTCAAAATAATGAATTGCATAAAATGCCCTATCTGAAGAACCAATTATCCGACAGCAGTGAAATTTATCAATTGGGTTGTAGGTTAGGTCTTAGTAGAAACCAGGAACTAAAATTTTGATGGTTCAGTCTCGAAAAGCGATAGCTCTTCAGACAGCCTGGCATATAACTTTAAGATTCAATGGCAACGCTGATAAAACCGGTACTATCGTCCATTTAGACCTAAATTTTTCAAGGTTCCACTGCGCTTTCGACATCAGACTGCATGTGCTGCATCTGATCTGTGTACATTTTGGCTCTGAACTCAAATCGTTAACTATACATATTTAATTACAACAACTACTTTATTCACTTAAATATTTACATTTATTGTTATTGCCCCATAAACCAATAAGAACACCATTAGCAATTACACCCGAGACCAGATGTATTTACCCACCCACATCCACTACCCGAAAAAAAAATCAAATTTTTATTTCAAAAACACGAGTACATTTACATCTTTCGATGTCGTAATTTATGTGCGTTAAGTATTTCGAAAAATTACACTTATCTAATTTGTTTACACCACGGTGCATTGCTAGTTTTCGTGTTGCAAATATTTTCGAAAACATTTTTCAAATCCTAAGCACATTATCCAGACCAATTTACTTAGCATGCAATTAAATTTTAGGGAGCAACGATAAAAACGGACGAGGAGACGGGAAAGATAATTATAGCGCGCATTATGCACGGCGGCGCCGCCGATCGCTCCGGACTGATACATGTGGGCGATGAGGTGATCGAGGTGAACGGCATAAATGTGGAGGGGAAAACGCCCGGAGACGTGCTAAGTATTTTGGTGAGTTGCGAAAACCTACATATAACCAGCCAATTAGATTTTTAATTACTGCTTTTGTGCAGCAAAACTCTGAGGGCACGATCACCTTCAAATTGGTGCCATCGGATGGCAAGGGCGGCCAGCGTGAGTCCAAAGTGCGCGTACGTGCGCACTTCGACTATAATCCCGAAACAGATCCCTACATACCCTGCAAAGAGGCAGGACTGGCATTTCAACGAGGCGATATTTTGCATATTGTATCACAGGTAAGATCAGATTTACGTCGGTATTTGTACTCTTTCAAAAGCAAACTTTTCTCTCACTGCAGGACGACGCCTATTGGTGGCAGGCACGCAAAGAATCGGAACGCACTGCCCGCGCTGGGCTGATACCCAGTCGTGCGCTGCAAGAGCGGCGCATTATACACGAACGTTCGCAAATGGAGACGAATGATGCCGATTCAAAGAGTGAGTTAGCTTTACGCATTGTACATACCTACAACAATTTTGTTCTAACAAAAAAATCACTTTTTACTAAACTAAATAACTCGTGAATTCCAAAACTTTTTTCAATAATATTCACTTTGCATGATTCTGTGTGTGTTTGTGTATGTGGGTGCACAACTTACCGCCATTTTCATCATCAACGTCCGCATCATCATTATCCACACACAAACAATTTGACCACTAAATTCCTTTCGACCAAAAAAATCGATAAATTAAAATCTAACGCATCAACTTCAAATAACCGTCATCAGAGGGCTCTTGCGCTTCCATATGCACCACCCCGCCCGGTACACCCATCTTGCATTCTAGCAGTAGCACTTCCTCATGCCGTCAGCCCAAAACTAAAAAGATTATGTACGATTTGACAGAGAACGACGACTTTGATCGTGAAATGATCGCCACCTACGAAGAGGTTGCCAAATTATATCCACGTCCGGGCGTCTACCGTCCAGTTGTGCTGATCGGCGCACCAGGCGTGGGTCGCAATGAGCTGAGGCGTCGCTTGGTAGCGCGCGACCCCGAAAAGTTTCGCAGTCCAGTGCCATGTAAGTCATTACGAACTGAAATCGTTTAAGATTTCCAAATTTATTTATGTCTTCTATATTTCAACAGACACCACACGTCCAATACGCACCGGTGAGGTGGCAGGACGTGAATACATATTTGTGGCACGTGACAAAATGGAAGCCGATATCGCTGCTGGCAAATTTATCGAACACGGTGAATATAAGGGTCATTTGTATGGCACTTCCGGCGAGAGTGTCAAATCCATTGTCAACGCCGGCTGTGTTTGCGTGCTGAGTCCACATTATCAAGCGATTAAGGCGCTGCGCACGGTACAAACGAAACCGTTTATAATTCATATAAAGCCACCAGAGTTTGATGTTTTGAAAAAATCACGCACAGAGTCGAGAGCCAAGTCCACTTTCGACGAGAGCAATGCTCGTGGTTTTACGGTAAGTATAACGGTGGAAAGTGTGAGATTGAATGTTAGGTGGTACAGTTATTGAGTGAGAGATGGATTTACTATATTATACTTGTATCTAAGTTAGTGTAGAGAATTTCTAGATATATTTCTTTAAAGCTGTTCTGTTATAATAATAATGTGAATAGAAGAGCACAGTACCCCCATACCAGTTTCGAGTTCAACGACACTGCCGAAAGCTTTAATAAAATTTCGTTAATCGCAATATTAATCAGAAAAAATAACCCTTTATTAGGCAAAGATAGCAAAATCACTGTAGAATTGTATATCCAGTGCCAGTCTCTGGAATATATAATCTAGTTGAGGAACGGTGTAATATCACACCATCTTGGTGGCCAATCGACCAGTCCAAAACGTGAAATTATCTCCTCACAGAAGTGTTTTCTCAATAAATCCATTAATTGATGTTATGTGTAAGAAGTGGAACTATCTTGTTGAAAACAACCCGTAGTTCTTCTGGAAGAAATGGCAGCTCTTGAATCTCTTCAGGCGGCTCTCGTCTCAAATGCGACAATTTTGCTTGTTTACATACCCATTGAAATTCATCAAAATTTGGCTCGAAAACGTCGGATATTCCTGGATCTTTCCAAAAGCTTATAGATCGAAGCTTCTAATTTAAGATCTCGACGTAAAATGCGCCAAGTCGTATGTCAGTCCGAGCTGCTCCGAACGGCTCCGAATCGACTCTCTACGGTCTTCGTGTACACTGTCAGCTACGGCTGCTACAACTGTATTCGAAATAATAGCAGTAGCATAACCCAGAATTCAAATGAAGCAAAAAAATCTTGTGATTGATTTTTATTATGGGTTATTATTATTGTATTTATGTAATTCGCTCATATTCAAGCTTAAAAGAAATAAGATTTCTTTAAAGAATAAGTTAAAGTTCTTCTTTAAATAGATAAAAAAGTTTGTAATTGAAAATTTCAGCTGTGATTTATATTAGCAACATTGAGGATTTTACATCAAAAACCAATTATTTCATTATAATAATATAAAATAAAGTTTAAACAATTAGTATTTCGTCGATTGACCGTTGTTGGATAACACAACTGCGCATCTCCTAGGCATGGAGTCCAACAAACGCTTGCATTTCTCGAGAGGAATGGCCTTCCACGCCTTCTTCACAGCACTCCATAATTGCTTCGAATTTAACGGATTCTCTTTCCCTATACCTTCTTTGACCTCTGCCCAAAGATTCTCAATTGGATTAAGGTCCGGTGACTGAGCCGGCCAACCCATAATCTCAACTACATTTAGAGCAAACCAATTTTTTGCCAACCTGCTGGTATGTTTGGGGTCGTTATCTTGTTGATAGACCTATTTTAACGGCATTTTCCATTCAGCGTGTGGTAGCACAGTCAATTCCATTATTTCAACGTACAATTTGGCATTCATGTTCTCTTTAATCCAAAATAACGGACCTGTACCACAGTAAGAGAAGCACTCCCATACATTGATTTTGGCAACTCCATGTTTTACCGTCCGGGAAACATATTTAGGATCAAATGAAGCGTTTATTGGTCTTCGTACATACTGTCGGCGTCTTTGGGAACTAAATAAAACAATTTTGTTTCATCGGACCACAATATGTTGCGGCATTTTTCGACTGACCAATGCAGGTGCTCTTCAAGCCACTGCTATTATTCACAAATCACTGCTTTCATTTCGAACACAGTTGCATATTTTCTTCACTGCGTGGTTGACGTGGTCTATTCGGTCGAATATTATCCAATTCCACCGACTTTTTTAATAAAGCCAAAGAAAGTTGTCTGAAATCTTCACATATATTTTAGTTTATGTAAAAAACTGTTAACACCATGAAAATCTACTTCTTACCTAAAACTATGTTGTATAACCTTTTTATAGGACTCGTTGTTCTCCCGGAAATCGAGATAATCTATTTTTAATGCTAAAAAATTCCACCACTTCTTCTCCCTACTACAGACCACTGGTGAATTATTTTACATTCAGTTTTTATTTTATCTTTTTTGCCAATGTATTTCTTCGTTTTATTTCACAAATTATCGAATAATTTAATTCCTCTAAAAAATAGCAATATAAAGTAACAATTCGCTTATTTAAATTTTTTACAACAAAAATATATTAACTGTAGGTGATTTTCCGCCACTATTTTTGAATATAAAACTAAATAGGTTGGCAACCACTGAATACCGAACAAAGCTTTTGCTAAAGTTTAGCCAAGTTCCAAACCTCTTCACACAGTTAAGGTAGCAACCAAAATGTTTATGAATGAGAACAAAACGAAAAGCAAATATTTTGAACTAAAATTTTAACTATTTTACCATTTAGGACGACGAATTCAACGACATGCTTAAATCAGCCGAACGTATCGATTTCCTTTATGGTCACTTCTTCGACGAAGTCATCGTGAACGACGATCTGCTCACGGCTTTCGAGCAGCTGATGAACGTAGTGCAGCGCTTGGAGAATGAACCGCTGTGGGCGCCCGCCGCCTGGGTGCAATAAAATGGCTGAACTGACCGTGGAAACAGAAGGAACAACCAGAAAAAGACAAACACTGCTGATGAATATGCTAAAAACAAATGCCAAAAACCAATAACACAAATATAATAAACACATAGATACATATATACAATAATACACACATACATGCATACATGAATACATACATAGATGCATACATATACTTATACATACATACACACACACATACATGCATTAAACCCCTAACTTGATTATTAAAGCAAAACTAAAAACTGTTTAATGAATTTGACATAAAAACACCAAAATATATGTAGGAAAAAAACATTTTTGAATAGTTTCCGAATATTTTGAAATTTTTTTAAGCATAGACAAAAAATTTTGAAACAAAAGCGGAAGTAAAGATTTCCAGTTGGCGTAGCATGTTTCCAAAAACCCTCTCAAAGAAATGTAAGTAACTGATGAATGCAATAAAGAATGTAGAATATGCGTAACTCATACTTATATAAATATATATATGTATGTATATACATAAACTCCACACACACAAAGAAAATTTGTATATTCCAAACTGAAATTACTCATGTACAATATTTAGAAAAAAACAACATCTCCGTGTCTGTACACAATAAGAACATTATTTCGGTGTTGCCAACTGCATCAAAAATCATATGTATGTAAAGTAGTTAAATTAAAGAAAAAATATTGTGCAAACATCCTACAAAAAATACTACCGATTTTGAAGTTATCGCTGAATTTTCGTCAATGTAGTTAATGAAATTCTAAATATAAAAATATAAGTGGAATAATTCTGTTTTGCAATAAAAAAAGTAAATAAATATATATACATAAAAATTAAATAAATTGTATTACAAATGCATAAAAAACTAAAAAATTTAAATCAAAAATATTTTCCTTAAATTTTGTTTTAATTTTAGTACGTATTTTCTACTTACTTTGAAATTCTTGCGCTAGTTGAAATAACATTTTTAAACAGCAAATGTCTTTAAAGCCAACATATTTGCTGTTCAAAAAAATATTTGTTAGTTAAAATATTTTTCTTCGCTGCTGAAATGCGAATATATATATAATTCATATTAGTTATACTTTGAAACTGCCTAAAAAAATTATAAATTTTTAATATCTAAAAAAAATAATATTTAGCGCTTTCTCCGACCACTATGCCGTATAACTTTTTTATAGGATTTGTTGTTCTCCCGGGAATTTTTAAGTCATCCTATCGCTGTAATTTTGAAAAAATATTATATATTATATTTAAAGCAAAAATTATCATTTTCATGTTATGCTATTCATACTGTATGTCTATGTCCTAAGCAATTATGTTAAACTTTACAAGCTTGCCTGAGTGCAGACGACCTTCCCAGCATCGACAATTTTCATAACCCTTCCCACTTATTATAATAATAATTGTTTATGTCTTTTTATCTGCTAATATGATGTAATATAATTTTAAATTTATTGTTAGATGTAACTATTATTTTAAAATTATTCACATCTTAAATTTAAAAAATTTAAGATACTTTTCTGTAGTCGTGTTGCTAAGATATGAAAGCCAAAAAAAATTGTTATCCAACCAAAAATATTTTAAAAAATTAGTGCAGTTCAAAATCTGTATATATATCTCAAAAATGGGGTTAAAACATCAACTGTGAGAACTATTTTGATATTTGTTATTACCAGATGCTAGTTCTGGCTCTTCCAGGCAAAATTTCGAAACATCGCATTCGGTCATATTAAATGGTTTCATCGCGTCGGGATGCAAAATATTCGTAGTAATCTTTTAAAATAAGGAGTGCTTATTAGACACGTGGTTGTCAAACAGCGAAAACGACTGGCGCGCTGTAGTAAACCGACTTTAGCCGCGTAAAATGTATATCCTTTAATGTTATAATTTATTTTGTTATATGTTTATTATAAAAACAAGGGTTTGCCATTAAGTTTCAAAACTTATTTCGGGCAAGCGATCCCACAAAAAATCATCCAGAGGTATTTATGTAGAAAATATTTAGAGATTTGGGAACACAGGCAACTCACGACTTTATCTTAAAGCTGGACATGTTTAGTATGGTGAATAGAAAAATATGACAGTTTTGCTTCGAAACACGTCAATGAAATCGTGATAAATGATGAAACGTGGATTTACGCCTATGTTAAGATCATTACATGAGTGTTTCACGATGAGCCGAATCTAATAAAAGTTGTTCGTGCATGAAGAAATTCTAAGCAAATGATTGTCTATTTCTTTGGAACAACTGAATCATGCAACCATACCACTACAAAAACGCAAAACAGTTATTTTCAAGAAATTATGAACGAAGACGGATAACTCTTCACCACGACACCACAAACTCTCACACATCGATTGAAACAACTGCACCAGGAATAAAGGGATGTCCAACTTATTCTAAAGTGAGAGCGCTTCAAAAGTAGCGTTTTTTATAACATTTTCGATTATGGCCAGACTGGACAAAATAATATTTTTTATGCATTCGAATTAAAACGCCCAACATTTTGTACGAATAAAAATTACAATATAGTGGTTTTTAATACATAGAGAAACTATTTAAATCTCTTAATGGTATGTTAAAACAACTGACTTTTGACCTTTCAATACCAAATAAAAGGTTTTAAGCTTTTTAGCTCTTAATCAATAAATAATAAATTATATATAAAAATTTTCCATTGAAAATAATACTATGTTGCTTGACATTACAAAACATTTCATAAAATACATTTAATTTTCATTGTTTTAACTCGATCAACTGTCAAAGTTCAGGAGGTTTTAACGTTAAGCAATTGTTCTCTCACTTCCAATGAGAGAGGAGTTAGACATCTCTTTAACTCTGACTGCACTTTTGAGTTCTCAAAACATTGATATGACGATTTTGAATAACCTCTTTTTACCATACCTAAAAGATAAACTCGACGCCTGAAGAAGCGGTTGATGCATTCAGAACCCATGTTTTGCGGATACCTCAATCAGAGTGGCAAAAACGATTTTTGAATTTGTTTAAACGCACACAAAAGTGTTTGGATCTTATTGGGTAATATTTTGAAAAACAATAAAGCATGACTAAAGTTTTTTTTTCCTTCTCTAATGCCAAAATTTAAAAATACAATATTTGAGGCCACGCCTTAAGCTCAGGACGCAAGAAAATGCGCTTACCTAAAGTTTCCTTCAATAAATTGATTGTTTAGTTGGCTGTATCGTATATAACACCGTGTTCTTGGAATCAAAGGTCCTCAGTCAAAGTCATTAATCATGGCTCTATAGCATTCTCCATTGACTATAACATTATGACTTCATTTTTGAAGAAATATGACGAGTGATTCCCTCTATGTTCCCACGACAGTGATTTCCATTGCTCGTAAAGCACACCAAAAGTGACTTTTTGAGAATGTTGTTGATTCCTAACAATGACATGTGGATTATAAAAATACAGCAATTTCGTTTGGTACCGTACACGTTCAACCAAAAGTGAGCTTAATCGCTGAAAAAAATGTTCTTGTCAAAGTCGGGATCGATGGCCATCTCGTTTTGGACCGATGAACCGAACGTGCGAAACGTGGGTTTGATAGCGGTTAAACACACTCGAGTCGATACTCTGCGTCTTCGGTACGCACTGTACTTCATCTCTGAGGGTGAGCAATGTCTACTAAAGTAAATGTGGTGTAAAACAGAGCCATGTCTCGAATTATAGACTCTGCTGGGCGATTATCTCGACCGTATATTCGACACGACGCTTGTTATTCCACGCGAACCGCTGTAGATCTCTTCATTATAAAATGGTAATTGAGTATAAACCAAATAACAGCTGTCAAAAATACCAACTACGAAAAAAGTAATGTCTCATTGAATATCACACGTCTAAAAAAACATGATTTTCGCCCAAAATTAATTTGTAATTTCTGTCGACTCGAGCGAAGTTAATTTATTTCTATTTTTTATGCGAAATTATAATTAATCTGAATTACAAAATTAACAGCTGTACTAGGAAACAAAAGAATATCCGAAAAATGTTATATTTGAAACTTTGGTACTAAACGACACTCAAGTATCTGTTTTCCATAACAAAAAATATTGACGGCAGTAATTTCAAACTTAACCTTACATAAAAAAAATATTCAAAATCAGCTGGTGTTCTTCTACACTTACATATATTATAATATATTTCTCCAAATACAAAATTATATCTTCATAACCTCAACCCTAAAATTCTAAATTGCATTCTATATTTTACATTCAAAACCGATTGATTTAAGCCTATTTAGCCTTTAGACTGTTTCCTTTGTGACAGATAGTTACAAAAAATTTTGCAATTTTTAACCAAAACTATTTTTTTTTGGTAGGTCGTCTCATTCATTAAAAAAATGTACCAATTTGCTTAAAACAAAAATAAAATAAGCGATAACAATGAAAGGAATACAATAATGAAAATTAAAAATAGATTTTCCAAAAATTCAAAATATGTTACCAACCACTATTCGAACAAATGCAATAATAAAAGTATTAAACGATAAGAATGCAACTATTTATTTCATATGTATAATTATATAACAGAAAGCAGATTGTCCAAAGTGTAATAACAAATATATATATATATATTTACAGTGTATATAAGCGTGAAATTATGAAAAAATAATCCTTATTATTATCTATTGTAATTAAAATTGAAAATGCATATTCTTATATTATAACATAATGAAATGTTATCAATATGAAAATGTTGAAATAAAAAATTTATTAAACAATAAAAACAACACAAAAAAATGTTAAGAAATTGCAGACAAAATATGACAACTTTATGTTCACCACTCAAACAAAAATAAACGCATGCATACATATAGTATATGCATTTCTGTGACAATATGTTAAAGGAGCGGACTCTACATAAGTCGAATTTTGTTAATGCAAGTAATTTGAGTTATTTTGAGTTTTCGAAGCTCTTCTATGTATTTCTAGAAACTACGATTTCAATTTGCAACAAAGAAAAGAGCTAAAGCATAGACTCAACTTTCCAGAAGTTTTCAAAATGTCAAACCTAATTCGACATCAGCTTTATTGAACATTTTTTGCAGATATATAGTATATATATATACATGAACATGGAAAACGCCCGAGCGCACATAAAGTTAGCGGCTCTACTTATGCTACAAGGTCTACTTTTCAAGAAGTAATCGCAAAAAATTATTAAAGTTTTTTGTCATTACTGAAACTTTCAATAATTGTGAAATAAAGATTGATACATTTCGAGGTTCCCTACTTAAATCAAAAAACAAAAAAAAAAAAAACAGATACTTCAAATTTAAAGTGGAATGTTTTCACTCGAAAGAACATTATTTGGCGAAGAGTTCTCGCAATTAGTCTATTGATTAATGTGATGTGTGGGAAGTGGCCCTGTCTTGTTAAAACTAAATGTTCCCGAGATCACAAGCTTCAATTTCAGGTGGCAAATAGTCGGTTATCATGACGCACTAACGGTCACCATTGACGGTTACATCCTCACCGGCATCATTTTTGAGCAAATATGGACTGATGATTCTACCGACCCACAAACCACATCAAACCGTTGTTTTTTCGGGATAAAATGGCAACTCTTGAATTTCTTCAGGTTGCTCTTCGTCCCAAATGCGGTAATTTTGCTTACTTACATACCATGGCATTAAGCCAAAAATCGCTGCACAAAATTTGGCTCTAAAACGTCGGATCTTTTTGGAACTTTTCAAGAGCCAATATCGCAGAGATAATGAATGCTTGGTCTCAAGAAGATACAACGCCCAGTAGACGGATTATGTTGACATTAAGTTAAGCGAAGCGCGCGAAACACATTCTTTACGAATGAGACTTCTGTAACAAAGTTGAACGATTTGTAAACCTTATGCCTGCACATTCTTTCCATGAAGAAATTGTCAAACTATGCTGAACAAAAATAACATGACAGCTTCAAATAACTTACGCGTGATCTGTCAAAAAAGGCTTTTGAAAAAAGTACCTCGTCTTAGATCAGCCGTTACTTGTACTCTCCATCCACATACTATATATAAATCTAAATTTTGCCTTCTACTTCAGCACCATAAATTTGAAAGCAGTCGCTATCCTTACATAGCTTACATAATTTTCTATTATTCTTTAAACATACTTACGCGCTTTTATTCTGAGTCAAACATTGTTGTATTATTTAAGTGTAACATAATATTTAAACATCCATAGAGAACATACTTAAATAAAGAATGGAAATTTTTGTTAATAAAAAAGTTATGACAATGAAAATAAATAAATTTTATTTGAAATTATTTTTTTTTAAATATGTTATTTAAGGTTATATATTGGAAAGGTTAGCATGCTTATTCTAAACACCTAGCTGAGCAGCATTAATAAATGTAGGTAATAACAATTTCCGGACAAGCTCTATATAATTAGAGCTATAAATTTTTTGGATTATACAGTATAGAGATACACGACCTCATATACTGATCACCTTAGATTTGCCTACAAAATTATCGATTTCGATAAAAAACTGTCGGTGATATTAACCAATGTGAAGTTTGCGCTAGGCTAATTTAAGTGAATTTATTTTGATCAAGTCGGGTTGCAACAGCAAGTATACTTGGAAATATTACATCAATTAAATCTATAACTATGTATAATCGCAACAATTTGTGACATGAATATTCTTAGGTGTTTCTAATGCAGTTTGATACCCTGAAGTCAAATCTGAAAACAGAATTTTCTATCACCCACAGATATTCCGTAACCTGCGGCTTTAGATTTTGCAATACATAAAATTTTATTATATTGCATCATCTCGTATTTTCATACGATTAGGGATTTATCCGTTTTAGAGCAGTTCTGCCTGCTTGTTTGAATTAAACAGCGTATTTTACGATCATTTTATTTTACGAAATTTATCAGTAGAAACGGTGTCTGTTACGTGTTCTATGTTTTGATAGCAAACCATTTTTGGGTTTACATTCTTTTACGTTTTTGAAATTACCGCGTTTAAGATTTTTCGGTGCAATGCCTAGGCATTAGGTGCGTAAATAGTGCCAACAGTTTTGTTATGTGTGCGGAGAACTAAATTTTAAACCGCAAGAACTTACTTACGAACTATATTTTGGTGTTAAAGTTGGAGACCAAGACAAAGCATGAACCCCTCATGTCTGTTGTGAAACTGTGTAACGTTGTTAACATCTTGGCTAAAAGACCTTTGCAGTGCCCATGTTTAGGACTTAAGTCTAAATATACGGTTAAATACTGTAATTTAACATCAGCTTTAAGACCTGTCAAACACAGTGAACAACTTTCTATTTCAAAAGCACGAGAATCTTGTAGTCTCGATTAAGAACTAGAATCGCCTAGCTCTTCAAGTCATGTTACAGAAACCGCAAAGAAAATGACAACAGATCCTTTATTTGATTTACCAGGATATTCAGCAGTGCCGCAACTAATTTCACAGGATGAACTTAATAACTTAATAACTTCTAAATCGCAGTCCGAATTTTTAGCATCTAGATTGAAAAGTTGGAACCGTATTTTTAAAATTATGTAAGTATTACTTTTTACAGAAAAGCAAAAATTAATTACAACTATTTTCTCGGAAGTGCAAAAGCTGACAATTACAAAGAACTTGTGACTAAACAAATTACTGCCTATAAAAAAATGGGTCACAACATGTCTCTTAACATTCACTTTCTAGACTCCCATCTGGATTTTTCCCCGAAAATTTACGAGCCGTAAGTGACGAACACGACATTTCTGCTACGGAGAAACGGTACCAAGGCAAGTAGAGTGCCAGTTTGGTTGCCGATTACTGCTGGATATTGTTAAGGGATACTCCAAAAACAAAATTTCGCCGAAAAACATCGACAGTAACATTTTAAGATACTCTTTGGTTAATAAAATAATATCACGAAAGCGATAGTTCATCGAATATTGGTGGAAGCTTGTGGTAGAAGGATAGAAGGAAGATATTGATATCATCGGCCTCAACACCCGCGCCGTTAGTTCTGCTTCCTCCAGACTGGACAAGGGAGCAAAAGAAATGGGTCTGGCAGTGAACGAGGGCAAGACGAAATATCTCCTATCATCAAACAAACAGTCATCGCACTCGCGACTTGGCACTCACGTCACTGTTGACAGTCATAACTTTGAAGTTGTAGATAATTTCGTCTATCTTGGAACCAGCGTAAACACCACCAACAATGTCAGCCTAGAAATCCAACGCAGGATAACTCTTGCCAACAGGTGCTACTTCGGACTAAGTAGGCAATTGAGAAGCAAAGTCCTCTCTCGACAAACAAAAACCAAACTCTATAAGTCACTCATAATTCCCGACCTGCTATATGGTGCAGAGGCTTGGACGATGTCAACAACGGATGAGTCGACGTTGCGAGTTTTCGAGAGAAAAGTTCTGCGAAAGATTTATGGTCCTTTGCGCGTTGGCCACGGCGAATATCGCATTCGATGGAACGATGAGCTGTACGAGATATACGACGACATTGACATAGTTCAGCGCATTAAAAGACAGCGGCTACGCTGGCTAGGTCATGTTGTCCGGATGGATGAAAACACTCCAGCTCTGAAAGTATTCGACGCAGTACCCGCCGCGGGAAGCAGAGGAAGAGGAAGACCTCCACTCCGTTGGAAGGACCAAGTGGAGAAGGACCTGGCCTCGCTTGGAATATCCAATTGGCGCCACGTAGCGAAGAGAAGAAACGACTGGCGCGCTGTTGTTGACTCGGCTATAATCGCGTAAGCGGTGTCTACGCCAGTAAAGAAGAAGAAGAAGAACCTTGTGGTAGAAATGCAATAACTGAGCGAACCCGCCAAAGGTGGTTCGCACGATTTAAAGGTGGTGATTTTGGAGATGACGAACTGGAAGAACGTTGAAAATCGTTGTCATACACAAGAAGAGCTCGCAGAATTTTTGGAAGTCACTCAATCAGCCATTTCAAAATGTTTAAAAGTAGCAGGATAAATTCGAAATCTAGGGAATTAATTGAGTATTGTATAGACCATTGAAACTAACATAAAGTTGAGTGAGTTAGTTGTCACCTCAAAACGATGAGTGGATCATGTGATTTACGCATTTTTTTTTATTTAAAAGCTTTGCTCATGATGAAAAACAAAATTTCAAAGAAGAGTCTGGCACTGATAAAACTTTATATGTAAAAACGACAATTTGTGAAATGAAAGAAACATGAGTACATATATTATTACAAAATGGACTTCAGTAGACAGTCCCAAACGTTCGAGACACTCGGCTGACAAGGTGATTGCTGAGTTTTGGGATTCATTAAATTACTTTTATATCATTACATTTCAACGAACATAGTGACAGTTTGAATACAATTTAACATTCAATTTAAATTTCATCTGCTTCTTTCAATTTACAGTTTATAAATCAAGCGCCAATAAAAGTATCGGAATAGTTCTTTGAAGAAATTGTATCTCTTTTAAAAATTCTCCAAAACTTACCAACACTTTTCAAGTTCCTACGGAAACTAACCTTTTTACGGAAAATATCGGACAGACTTTGAGATATATTAATAAAATTCATAGAATATAATTTTCTGACACCATTGTGTCCTTGTGCCAAAAATGCATAGAATCGAATCAAAACAGCTTTCATATACCTTAGTAATATCAAATCTCTGCCTGTCGGTTACCGATAATATTGGACAATCTGTGCGGTCTTAGACCTTAGTCTTGCCTCCGTTCCCCAACTATAATGTAATGTCTTCGGCTCTTCTGATAGATTTTTCCTCTCGGAATCCTCTCAAATTTATAGTGACATTCCCAATGAAAAGGTTTAAAACAAGAATTTGTTTCCAAGTAAGGAATTGTGCGATAGGTTTATGCTATGCAGATTTGCTCTGAATAATTTCTTCGGAGATAATAGCGATCCATACGACAATCAATTTAAAAGTCTTCCTTACAAGGGTTTGAGTTTGATTGGTCTGATTGTATGCCTCGGGCCTTAAGAAAAATTGAACTATAGTTTAAGTTAGTAAGATACCATACATAATTGAAATCCATTCACATTTTCATCCAATAATCAATTTGGAATTCGAAAGCATTATTTTTTTCACGATATGCAACTGTGAGCAAAATATAGTAATATTTTGTTCATAATTTTACAATTCTTAATTTATTCTTCAAAATCTATGTCGTCCCTCTCAACGCAATCACCCTTGGCGTCAATACACTTGTGTCAACGTTTTTTCCCATCCTCGAAACAGTTGTTAAAGTCAATTTCCGGAATAGCCATCAATGCGTGCAGCGATTTGAGTTTAACTCCTTCAATTGAATCAAAAAGGTTTCCCCGAACCGGACGTTTTTGAGTCATATGATATTGGTTGGAAATTCGGCAAAAAGCTCACGAAGAATCAAGGCAATATATGACGGTGCGTTGTCGCGGTGCCGTGACGTTACGACGATGTTTTCGAAAAAAAGTTGTTTGGTTTTGGAACCAATCATGCTTTCAATTGTTTTAGGCCCAAAGGATATATCCAAATGGATTTCACTGATTCTTCAGATATTCCAATGAAACTAGTACGATCTCTGATTGTTAATCGTCAATTCTCAAGCCCAATTCCTTTATTTCTTTCTTTTGTTGATCATCAGTTGATGTTGATGGCCGTCCTGAACGTGGTTCGTCGTCAACGCGTTCTCGATCTTTGAGTAATTTTTGTCGACAAAAAAACAATTATCACCGAGGGCTTTTTCCAACATTCTGAGCGTTTCGACACCAGCAATTTAATGGAGCATTAGTATTTTAATTATTATTATTTTTAATATTATTATTATTACTATTATTATTATAATTATTATTATTATTATTATTATTATTATTATTATTATTATTATTATTATTATTATTATTATTATTATTATTATTATTATTATTATTATTATTATTATTATTATTATTATTAGTATTATTATTATTATTATTATTATTATTATTATTATTATTATTATTATAGAATAACTTCATTCATCGTAAAATTCGGCAAATGCATTTTGTATACTTTAGGAAGACAAGCGTATACTAAACACTAATGCTTATTTTGTTGTGACATTAAGCAGAGAGTCACTGACAATAATACCAAAAAAATATTTTGACGAATATGGCTTCGCGCGAAATTTAAATTGAAAAGTCTTACTATTTTTTGCCCACAATGTTTCGCCGTCCATTATTACTGCAAATTGCAAGAGTGTTAAACGTTGCTTTTTCCCTTTCAGACTCATTTCATTTTGCTTTCAACCGCCTATCACGTTTTCCTTAATAAAAGTTGCAATATGTAGTTTTATTTCCTATCCATCTCGCTAACTAATGACAATTCTATGTATTTGTTCCTAACATTTTACTTTGGGTATATAAACATGTGTTCAAAATACAAAAAAAAAATTATTTTAAATGCCAGATAAAGCTTTTTCTTTCTCTCTCTCTCTTTGTCTCTCTCTAGCTATCTCTCAACTTAACTCAGCTGATCGTGGAATAAACTTACTCATATATACATACATATATGTAGTATAGTTTTATATATAATATATTTATAAATAAACATGTACAAACAGCGACGTCTCACAAAACCTACTAACAAACTAATTAAGAGCGTAAACTCTAGCTAGCATAGACCAAACAAATTCACCTACTTAATAAATATGTGTGTGTCTGTCGCAGCGGGTAAATAATAAGAATTGAGCGCCACGCAATTGAACGACACAAAAAGTTTAAACAATATAAGATTGCATTGGCACCACTCAAGTGAGGGAGCCCTCTAAACATTGTCATTCGTTCGCGAGCAAGCAGCGGATTTGGTTAGATCCACTCGGACAAAATTGAATATTTTCGTAAACTATCAAAAACCAAGAAATTTGCTTAAATTAGAGTAGTATTCAAAAACAATTAAGCTTCAAAATTTGTATTGCAACAAATATAAAATAATAAAATCTCCAATACAAGATGTCTGATTTCAATTTGAACAGCCTGGAAGAGTGTCTGGAGAAACACATACCGCAAAATGAGCTGAAAGAGGTGAAGCGTATTTTATACGGCGTCCCCGAACAGTAAGTCGATGAAAACAAAACAATAAAAATATCAATTTTCAATTGTGTATAGAGAATTTTTTGTTTTGAAATCGAACTGGAGCAGCTAAGTGCATGCAAATATTAATTATATAATGTTACAGTGAATTAGTGAACTAGAATTTATCGGCGACTCATAATAAATACTATAACATTTGTCTTATCAGTCAGAAGGGTATCATAAAAGTTATACTCTCTTGGTATACTATGTACACAGGCTTATCTAGAAACAACAACTTTATTGTAATGCATAAATTATACGTCTGATTTGTTAATGATATGAACATTTTAAGTAATATGTAAAAGTGTATACAAACAGTGTAAAAAGTTTCTTACATATGTTATATTTTAGTAGTATATATATGTATTTATTGTATTATAATTCAATTATTACGCGCGACAAACCCCCAGCGGTGTTATGCATACCTCGCATATACTACTAAATATATTACTATATACACATGTATGTATATCTATATAAGTATAAATATAGCTATAATGCCCTTCACAATAGCATTTTCATAGCATAAAAAGTTAAACTAAAATGCAATTTTTTGCCTTAAGCATTAATCCATGTCCAATTTCATGAAGATACCACGTCAAGTGCGGAAGTTTTCCAAACAAGCCCTTTAATTCCAATCGTTCGGCTTGTATGGCAGCTATATGCTATAGTTAACCGATCTGAACAATTTCTTCGGAGATTACATTTTTGCATCGGAAAATAATCGACACCAACTTTTGTGAAGATATATCGTCAAATGAGGAATTTTCCCATGCAAGCCCTTGATTCCGATCGTTCGGTTTGTATGGCAGCTATATGTTATAGTGCTCCGATATCGGCAGTTCCGACAAATGAGCAGTTTCTTGAAGAGAAAATGACGTTTGCAAAATTTCAACACGATATCTTAAAAACTGAGGAATTAGTTCGATATATACAGACGGACAGACAGATGGACATGGCTAAATCGAGTAAGATCAACATACTGATCATTTATATATGTATACTACTGTGCCCCAAAAATAAGGTGACATTGTATTTATTTTGAAAATTCTTTATTTATTCTTCGAAATCAATTTCATCCCCTTTAAAGTAATCCCCTCCCGATGCAATGCACTTATGCCAACAGATTTTCCAATCTTCGAAACACTGGTTGTAGTCACTTTCCGGTATGGCCTTCAGTTCCGTCTTCACTGCGGCTTGAATCTCCTTTATCGTATAAAAACGGTGTCCCCGGAGCGGTCCTTTGAGCTTGGTGAACAGCCAGAAGTAGTACGGCGCCAGATCAGGTGAATACGGTGGTTGCGGAACGATATGGGTTGAGCCTTTGGCGTAATGATCACGAATTACGAGGGCAGTATGGGATGGTGCATTATCGTGGTGTAAAAACCAAGAATTTTCTTTCCACAATTCCAGCTTTTTTAAGCGGATAGCATTACGCAAACGACGGATAACGTTCAAATAATATTCCTTGTTGACTGATTGACCGGTTGGAGGTTCATAATGCACAACACCACGATAATCGAAGAAAACAGTCAACATGACATTGATTTTTGAGCGACTTGGCGCGATTTTTTGGTCTCGGCTCTTGTTGGGCACGATATTCGCTCGATTGATCGGTTGTTTCGGGCTCGTAAGCATAGATCCAAGTCTCATCACCAGTTATAATGCATTTCGTGACACCCTGGTAGTCGGAAAGCATCGTTTCACACACTTCAATGCGACGCCTTTTTTCCAAATTTTTTCTAATTGTTAATCGACGATTTTTCAACACCAAATCTTTGATTTGTTGGAAATGAGCTTCGTCGGTTGAGGTTGAACGCTCTTCGTCTTCGACACGTTCACGGCCGGCTTGGACCTCACTATACTACTTGTAAACATTTTTTTGACATAGCATCATCACCAAAGGCTTTCTGCACCATCCTCAACGTATCCGCAGCAGAAAATTGATTCCGTAAACAAAATTTAACGCAAATTCTTTGCTCAAAAAATTTCGGCATCGCAAAAAACGAAAAACTCACTTTTAGCAGCTCACAAAACGACACGTATGTATCTCAAACACTAATGAATATTTTGACACGTAGTTTGACATAAATGTGACTGACGGTACTAGCAACCTAAAAAAAAATAATTCTCCAAATCCTTCTATGCGCGCAGTTTCAATTCAAATTTTTTGGAAACAGTAGTATACTTTATAGAGTCTCCGACGCTTCCTTCTGGGTGTCATAAACTTCGTGACAAACTTAATATACCCTGTTCAGGATACTAAAAACTAAGTTATTATTATACTTATCTAGTCTTAAAAAAGTTTTACCGTTTCTAGGTGGCATTAGAGTTTCTTCTTTCATTTTACTTCTACAGCATATGTATCATCCCAAAGAGAAGATATTTTTAATAATACTTTAAAGCTGAGGATATATCAGAGATTTCCTAAGATTAATCTAGCTCTCAATAAGCGTCACATTCTTCTAAATGTATTAATGTGTATTGATAGAGAAGAAATAGTATATTAACCTTTTTCTGCACCCTTCCCACTACGGTTCAAGCGCATTAAGCGCTTCCTTTTGTTTTGAGAGAATTGTTAAGCACAAAGTTGGTATGGTTAAAGCACAGTAATATCATTCTAACTTGCCAGACATTTGTCATTTAGAATTTCAGCTTTGTTTCGTTTACACAGATCCGATCATTATGGCAACGGACTCTCTAAGCGGGGCTAATAAAACTCTGGAAGCATTTTTTTACTATATTATATCTGAATTATTTATGTAAAAGCTCTCCGATCACAATTTATGCAGTTATTTGGTTCAATACTTTTAGATTTCATTCACACCGGTGATCGTAGAAAATCGTCTCACACAAATGTTCTCGATAAAATTTCACTATATATAATTTGAATCTTTCAAGAATGTTTAAACATAAATAAGTACTTTATGACCATCCAAGCACGTTTTATTTTAAAATACGTGATCGGAAGTCAAAAAAACAAGTCATAAATCAAGGTTATGTTGACGGTTTTCTTCCATTACTGGGGTGTGGTGCACTCCGAGATTCTTCCGACCGACCAAAATGTCACCGGGAATACTACTTACTTGAGTGTTATGCGTCGTTTGCGGTACAAAGTCACCCAAAAGTTTCAAAATCTTTATTTTAAGTGTAATTAGCCCCCAAGTACTTTAGAAGTATTGGTCCGATTCAATCCGTTTTTTGACATACAGACATTGTAAGAGAAGGGTTATCACTTAATTTTATATACAATATATCACATATTGACCGACATTTTCGATCAATAGTTAACTCTAAGTGCCGGGGTCTAAATATTCGGCAACTAGGGGTTTGAACAGTTGACATTAGTTGTGTAAAGTTTTATCCCGTTGTATTAACTGCTTCTTGATTTGTGCACTGGAAACTGAACGAATCAAGTAGAATTTAAAATTGTGCTATATGGGAAGTGGTTGTAGACAACATAAAAATGTAAGAAGAACGTACTAAGTATTGTAGAAATCGTTTGGTCGGATCTCGAGTTATGGGATTTCACAAAAAAGTGGGCGGTGCATCCATCGCCCAATTTTCACACCGGCTCCCATAGAGCTCTCTCATACCATCTCGGTGGTAAAATTTAATGTCTCTGGCGTATTTAGTTATTGATTTATCGCGCTTTTAGTAGTTTTTAACAGTACATACCGTTATATTCACTCCCGGTCCTTTTTTACGCTGTCGGTAGAAATTCTTATAAGATTTGTTGTTGCTTAAGTGGTTTAGGAGATATTAAACTTATTGGAGGACGAGATCACGCCCACTTTTTTCCTCTGTATAAATTAGAGCTTTATATCTTAATTTAGTGCTTAGTTATGGCACTTTATGTGTTCGTTTAGTGGGCGTGGCAGTGGTCCGATTTTGTTCAGCTACGAAGTCGAGGTATCTCTATTTTTACTCAAGTTACAGCTTGCATAGACGGACGAACGGACAGACACACAGTCAATCGGATTTCAACTTAAAAGAGACCGAAATTATGGACCGACAACTCTTAGTTTTGGAACCACTTTTATGCCCCGTCGCCCACTGCATTGATCCTTCATGGGTTTTTCGCAAAATTTTCAACCCGTATTGTGCCGCAACCACCGGATTTGCCTGATTTAGCGTGTGACTTCTGGCTATTCAGCAAACTAAAACGACCGCTTCCGGTAAACCGTTTAGAGTCCCATGGAGGTATTAAACGTGAATCGTACTCTTCAACACGTATTGAAGGCAATTTCGGAAATTGACTTTAACAAATTTTTCGAGGATGGAAAAGAATTTTTTTGCTCATAGTTGTATACTAATATTGCCAGAAAGAAAGAGAAGATCTTCCCAGCGCAGACGCTCATTGCACGTCTTTTAACCCTCCACGATCAGCACACAATACTTAAAACACCGTTTCTAAAAAAACAGTCTCTCTTGGCCTAATACCGGCTTTTAATGTTTCAACGTGCAGTCAGAGCTATAAAAATAGAACAGAAAATTGAGTTCCAAAAATATAAATACACATATTTCGAGTTTACTGACGAAAAATTATGTTTGGTTACTAGTTAGGGCTAAGCCTCCCACTTCTGGTTTTGCTTCAGTTTTCAAAACCTTTGTGTTAGTTGACTAAGTAAAGTGATTAAAATTTGAAAAATTTTATTGGATCCAATAAACATACCTTATTAAAGACCGAACTCTGGAGATATTCATAAACACCAATATCTCAACCAATTGTGATTAAATACTCTTAGACTTATTTTTATATTCCAAATTCCATAGCTTTCCGCTTTCGCTGTGAACCCAAAAACAAAGGACATTTTAATTTTAAACGATTCCTGTAAAAAGAAAACTTCGTACATTCTGAACTATTATAAAAAATTTATTTATTTACAAATGTAGAATACAATGTAACATATTATTTCTTTGTTCTGTAACAGTGATGTTTTGGAACTGCCAGCGTCTGCGACCGCCTTAGCTGCTGATAATGACTTTGAGATCCAGGGCTATCGCATTTCAGCACAGAAAGAGCACATACGAAAGCCCCGCATCGTGCGTGTTGGCGCTATACAGAACTCTATTGTGCTGCCCACCACCGATCCTGTGGACAAACAACGCGAAGCCATCTGGAATAAAATACGTATTATAATCAAGGCTGCTGCAGCGGCGGAAGTTAATATTGTATGCATGCAGGAGGCGTGGAGTAAGTTTGCAAGAAAAACGTTTACATATTTATATAAACTATAGACTGAACCATTATTTTTCTCCATACCCAGCAATGCCGTTTGCCTTTTGCACACGTGAAAAGTTTCCCTGGTGCGAGTTTGCCGAAGAGGCTGAGACCGGCCCGACAACAAAAATGCTGCAAGAGCTCGCCAAAGCCTACAATATGGTCATTCTGTCGTCAGTGCTCGAGCGTGATACGCGCATGGCGACACCATCTGGAATACAACGGTCGTGATATCGAATCGTGGACGTTACCTCGGCAAACATCGTAAAAATCACATTCCACGTGTTGGTGACTTCAACGAATCCACTTACTATGTGGAAGGTAACACCGGTCATCCAGTATTCGAGACAGACTTTGGTAAGATTGCAATAAATATTTGCTATGGACGCCATCATCCACAAAATTGGATGATGTTCGGTTTGAACGGTGCCGAAATGTATTTAATCCTCGGCCACCGTGGGCGCACTGAGCGAACCACTCTGGGGTATTGAAGCACGCAATGCAGCTATCGCAAATAGTTATTTACAGTCGCAATAAATCGTGTGGGTAGCGAGGAGTTTCCCAACGAATATACATCCGGCGATGGCAAGAAGGCGCATAAAGTTTTCGGCCCCTTTTACGGTTCAACTTATGTAGCGGCACCGAATGGTGCACGAACACCGGGCCTATCACGGCATCGGATGGCCTACTTGTGACCGAGCTAGATTTGAATTTATGCAGACAGGTGAAAGACTTCTGGAACTTCCCAATGACACAGCGTCTACCGTTGTATGCTGAATCTTTTAAACGAGCCTCTGAACTTGATTTCAAGCCCCAAGTGATAAGGGAGTAACAGAAGAAGGCTGCATGTGACTAACTAATATGTGTTCCTTATAAAATAAATATAATTTTTTAATAAAACCGATACTGTGTTTGTTTCTCGGGAGAATGATCTTCTTTAATGGCCCGTTAGCAACGGGTCGTTTCTTTTTCCAATTTGCCCCAATTGGATACCAGTGAGCCAGGTCCTTCTCCACTTGTCCTTCGACGGGTGGGGTTTCCTCTTTCTCTGCTTCCCCGGGGGGTACTGCTTTAAATACTTCAGAGCTGGATTGTTTTCATCCATACGGAGACAACCTAGTCAGCGAAAACGCTGTCTCTTAATTCGCTAAACTATGTCAATGTCATTGTATAATTCGTACAGCTCATCGAATGTGAATTCGCCGTTCCATGCGCAAAGGACCATAAATCTTCCGCAGACCCTCTCTTGAACGGGAATAAGACCTCTCAGGAGGGAAAAAAACTTATGAGTTTGGTCTTTATCGCGAAATGGGCCCTCTCATTGCCTACTCAGTCCAAGAAATAAAAGAGTGGACTTGGAGAAATTCCTGAAGGGAAAAAAAAGATATGATCCCCATAAGACTAGGTGAAGAGGAACTGTCTAATAAAGGACCTGTATAATGGACTTTACTTCTCTGCATATTTACCGAACAAAAACTATCAAATTTGGAATATGGGATCTCTATAATCGGATCTCAATAATTATTGGCATTGATAGTTGTTCATGTCCCTCAAGGCTTTCACTTTTGACAGACACACTCCATTTCTGATTCATTTCAATTCAGAGCTATATAAAGAACCTACTTTGCAGACAATAAAACCATATACCTGTACCAATTTTATTTTGCAGTATACTCTTAAATTGTTTTGTTGTAAATATTACATGGATTTATATATCTACCGCATAGTAACCTTCTAAACGTTTAGCCTCTCGTATACCGGTTTCTACTGCACCATGCACTGTACCGAAATAGCAATCGTGTGTAGCTTCGCCAGCGAACTGTACTACCGGCTTAACGGCTAGAGCGCCTTTAAGAGGATTGAGCACGCGATAGGTTGGGGCCGGCCCCAGCAAAGTTATTGGTTGTGCCAACTCTGCTGGCGATGTGGACAACTCTTCCGTTTTGAGTGAACGAAAAGAAAATGAGCCATTGAAGTTTATGTTGGTATCCCATGTGCTTCTAGCCAAATCTACGACATTATTTATTTTCCATTGGGGTAGAAAACGTCTCAGCAAGTATAAACAACCGTCAATCACATCAAAATCTGACATTGTTTCAACGAGTGGTATATTCGACCGACCAACCAACCGACCAGTGTGCATGGTTGCCTAGGTACTCGGTAGAAGCCGTAAATATCTTCCAACCATGCACGTTGGCTGCCACGTATCTCCGCAGCGTCTTCTTCACGCCAAAGCATTGCCAAACCGGTCCATTGACTACTCCAAAATGGTGCGGGAAATTCGAGATATATTTTCATAATGCTACCGTAACCGAGTCCTTCGATGGCATTTAGCTTCGATATTGGCAATTCAGGAGTGAACATTTGATTTACTCTGCTTTTCAGTACACCCAATGAAACCGTCACTATAACATGATCGACGAGGAAGATGGCACTTGTGTTCTCACAAGTCACCTCAACTTTGAAGTCATTTCGTTTCCATATGATCTCTTTCACGCGTATACCGAATAGAATTTTGTCTTCGAGTATGCCCAAATCATTGCCAAGCTCATCGGCTCCCATAAGTATGCGTAGAAAGTGCAGAAAACCTTCTTCAAAATGCAATAAGTAATCGCCGTCGCAGGTTTTATAACTTTGAAAACCACGACCAGAGATTTCATCAAGTCCCGCTGATGTTTCCGATCGTTCAATTTTCGCGAAATTCTCGAAAAACTCTTTTGCGATTACTTCATCGATGTTCTTATATTCATCACGGTGTAAAATTTTAAAGAAATTCCTGAAAAGATATTCACCGAGTGTACCTTCAAATGTCGGTAATTCCTCGTCACGTTTGGCAAATATTTGTGCCAATATAGTTTTCAATTGTTGCACCACATTACTCGGCACAACCTCGCCATCAGACCGTATGCAGTCGAAGTTCGTATAGATATAACTTGAGGATCGCAGCATATTTTTGCCATCAACCATTTGGAAGACAATATTACCTTTTTCACCATGACACCAATGTGCACCCATTTCAACAATATTGTGACTAAATTGTTTTGTATAAATCCGTCCACCGATCCGATTCTCCGCCTCAATTATAGTCACACACTTGAAACCCTTTTTCAACAACGACACCGCACAGGCGATACCGGCCGCACCGGCGCCGACAATAAGAAACTTGGGTTCCCCTGCGATATTCTGCGATCCTTGCTTGAAACTAGTTGAATGCACGAAGGACTCATACTGACGGACGTTAAACTGTCATTTAAACTGGAACCACTTTTCTGTGCCGGTAATAAACACATTTCAAATGAAAAGCCAAATAAAAACAAAAAAAAACACAAATCGAATTTTTTATTTACAAATTTATATGAAAATATTGAAATATTTTTGAATCAAAACAGATCTCAAAATATAGAATGTCATGTAAACTTAAAGTATATTTCAGCAAGCAAAAAGTGGAATACTCTAAATTAAAAAAAAAAAACGTTTAGAAAAGCTTAAGTCTTTTCATAGCGAAACCGTTCGAATGAAGATTATGAACAATTTTCTTTTTAATTAATATCGAGGAAACAAATACACATACATAGTTCAAATTTTTTTAAAAATAACCCTGATCTGTCCAACATCAGGATGTGCTTAGGCCCTTGACAAAGAAACCCTTTCTGCATTAGCGGTCTTCGCTCACATTTAAAAAAGAGATGCGAAATAGTAAATGATTTTCCATTTCCAACACACCTGTATGGAATCTGTATATTAGGCATATTCTCCCTCTTTTTAGTTATCTCAAAATGGTAACACTTATTATTTGTTGTCAAAGCATCTCTTTTATTGAGATTACTTTTTATTTCATTCGAGTATATTTATTTTTTGAAATTATGAGTTTGATCAGAAGCTATTACAGCGTGATTTCCAAAAATGAGGAGGTCAAGAAAGGATAAATATTAATAATAGCTATCATATTTCGAAAAAAGGAGAAAATATTATATCGCTTCTTTGGTCTTTCAATCAGTAAAAATAATCCTAAAAATTCTTAAATGTATCAAAGATTCAGTTTCTCTATATTCTTAACTAAAGCTATCAGGGGCCATTTCTTGAAATTAATTACAAATACCCATTTTTAGACGAAATATTGATGCGGGACACCCTTTTGTTGGAAACAGAGATCGTCCGCGTCGATTTCACCGAATTCCGAAAAAAAAGGCAGTCAACATCGGGTTATAACAATCATTACTGATTGTAAGGGAAATTTCTTTTCAAATAAATATGACGTGTTGATGCCGCCATAGCACAATCCGATCCAAACAGCCAATTTTTGGAGATACAATTGCATTTCCGTAACCACACGAGGATCTGACTCACCCTAATAAGGATATTTTTGTTTGCTGACGAAGCCATTAAGCCAGAATTAGACCTTATCTGAGAAGATGACTTTTCGATGAACGTGAATTTGTGAATTTTTTGAGAACGTGAATTTACGTAATAATCTGGAACAATTTCCAATCGTTGTACCAAAGTGACATGATATAATGGAAAGCCTTATTTTATACACTGAGACGATGTGGCACAAAACCCTAAACAAACATGGCCGCCACAAGCTGTCCAAGTCACGTCATAGTTTTTGGCAAACGCTGTACTTGAACTAGTTTGATCTGAAATTTTTACGCTTAGCCTTATCCTCACAAAAAGCTAATCTTGTCGGAACCATGATACTCACAACTGAACCACTGTAACCAATAGCTGCCATACAACCGATTGATTACATTCATGTCCTTGTACAGAAAACTCTTTAATTTTTCAAGATATATTCACCAAATTTAGCAAATAAAAGGTGATTCACTTCGAGGTTCTCTACTTTTTTAGAGAAAAACCACAGAATTTTAAAATTTAATGGGGAATGTTTAATACCAATCGAAAGAACATTCTTTGACATTTATTTTTTGAAGATTATCTCTTTCAAATGTTGGTCGCAGATCAGATGGTCCATCCGTTGATTGTTTATTATTTTAGATGACTTCTTCGAGCATTTTGACTGGTAACTGGCGAATGGCATGCGTGATGTTTTGTTCCAAGAGCTGAATCGAAACGATATTGTCCGCATAGACTTAGACTTTACATATCCTCACAGAATAAAGTCTGTAGGTGTGATAGCACACGATGCACGTGAAACCTTGAGAAAATACAAAAAGAAGCTACAAACGCTGAGATTACATCATGTTTTCCCCATAAATTGAACAGCAGCATTACGTTTTTTTCCGTTTCCAAATTTTGAATTTTTTTCAAATGCTTCACAGATGTTACAGCGATCAAATTCTGTGTGAAACACGTTAAATCTGCCACAGAGACGTTTGATGTGATCAAACAGGCTTACCATTATGTTGCTTTAGCAAGAAGTGGTTTGTCTGGTGTCGGTGGCACAAGACCATGCTGGGAGACCTGCGATTTCGACAAATACTGACAATGTGAGTCATGTGCGCAAAGCATCGTCCATCATGTCCATTTGTTCCTCCTGGACAAACCGTCAACGCCAAGTTTTACGTGGAAGTCCGCAAGAGACTAAAACGAAGAATCAATCGAGTCCGACACGATATCGCAGCCGATTGGAAATTGCAGTACGACAACGCCCGGCTCACACCGCCTTTCTTGTGAACAGCTATCTAACCAAGGCCGGCATCCCAGCGCTTCCACAGCCGCCCTACAGCCCAGATGTGGCCCCCTGAACTTTTTTTGTTTCCTTGCCCGAAAATACCGATGAAACGCAAGTATTTTGAGAGGACAGGGGATCCAAGAAGCATGCATCTTGGCTCTCAAGGCTATTCTGGATAATGCCTTCCGTGACGCCTTCAGCGCTTGAAAATCGCGCTAGCCGCGCTGATTCGACGCAGAAGAAGCCTATTTTAAAAGTTTTTAAAGAATTGTTACGATTGGTTCAATATTTTTTTTTAATCGACTCAGTCCCATTACTTTCCGGACAAAACCTGTAGTTACCCCCCTAAAATTTTTCTCTGGATCAGCCGCTGGTTGCGAGCTAAATCGATTTAGACATGTAAATCTAACTTTCCATCAGTCTGTCAGTATGCGAACTGGTCCGCAAGTTTTTGAGACATCGATCTGAAATTTTGCACACACCTTTTTCTGCCGAAGAAGCTGCTCATTTGACGGAACCGCTGATATTAGACCACTGTAATATAAATTTTTTCCTATTAGCGGCACATGACGAAAAGAAGAAACGACGGGCGTGCTGTTATTCGGTTCGGCTATAACTGCGTAAGCGATGTCTACGTCAGTAAAGAAGAAGAATAATACAAATTGAGCGATTGGAGTCAACTGTTTGTATGAAAAGCTTTTTGATTTGAGGAAATATCTTCAAGAAATTGCATGAACATGAAATATTGTCTGAGGCAATAGAGCAATCTTCGAAGCAATTGTTAAGATGAGACCACTACAGCAAACGTCTGCCTTACAAAGTGACCAATCAAAGTTCTTCTCAGAAATATTTTTTTGTAGTGAGATGTTTCAGCTTCAGTACAACCGAATTTAAGGTTTTTTCTTGTTTAATTTTGGGCGGCATTGGAAATTTGAAAACAATGTTGGTATTTAATTTTCAGCAAATATTTGTGTTTTATTAGTTTCATAAAATGTAAGCTAAAACTGTAGAACTTGTTGTTGGAATTTAATTCCGCGCGATAATTCTCCAGTATAATATACACAGGAGCTAATTTCACTTATTCTATGTTTGCTCTTTAAGGTTTTTACAATATAATATTGTTATGCATTAAAAAGTTACAGTAGTTTGCAAACGTTACAATTCTCAGTAGTTAAAATTAAAATGGATTGTTTAACAATCAAGCTCAATATTGTTTCATTAAAATTTATTAAGTGATACTTTATTAATATATAAGAATATCAACCATTGTTTGAGTTTTAATTTTGTACGTACGTAAATAAATAAATATATATAAATATTATTATACTTTTGTGAATATAGCCAAATTGTTGACTGTTACATTTTTTATTTAATTTTTTTTTTTAGATTTTTTTATTTTATATTAATTTTTATTATTATTATTTTATAAATATTTATTTTTTTTTGTTTATAATCTTGTAAATTGCATGGCAACCATTATTATGAATTTTAATAACCGAATACGAAATGAAAAATAATAAAATCGATGAAAAGACAATGAATACGTGACGCACAGAAATCACCACATGAACGCCTAAGGGTATGCTAAGCGAAAGCACAATGCTTCACAAAGCAATCTTAAACAATTCTATGCGTGATTTTATAGTTTTCCGAGCGTAGTTCACCGCTACCACTACTATTTTTTACAAAGAAATAAGAGATTTTAACTTCGGAAATTGAGCGCGGACTAGCGCCGATTTTACTGTTAAAAATAGTTATAGTTAAATAATTACTGACTGATTTATTTTAGATTTCTTAGTTGACTGGAAGTTAAGCAGGTAGTGTCTTTAATAGAATACAATTCTCTGTATATTTACTTGAGGATAGTAATGGAAATTTGTCGATTTATGTCTTTCAATATGCATATTCGGGACTCTGAATGCCTGCAACAGTGGCTAACGTGAGACAAAATTATTCAACACGTGTCACTACTAGCATTCAAAGTCCTAAAACTGTTATAACTGTGCTCTCGGTTCCTTTCTGCCATGTCGTGGCATGCCGTAGAAGTCCGCCAAGCGCTTCGCCTCGCGCCAACCCGCCTCCACAGCGCCATGCACGGTGGAGTAGTAGTGATCACTGGTCGCTTCGCCGGCGAACTGCACGATCGGTTTATCACAACGTGTTTGTGGATAGAGTGGATTTGCATTCGACTCGCCGCCGTTACTTAGTGGCGGACTCGTGACGACTGTGAGCGGTTGCGCCAATTCGCGTGCGCTGGTGCCGATCTCTTCGGTGTTCATGGAACGAAATGAGTATGAGCCACGGAAGTTGGCATTCGTATACCAGGCTGAAGTTCGAAAGTTACATGGGTTGGGTATATCCCATTGCAAGAACTTGCGGAAGAGATACATGCACCCGTCAAGCACTTCATCTTCGGGTAATGTCTCCATGTGACGGCCGTTGGCGCCAATAATCCAACCGCTTAAAATTTTTGGTTGATAGCTAACACAGTAAAAACCAAACACATCCTCTAGCCAAGCGCGTGAAGTGCCACGTATTTCGTTGATGTCTTCCTCGCGCCACAACATCGTAAAACCAGTCCAGTCGTCAGGCCAAAACTTTTCGGGGAATTCCACAAAGATCTTATTTACCGTGCCGAAAGCCAGTCCATCGATGGCACGCTGCTTCTCCACAGGCAATTTCGGTTCGAAAAGTGTTATTTGTTGTTCCTTGAGTACACCCAGCGATGCAGTGAGTATCACGTGATCAGCAATAATCTCCTCACCATCATCACACTTCACATCCACACCGTAATCATTGCGGCGCCAGTGAATTTGTGTCACACGTTTGCCCAACAACACACGCTTCTCCAGTACACCCAATTCATTGCCGAGCTCACGCGCTTTTGTTATCAAACGTAAGAATTCAATGAAACCCTTATCTTTCCAGTTGAGTAGTATGTCACCCTCACATTCCCAATATTCCAAATAGCCACGTCCGGACACCTCATCTAACGTGTCGGAGGCCTCCACTGAGTTCTCGAATTTTTGATAATTTTCAAAGAACTCTTTAGCTATCGCCATATCGATATCGGAATTTTCGGGTCTATGCAAAGCCTCGTAGAATTTATTTGTTAAATAGCTACCCAGTGAACCGTTGCAGTTACGCAGCTCCATTTGACGCGTCACTAAACTGTCGTTGACGATATCCTTCAGCCGTTGACTCACACTTTCAGGCACAACCTCTCGATTTGAGCGTATACACTGGTAATTTTCATAGACGTCGCCCGTCGATTCGAGCAAATTATGTTTGTTGGCCAGCTCAAAGATAATATTGTCTTTTTCACCGTGACACCACTGTGCGCCCAAGTCTATGACATTTTCGCCGAACGGTATAGTATGCACACGCCCGCCAATCCGAGGCTCGGCCTCCAGTAGTAGTACATTTTGAAAGCCATAGTCGAGCAGTCGTACAGCACAGGAAATGCCAGAGACGCCTGCGCCTATGATAACAATCCTCGGACCCGTACTACTCGTCATTACTTAACTGTGAGAAAGCGCTCTTTGGATGTTCGCAATTAGGATGTAACGTCAAAATATCTGAAATGAATTGAGGTATGGAAAATTAGTAACTTAAAGTTTGTTTGTAAAAAACTCATCGGGTAATTAAGTTTATTTCAATAATTATTTTATATTTGTTTTTTTTTTTATCCTGAAATGAAATATCGCTTTGAAAAAAGTAAGTCGATAAATTAACACTTTCTTGAATTTCCAGCAGAAATATTCCTGGTGGATAGTAGCGACTGTGGCTGTCCGATGACGTATCTAGGTCTTTAGCAGGCTCATTGTGATACTACCGGGATATTTCCTAGATCTAAATCTCTGATCTACCCCGTGCTTCTGCTGAAGTTCTTCAGTACATGTAGTCTTATTTCTGCAACCTCTGAAATATCATTCCGACCGATAGTTGCGATTCTTTTTCTGTCATAGGCTTGCATTCGGATTTTATCGTCTTTTCATCTTTTACTACACCCCTACTAGAGTTCTTATAACACTCCTTTTGAATTTTAACAGTCGGCATGTGCGGCCCCTGTTCCATTCATGACACGTTTGCCTGCTTATTGCGGAAGTCAGGGATTGACTTCACCGAGATTTTAACTAATAAGTAGGGACTCCACCGAGATTTAACCGAACCGGCCGAACTTTTTGAGATGGTATGGAGTTCAGCAAATATACAAGGCGAAGACGCCATGCACTTAGTATCTTCAATGCGAAAAGAATTGTTTACAGCATGCGACGCATCTATGCGTAGGACGGTACACCACAACAATCGGAAGCCAGCGTCTTCGTGGAATGAAGAAATAGCTGGACTTAGGAAGCTCTGCCTTTCAGCTAGACGCCGCCTGCAGCGTAATCAACGGGAAGAAAATGAAAGCAGTCTCAGACAAATATTTAAAAGACAGAAGAAGCTTCTAAAATCAGCCATTGGCCGCAGTAAAAAGAAGTGTTTTGAACAACCCTGTGAGGAAGCAAACGAAGACCCCTGGGGAACAGCATACAAAATCTGTATGTCTAAATTCAAAAACAAGGCACAACAACCCAAAAGCGCATCCTTCATGAAAAATATCGTAGAAACTTTGTTCCCAAAACACCACAATACTTCTTATGCTAAGCTCCGAACCGAAGTCGTAGAGGCACCACTGCTAGTTAGTGAAGAAGAATTATTGGCCATAACCAGAAAAATTAAAAGCAGCAAAGCGCCTGGATTAGATGGCATACCAAATAGAGCATTAAAGGAAGCTTTGACTTTGAAACCAAAATTGTTTGCGGACATGTATAATGCATGCTTAAAAGAAAGAATATTTCCCGACCCATGGAAAGTCCAGCGTTTGGTTCTGCTCCCTAAACCAAAAAAGCCCCCGGAGGAACCTTCATCATATCGACCTCTGTGCATGCTTGACACTATTGGCAAAGTATATGAAAGCATTGTAAGAAACCGCTTGGAGTTAACAATCCAGAAAGCCGGCGGATTATAAGAAAGACAATACGGCTTTATGAAAAAGAGGTCCACCATTAACGCACTAACCGATGTCGTTGACACCGCGAAATGCGCAGTAAGTGGCAAGCGATGGAAAGGCGGAACAAAAAAATATTGTGCGCTGGTCACCCTGGATGTGAAGAATGCCTTTAACTCAGCAAAGTGGGCAAACATAATCAAAGCTCTGTATGACATAAGCACTCCTCAATATCTGATGGAAATTGTCAGAAGTTATTTTGAAAACAGGCGACTTTTATTTGATACAGATGAAGGCACCAAGAGCTACTCTATCTCGAGTGGAGTACCGCAAGGCTCGGTACTAGGCCCCCTTTTATGGAACATAATGTATGATGGGGTGCTAAGGAGACACCAACCGAATGATATTAAATTAGTTGCATACGCAGACGACCTTATTGTGGTAGCAGTTGCTAAACACCTCGATGACCTCCGGAGCAAATGCAACGAGTGCATAAACGATCTGCGCCAATGGTTCTCCTCAATGAGTTTAGAACTGGCGGAGCAAAAGACCGAAGTCTTGCTCATAAGCACAAGAAAAGTGGAGGAAAGTATATCCCTCACCATAGGGGAGTGCCAAATTCACTCACAGCCACACCTAAAATATTTGGGAGTAATAGTAGACTCAAGGCTAAAATTTAAGGACCACCTAGAATACACTGCAGGTAAAGCGAACAAAATCCTGAATGCCTTATCAAGAATGATGGCAAATAAAGGCTGCGTGCGTTCCAGCCGGCGTTTTTTACTCGCAAAGGTAATGAGATCGGTTGTATTATATGCGGCTCCAATATGGATCCAGGCGCTGGGCATCAAAGCATATGCCAGACAAATCAACACAGTGCACAGGCTGTCGGCACTAAGAGTTATCAGTGCTTTCCGAACAATTTCAAGCGCTGCTGCTGAAGTAATAGCTAGTATGATGCCCATTGACATCCAGGGTGACGAATACGAGCGGGTGTACAAATTATCAGAGCCAACTACAGGAGCCAAAAGAAGAGAGAGAGTGAAAAGCTTAACTATATGGCAGCAGCGGTGGCAAACCTCACTCAAAGGACGGTGGACCTACAGACTCATACCGGACATCCATTCCTGGATCGACAGGCGACATGGGGACCTGAATTTCCACCTAACCCAAATATTAAGTGGCCATGGATGCTTTAGAAGCTATCTATACAGATTCCAGCACGACATTAGTCCGTATTGTCCGTCGTGTTCAGAGTGCTGTGAAGACTCTGAGCATGTTTTCTTTTATTGCCCGCGCTTTATAAGGGCAAGGGAAAAACCTAAAACTACACTCGGTGGTAGTTTTGCGGTGGAAAATTTGACAACACTCATGTGTCAGTCCACTGAGAACTGGAGAGCTGTCAGCGAAGCGGCAGCCTCAATCATGACAAAACTGAGACATATAGACCAGAGTAGGCGTCCGTCAGTCCGTGCCATAGAAGAGACTTAAATGTCTTATCACTCCCACGAAGTAATACTTAATCAGGTGGTTCCGTGGGAGAGTCTGGAGTTGGGAGTAGGTTAGGTTTAGCGGATTAAAGTTCCGCACTCCGGCTTTTGATGCTTCCCCCTACTTTAAAAAAAAAAACAAAAAAAAAAAAAAAAAAAAAAAAAAAAAACCGAGATTTATCTAAATAAATGTAAATACTCTCTTTTTCGAGTGTCTGTTCTGACTAGTTTATCTGCTTCACAGTTACACTCGATTATTTAGTTCGGACCCATCGTTATAGATGCTAATCCATGCGTCCCTGTCTACCTCGCACCTTTCAATGTTCACATGTACATATGTACTCGTTAGAGTCGACTACATATGAGAGACGATAGTCCACATGAAGAGAATTTTAAGTGGTGTTCATGTACAATCTAATCAGTGCTACCCAATACTTCCAAAATTTCGTGAAGATATCTCTTCAAATAAAAAAGTTTTCCGTATTTGATTTCGATTGTTCAGTTTGTGCGGTACCTAAATACTTTAGTGCACCGATATCAGAAATTTCCACAAATGAGCTTCCTGGGGAAAAAAGAACATGTGAACGTGTACAAAATTTCAGATCAATATATCAAAAACTGAGGGACTGGTTAACGTATATACAGACAGGCGGAGTCGTCCTAACTCGTCATGCTGATTATATATGTATATACAAATATATTTTATAGGGTACCCGAAGCTTTATGCCGAGTGTTTCAAACTTCTTGGGAAACTTAATTAACCCCGCTTAGAATAAAAAGATTTTTGAATTACCCAAATCAAATGATCGCCAGCTAAAAAGTCTGATTTGACCTGACCTAACAACAGCTCACAACTTACATATAAAATGTAAAAAAAGATGAAATGTATACATAGTGGAGTCTAAAATTTGTGAAAAATATTTAATGGAATTTAGTTCAATGTTACTATCTTGAAACTATCCACCAGAGACTAAAGATCAATCACAATGCACTCGCCTTCAGACTTACGTATACTAATTACTTTTATGCAACATTTTGCTAAGGGTTTAAATTTTGACCAGTGGGTATACTCTATAATTCAACCAGAAGATAGTTGCAGGTTTTTTGAACTGTTAAATACGCACTCGTATCTTTAAAACTTCCATTTAGATAAGGCTGGATATAAAGAAAACCTCGAGGTATGAGTGCTAACGCAAAAAAGCTCGTGGACTAAGAAAAAACAAATTGATCCATTTCTGAAGTGGATGGTTACTGGTGATGGAAAGTGAATCGCTTGTGACAACGTCAAGCGAAAATGGTAATATTCGAATCGCGGTGAGCCAGTGCAAAACCATGGTTGACGTTCAGGAAAGTTTTGCTGTGTTTGGTGGGATTGTCAGAAAGCCATTTCCTATAAGTTACTCTTCTTCCACCAAACTCTTAATTCGAACCTGTGCTGTCAACAATTGGACCGTGAGAAGTAAGTCATCTTGTGCATCCACCTTATAGTTTGGATCTGACATCAAGTCTTCGTGTCTATGCTGATTGATTTTGCTGAAGCGAAGTTTTCGATTATCGACTGTCCGAGATTACTGCCAATAGGTATGAGGGTAGCTATGAGATTGGCCTTATGAAATTACTTTTAAAGTTCCGACAATTTGTAGATCACAATTTTTCATATACATACATATGTCATACAAAAAAGGATTTTTCTATCTTTGTGAAATAAAAACTTCAATTTGATAAAAAAATTAACCCTTATGTTAATAACCGGGTACCCGGGTACCCACCGCGATGTATTTTGGTGAATAGCTTAAAAAAAATTCAGTATTTCATTTTAAGCTCTCAGATCGTCGTTTTTTAACTTAAAAGAAAGCTATTTGTGAGTTAATTTAATTGATTTATTTTTAATTTTTTATTTTAAATAAGCTTAAACTCTAGCCATCGCCTTATTAGCAACCGTGTACCCGGGTACCCACAGTAGAAATCATAGGAAATAAACTGTATATAATTTATATTAATGCATGCAACTAAATTTTATAAAAAAAAAATAAATAAATTTTACATTTTTTTTATAATTAACTGACTGCTCGTCAAAAACAGGTTGGTGACAATTGGCACAGGCCTTCCATGTCTTTCGCCGTCTTCTTATTGGCATAGCATTGCAGACATGACAAGATCCTGTTACTCTATCCTTCCGGTTTTATCTTTTGAAGTCTCTGGACCAAAATTTATCACGACTGTTCCTGTCAGTGTATGGCCTTATACACTTTCAACGGCAATCTTTGTGGAGAAGTGGCGTATTACTTGTGTTTCGCCGTGCGATGTTCAGTCATCAGCAATGCTAGTTCTTCACTTAGTTTACGCATAAATTGACGACGTTCTATCGTTTTTTTTGACAATCATTTTATTATTTTCATAATAAGTTATATATGCCGCACGTGAAGAAATATCTAGCATATTGAAGAACATTGCCATTGGCCATCTCGAAGATCGTCGTTGACTGGTGTATCTCCGCACCATTTGGTCCATTGTGTCAACTCCAGCTTTATGTTTATTATAAAAATTTATTATTTCCGGTTTTTGTTTAGCGTCATCACCAACTAATATATAAGAATGCATTGTCGATATCAGAATGAGAGCTTTATTTTTTTAGGAACGTAGGAACACATGGTAACCTTTTCGCGAAATCCAAAAACTGTCGAATACTGCTCCCGTGTCTTATTCGCTTCCATAACACTAGGGATGTAAGGTTTATTCTTTTTAAGACAATGGTAATATTCCACGACAACAAATGTTTAGCAACTGGTACAGAAGTAAATAAGTTATCCATGCAGATGTTTCTACCACTACCTCGGTACGGAGCCGCCAATTCTTTCACTACTCTTTCACCCTGATTAACGATTCTACGTTGTTATTTTTTTCTTTCTTTAAATTGTCACTGACTATTAAGGTTTGAAGAACAAAATTTTTTAGAAAAAATTAAGTAAAACTAACAAAATTTTTAATACTCAGATCGTGGGTATCCCGGTACCTGGTTGCTAAAAGACGTCGGTAAAGTTGGTTACTAACATAAGGGTTAAGGATTTGTTAGGGTTGGAAAAAAACTAAAGTTTTTCTCGCTTGACATTGTGAAAAATTGGTGGATAGACACCTCTCTAAGTACGAGCTCTTAATTGTAACGGGAAAGTCCTCCGGCTAATTTTATATTATCATATACAAGAATTCATATCCAGTTTTCAACTATTTGAAAAAAATTTCCAAAAAAATAAGGTGACATTTGAATTAAAACTGCGCGCGTCGAAGGATTTGGAGAATTATTTTTTTTTAGGTTGGTAGTACCTTCAGTCACATTTATGTCAAATTTCATGTCAAAATATTCATTAGTTTTTGAGATACGTGTCGTTTTGTGAGCAGCTAAAAGTAAGTTTTTCGCTTTTTGCGATATCGAAATTTGTTGAGCAAAGAATTTGCATTAAATTTTGTTTACGGAATCAATTTTCTGCTGCGGATATGTTGAGGATGGTGCAGAAAGTCTTTGGTGATGAGGCTATGTCTAAAAAAATGTTTACAATTGGTATAGTGAGTTCCAAGCCGGCCATGAACGTGTCGAAGCCTAAGAGCGTCCAGGGCGACCATAAACCTCAACCGACGAAGCTCACGTTCAACAAATCAAAGATTTGGTGTTGAGAAACCGTCGATTGACAATTAGGCACCTTGCTGATGAAGTTGGCATATCGAAATGGTCAGCCAATAGCATTTTGAAGGATGTTTTGGGCCTCAAGCGCATCAAATCTCGACTGGTACCGAAAACATTGAATTTTTTAGAAAAAAGGCGTCGCGTTGATGTGTGTGAAACGATGCTTTCCGACCACTAGGGTGTCATAAAATCCATTATAACTGGCGATGAGACTTGGATCTATGCTTATGACAACCGATCAATCGAGCGAATATCGTGCCCAACAAGAGCCGAGACCAAAAAATCGCACCAAAGTCGCTCAAAAGTCAAGGTCATGTTGACTGTTTTCTTCGATTATCGTGGTGTTGTGCATTATGAATTCCTTCCAACTGGTCAAACAGTCAACAAGGAATATTATTTGAAATTTATGCGTCGTTTGCGTAAAGCTATCCGCCTAAAAGGGTCGGAATTGTGGAAAGACAATTCTTTGTTTTTAGACCACGATAATGCACCATCCCATACTGCCATCGTAATTCGTGATCATTTCGCCAAAAGCACAACCCATATCGTTCCGCAACCATCGTGTTCACCTGATCTGTGCCGTGCGACTTCTGACTGTTCACCAAGCTCAATAGACCTCTCCGGGGACACCGTTTTTATACGATAGAGGAGATTTAAGCCGCAGCGAAGACTGAAGGCCATCCCGGAAAGTGACTACAACCAGTGTTTCGAAGATTGGAAAATCCGTTGGCATAAGTGCATTGCATCGAGAGGGGATTACTTTGAAGGGGATAAAATTGATTTGGAGAAATAAATAAAGAATTTTCAAAATAAATACAATGTCACCTTATTTTTTGGGCAGATTTCGTTTTATGGATTTTAAAGAAAACTGAATGTTCTTCAATAAAGGTCCACTACGAATGTTTCGTAAACCTAGCCATTTAAAAGATATTAACGGTTAAATTTCTATTATTATGGAGAAAAAAATTTACTTATGAATTGTGTAACTGTAAAATGAGAAAAAAGTTTTAAATTGCTAAGCTCATAGACTTGTAGGAAATTTTCTGCTCTACAAAAGTTATCTATATAACTTTTCGATTAAGTTAAGCATTTACGAGATATTCGTTTCGAAGGGCATTCAATTACCTACAAGATCCACAAAACGTAATATTTTTTAAATAGTTGGAAGCGAGATATGAATATTTCTTTTTGATAATAAGAATGTAATAGAATCATACTTGGAGTGCCTCCCTTAGAAATGTCTATCCACTAATTTTCCAGAGTACACAGCGAAAAAAATTGTATTTCATTTAGCCACCCTAATGTTTATATGCATGTCCCATATAGTGTTTACATGGGTCGTACAACGTGGCCGAAGTCTAACTTCTCTTCTATACTTTCCGTTAAAATAATCATTTATAAGCTAATTATGCATATTAATTCAATAAAAATCGTATTTTCACACTTAACAATAACAACAAATAGAGTTTAATAGAATTTAGCAAGTCTTAAATAAGCATCTTAACACCTTCTGAGGTAACTTTATACAACTTTTATTGCTTTAAGTACCCAAAGCCGGCTTACATTAAGTGGCGCTATTGCGCAAGGAAATCGCACATTTTCATTCATTCACTCGGTGAACGCACATACATACATATGTACATTCACCATTTACACATACGTATTATACATATGTACATAAAAAAGGTACTTATGTCACCGACACTACACGCCCACTCATTATGCCGTCGTCTGCAAACAAATAGAAATTGTGCATTTTTCCACTTATTGCAGACTTTTTTGTTGCGTTTCGTTTCACTGAATGCTTAATTTTTCGCATTATGCACACAAGTAACAAAAACATCTAAACAACAACAACACACAAAGCTTTGCTGCATTCCTATGGAAAAAAGCACAACTAAAGAGTTTTTCTGCGAATTTTCCAACAAAGCAGCTAACGATGCACTCACAAACATATGTACATACATGTAACTGTAAGTATATATGTATGTATATAAGTAAATGTTGATGTGTGAAAATTGTGGAAATGCATGGCGAGCCCACTTTTGCAACTCATAAAGTGCAAATTCAAATGGTATAATGAAAGGTAATGGGCAGACAGAGGTGCCAGTAACCACACGCAACATGCAACGTATCAAGTGGCGTAAATATTTACAAAACCCCTGCAGGAATATCGACAACAGTGGGCAAATAAAAAATGCCTGTTTTTCTCTTACAACAGACCTGAACGAAAAAAGAGATGTCAGCACAGTCGAGCATAAAATAAAACAATTTTTTTATGGTAACATAGTGAAAAAAGAACATTTCACAATTTAAAACACTGATTCCATCGGACTATTGCTTCATAGTAATAATGGATTGTCAAAAAAGTCTTGCGGTATTTTTATTGAATCAATTCGTGTGGCACCCATACATCGAGCTTCTTAGTGACTCCAAGCTTCTTCAAATGGTTATTAACGGTTTGATGACTACTATGCCGGTCTCTTTCGACCAATTCAGCGATTTTATCGCAATTTTCGACGACAGGCCTTCCGGAGCGTGGCGCATCTTCGACCACCTCTACACCAGAACGAAAACGTTGAAGCCATCGTTTTGCGGTGGAAATGGAAACTGTATCGGGTTCATAAACTGCATAAATTTTATTGGCGGCTTGAGACGCATTTTTTCATTTATCGTAGCAGTATTGTAAAATATGCCGTATTTTCTCTTTATTTTGCTCCATGTTGCGACGCTATAACTCACGAACGATTTAAAAGAAACGACAATCAATCAAAGCACGTGAAATGAGCTTTCCAAAAAGGTATAGCATGACCCGACGCGACGAATAAATCTAGAACTACGCGCTTTCAACGCCAACTAGCGAAAATACCGCAAGACTTTTTTGACAACCTAATATTTTTTAATAAATTACGAGAAATTTTTCGTTATTCTTTTAAAATTTTTTTCTGAAAAACTGAATCTGTTTTCTTTTTAAGTAAAAAAACGTTGGTACTTTGCTATACATTTTTGTTTAAGTATGTCAAGATCCCATTTTTTAATTTTTTTCGAATAGTAAAAATTCTTAAATTTTCATGCATCTGACAAACAAAAA
>CM050325.1:92416355-92460651 GCA_027475135.1 Bactrocera correcta
GTACCACAGATAACTATACTTCGGGCCGAGGCGAAGTCGATCAGCCTCAACCCTCTTGGTGATGTTTCTTCGTGAAGCCTGACTGCTGTTGTGCCAAAGATACCATTCTTGCGCACCCTAGCGTTAAAACCGCCAAGCACGATTTTGACATCGTGGCAGGGCAGCCCTCATAGAAAGCATCCTTGGTCACATCGTTCTTCGTGGGCGCAAATCAGCAATTTGTTGAAGAACCTTGATTTGATGCGGATTGGGGCGAGACGTTCATCCACCGGGGTGAGTGACACACCGAACTTGCACTCCAATATATGGTCACTGTAGAAAATGTCACTAGGATGTACTCGCCTTAGTCCTTGTCCGAACACCCGAGCTTAGCCACTTCTTATTGTTTTATTAATTACTTTAACAAATATTATATAAAAAAATGTTTTTCTTTATATGTCAGTACATTATGGAAATGCTTTTCCAATAATATTTACTTCGTATCAAAATTTTTGGTGGTAAAATTGTTCATTAAAAAATTATAGTTTCTATTGTTGTACCAAAATACTTAAATTAATATTTAAAATTGTTATGAAATTATTATGAACCCAAAAGTGGACTTTTGAATTGACAGCTAGTAAAAACAAAGTTCAGAACCTTTGAAATGGCCAATACTATACTTTCGACTAAGGCATTTAAATTGAAGTAAGGTGATTTTTGGGAATTTTTATTAAAAAAAAATACTTTATTAATTATTTCAAAATTTTAAGAATATATTTATACATGTTTCAAGAAAATATGTACATTGAAATTAAAAAAAAAAATTAAATATTTTTTAAGTTATAGTCGATCTCTAACGGCGCGAAAAAAGGTTCTTCACTGCCGCAGTGATTTCGACCTTCTCCGTGGATGACATCTAAGAAACAAAATTCACGTTAAACTAGATAATATTGTCTGTACAATGACCTACGATAAAAAAAAAATCAAAAATTAACAATATTATAGTCGAATTTTAACCAAAATTTTGGTCGTTTTTGGCCTGCCAAAATTCGATTTTTTCTTCAGATCAAAAATCGATAGGTCATTGTACGGAGAACTATATATAGAACATGTAAAAAAAAATCGATAGTGATCGGATTGTTTGTTTTTTAATAATCACTGCAGCAAATTCGGAAAATGCTGTTTCGAGAAAAACGCGCTTAAAGATAAAATGATCGTTATCTAACTGCCGAGAGGCTACTCTTTTAAATAGCTGTAACTCAAAAACTATTTCAGATATCGATTTGAAACTTTAGTATGTTATTTTTAAAGGTATAACCTATCGAAATATCAAAAAAAAAAAAAAAAAATAAAAATAGATTTTTTGAAAATTTCGCACTAGGTGTGCCCCTTAAGTAATTTAACGACGAACATAAAAATTTGTTCAAAGATACTGAGTATTTCCAATTTTATTTCATAAAAAGAATTCCTACACAAATTTGACCAGTGCGTTCCGTTGTCCAGTATACCCAGCTACTAACCGCAAAGCAGACTCCTGCTATAGTTATCCAGGGCAAGTAAATTGGGAGCAATTAACCACAATAGGTGTATTATATACTTCTTTTTCGAAGTCTTCCAAATACTTTGGACTTCCATAACACGAATTTTCATAACTCGAACTCTTGAAAAACATGCATCGATTGCTTTTTCAGTTTGTCTCCCTCAGTAGCGAGTACTCTTTTTTCGTCTGCTCTAATTTGTTCACTTCTTTTGTCTGCTTTAGAAGCTCTCTCAATGAGAGAGAATGAGTATTGCGAAAAATAACAAAAAATTTTGAATTTTGAAAACTGATCTGAACATCTTTTTAACTTTTTCGTACTGAAAGCCGTGCATTTGAATAAATAAAATTTTTTTTTAATATTACAGTGCAGCTGCACGCTCCATATTCCGCGTTGGCCACGTCTGCCCTTCTGCGCTTTCAACAACAACAGCAACAAAAATCCATTGCAACACATGCACAAATACTTGTCAATTCACCAGGAATGTTGCAAAATCTGAGTGGTACAGGTGTTGGTAGCGCTGTCAGTCTCGGCCTTAAATCTTTCCACAATCCCACAATGAACATGCAAAACTTTGCTCCACCGACGCTGTCAGTACGTTTCCCCACGCTGAAGACACATGCGCATCATTTATTGGACATTCCTATGAGTACCGCTAACCTTATGAATCACCACAGACAGCACCATCCTCACCATGGGACGCAAACGACGAGCCTTACGTCAAGCCACGCCGTCACCAGTAACACCTCCCCACAACTACAACTAACAACAGCGAGCGGCAGTAGTATTAGTATGAGTAATAGCAACAATAGTGGCACTAGTGCGAGTGGTAGCAGTGGCGGCAGCAAACGAAAACGCTCGTGGTCGCGTGCAGTGTTCAGCAATTTGCAGCGCAAAGGACTCGAAATACAGTTTCAACAGCAGAAGTATATAACAAAGCCCGATCGGCGCAAACTCGCGGCGCGCCTCAACCTCACCGATGCGCAGGTTGGTAGAGTCATATTATCTATAGCGTTGCAAATTTTAGTTATTCCATAACCATTTTCAGGTTAAGGTCTGGTTCCAGAATCGTCGCATGAAGTGGCGGCACACGCGTGAAAATCTGAAAAGTGGCCAGGAGAAGCAAATACCGTCAGCGTCTACAAGTACTGCGGCGCCCAGTCACAAACAAGAGAGTAGCATGCAAGCGACGAATGATGAAAAGCACATCGTGGACGGTTATTCCAGCGACGATTCGTCATATGGTGAATTAAGTGAGAATGGAGATGAAATTGATGTGGTGCAATGAATTATTTACATACATATTTATATTTTACCCTGCTTACACTACTCACTAACTGTATGCAGATACCAACAAAAGTACTCGTATATATACTCAATAACATAAAGAAACCAAAAGAAATGTATAATAAAGCTTACATATTTATTTACTCCTACAATTTTTGTTACTCATTAGCATTTAATTAAAATAAACTTGTTACGATATTGTTAATTTTTTTCGTGTATGAAAATAAATGAAAATATATTTACGTGTAATACCTATACTTCTTTAATGAAATCTCAAAATGTCGGTGAGTTTTTACTCCTTTTCTTGAATCCCTGTTTTTATACAGTCCATTGTTGTGTTTAGTCTTTGTTGCTGTAGCGGTCATCGCTTCCTTTAATAATGATATATGTTAGAAGTCCTCAAGCCTTCACATATCCTTCCATCCTCTCCTATAAATTGTTTATTACTGATCAGTCTGCATCAGATATATGGTATATGGAATATTCACGCCGATAATAATAATAATTTGTTCTATGATGTGCATATTCTTTCTATCTGAAAAAAGTCGAGGTTTTCAACGACAAAAACATTTAAAGGGTCGGTCGGGGTGCGACCTTACAATAAGAATTTCCGTGTAGCAGCTTGATTAAAACTTTAGTCAAACTACTCTTCAAGATCACAGAAATTTAAGTACTTATCATTATTATTTGATTTTATCTTCTATAACTAAGAGATAGGCACTGAAATTCATAATATAAGGTCTAGTAGAAATCCATTATTTTTGTATTAAAGAGGAGGTTTTACTTAGTACAGTTAAAATTATTTGCTTTAAGTGAAATATGCGTCGCTTTATTCAATAGGTTGTTGCCATTTGATTTAGTTTCATAATGCCACGCTGTTTTAAGTTTTTTTCTTTAAGGCGAATTTTTCAACAGCAAAATTCAAAGAAAATAAGAGGCTTTAATCACTTGGTGCTAGGTATGAATTATAAAGTGGCTTCATAGCAACATCCCAACTAAGCTATCGGAGCTTCAAGCGAATCTTTTTCAATGTGTGTTATCTGATGGAACACAATTCCGAGCCACAATATCCCCCCTTCTGGACGGTTGCTTACTTCAAACGGTCCAATTGTTAACAGTACTTATCTCAAATAAAAGTTTGGGACACATAATAGATGATTCGGTCAATCCCATCAAAAACTTACCAAACCCTTCCTGTCTGTTACTCCTCGCTGGACCGACTTTTCAAGTTAAGTAATCAACTTTTCAAGTTAAGTAATCAACCTCTTTAGAAGTGAATTGCATTCAGCAGCATTTCGCAGGTGGAAATTCGGTTCATAAGGTTTTTTGTGTTAACTCTTGCGGTACACTGAGATTATTTTTATACTTTTGTAAACTGTTGCTACAAAGTATAACAGTTCTGTTCACCTAATGGTTGTACGTATCACCAAAAACAAAGCGAGATAGATATAGAAACTGAAATCCGGGTAACTGTTTGTCTGTGCGTCCATCCGTGCAAGCTGTAAAGTGAAAATTGAAATATTTGGATGAAACTTGGTATGCGGGTTACTTAGTACAAATTACGAGTTCGTAGATGGGCGTAGTCTGACTACTGCCACGCCCAAAAAAATGTGATTAACCGAAGACCTATAAAGGGCCATAACAAAGCACTAAATTAAGATTTAAAACTCTTATTTGGAGCATGAGATCGCAGTAGCAAGAGACACTTGTGGGCAAAATGTTTTAAAAAAGGGGCGCGGACCGAACTCTAATACGTTTAATGTACATATCTCCTAAACCATATAAGCTATCATAACCAAATTCTGACACTGTGAAAATGGATGATAACCCCGCTCACTCCCCATATAACGGTACGGTTAAAAACTACTAAAAGCCCGATAAATTAATAACTAAATACGCCAGAGACGTTAAAATTTACTTCCGAGATGATATGAGGCTTAATTGGAGCATGATTTAATGGGAGTCGTGGTAACATGGTCATATCACTGCCCACTTTTTGATGAAATCACATAATACTATGATCAAATTGAAAGGTGAATTTTCATCTCCTTCAAAGTTATCCCCTCCCGCTCTACGTGCTCGGCGCAGTTTTGAGCGAAAAATACTTATTAAACATCTTTAAATAACGTTGCACATTGATAGTTACTCTTTTCAAAGAAGTATAGCCCGAACATCTTCTTCTTTACTGGCGTAGACACCGCTTACGCGATTATAGCCGAGTCAACAACAGCGCGCCAGTCGTTTCTTCTCTTCGCTACGTGGCGCCAATTGGACATTCCAAGCGAAGCCAGTCTCCTTTTTTAAGGATTGGACATAGCACACCTAAATTCGGATGCATGCTCCTTATCAGTTCTTCGCCGCCGTGTTCGAATAGTTTGGCCGGCAATCCATCGGCCGGCCGCTTTGTTGTTCTTCAGACGGGTAATTGCCATTCGAACTTCTTCATGGTCGGGCAATGGAATGTCTGCTCCATCGTCGTCGATTATTGAATCGGGTTCGCTTACTCCTGGCGTTATACTTTCACGGCCATTTAGCAGGCTGGAGAAGTGTTCCCTCCATAATTTTAGTATGCTCTGGGCATCGGTTACTAGATCACCTGTGGGGGTTCTATAAGAGTATGCTTCGGTCTTGAAACCTTCTGTAGTTCGCCACATCTATTCGTAAAATTTTCGAGCATTATCCCTTTTGCATTTTCCGAAAACCAATAGTTTCGGTAGCAGCTGTACGTAAGGAGCTTGAAATGCCGTCCCACAGTTCCCTTATACCGAGCTGTTGACGAGTACTTGCAGAGAGCAGGAGTGCAAGCCGAGTCGAAAATCGTTCGGCGGTATGTTGTGATGTCAGCCTCTCGTGTTTGTTAACGTGCGTTCTTGGCTGCAACAAGTCATCCGAGTCGATGTTATGACCTCAGAGCGTACGCACGTCTAAAACATTGGAGACGTGTCTTCCGTCTATCACAACATGATCGTTCTGGTTGGTGACTTTTCGATCCGTAGACAGCCAGGTAGCTCGGTGAATTTTTCTATGCTGTAATCTAGTACCACAGATAACTATACTTCGGGCCGAGGCGAAGTCGATCAGCCTCAACCCTCTTGGTGATGTTTCTTCGTGAAGCCTGACTGCTGTTGTGCCAAAGATACCATTCTTGCGCACCCTAGCGTTAAAACCGCCAAGCACGATTTTGACATCGTGGCAGGGCAGCCCTCATAGAAAGCATCCTTGGTCACATCGTTCTTCGTGGGCGCAAATCAGCAATTTGTTGAAGAACCTTGATTTGATGCGGATTGGGGCGAGACGTTCATCCACCGGGGTGAGTGACACACCGAACTTGCACTCCAATATATGGTCACTGTAGAAAATGTCACTAGGATGTACTCGCCTTAGTCCTTGTCCGAACACCCGAGCTTAGCCACTTCTTATTGTTTTATTAATTACTTTAACAAATATTATATAAAAAAATGTTTTTCTTTATATGTCAGTACATTATGGAAATGCTTTTCCAATAATATTTACTTCGTATCAAAATTTTTGGTGGTAAAATTGTTCATTAAAAAATTATAGTTTCTATTGTTGTACCAAAATACTTAAATTAATATTTAAAATTGTTATGAAATTATTATGAACCCAAAAGTGGACTTTTGAATTGACAGCTAGTAAAAACAAAGTTCAGAACCTTTGAAATGGCCAATACTATACTTTCGACTAAGGCATTTAAATTGAAGTAAGGTGATTTTTGGGAATTTTTATTAAAAAAAAATACTTTATTAATTATTTCAAAATTTTAAGAATATATTTATACATGTTTCAAGAAAATATGTACATTGAAATTAAAAAAAAAAATTAAATATTTTTTAAGTTATAGTCGATCTCTAACGGCGCGAAAAAAGGTTCTTCACTGCCGCAGTGATTTCGACCTTCTCCGTGGATGACATCTAAGAAACAAAATTCACGTTAAACTAGATAATATTGTCTGTACAATGACCTACGATAAAAAAAAAATCAAAAATTAACAATATTATAGTCGAATTTTAACCAAAATTTTGGTCGTTTTTGGCCTGCCAAAATTCGATTTTTTCTTCAGATCAAAAATCGATAGGTCATTGTACGGAGAACTATATATAGAACATGTAAAAAAAAATCGATAGTGATCGGATTGTTTGTTTTTTAATAATCACTGCAGCAAATTCGGAAAATGCTGTTTCGAGAAAAACGCGCTTAAAGATAAAATGATCGTTATCTAACTGCCGAGAGGCTACTCTTTTAAATAGCTGTAACTCAAAAACTATTTCAGATATCGATTTGAAACTTTAGTATGTTATTTTTAAAGGTATAACCTATCGAAATATCAAAAAAAAAAAAAAATAAAAATAGATTTTTTGAAAATTTCGCACTAGGTGTGCCCCTTAAGTAATTTAACGACGAACATAAAAATTTGTTCAAAGATACTGAGTATTTCCAATTTTATTTCATAAAAAGAATTCCTACACAAATTTGACCAGTGCGTTCCGTTGTCCAGTATACCCGGCTACTAACCGCAAGGCAGACTCATGCTATAGTATCCAGGACAAGTAAATTGGGAGTAATTAACCACAATAAGTGTATCATATACTTCTTTTTCGAAGTCTTACAAATACCATTGGACTTCCATAACTCGAATTTTCATAACTCGAACTCTTGAAAAACATGCATCGATTGCTTTTTCAGTTTGTCTCCCTCAGTAGCGAGTACTCTTTTTTCGTCTGCTCTAATTTGTTCACTTCTTTTGTGTGCTTTAGAGGCTCTCTCAATGAGAGAGAATGAGAATTGTGAAAAATAACAAAAAATTTTGAATTTTGAAAACTGCTCTGAACATCTTTTTAACTTTTTCATACTTAAAACCATGCATTTGAATAAATATATTTTTAATATTACAGTGCAGCTGCACGCTCCATACTCCGCGTTGGCCACATCTGCCCTTCTGCGCTTCCAACAACAACAGCAACAAAAATCCATTGCAACACATGCACAAATACTTGTCAATTCACCAGGAATGTTGCAAAATCTGAGTGGTACAGGTGTTGGTAGTGCTGTCAGTCTCGGCCTTAAATCCTTCCACAATCCCACAATGAATATGCAAAACTTTGCTCCACCGACGCTGTCAGTACGTTTCCCCACGTTGAAGACACATGCGCATCATTTATTGGACATTCCTATGAGTACCGCTAGCCTTATGAATCACCACAGACAGCATCATCCTCACCATGGGACGCAAACGACGAGCCTTACGTCAAACCACGCCGTCGCCACTAATACCTCCCCACAACTACAACTAACAACTGCGAGCGGCAGTAGTATTAGTATGAGTAACAGTAACAATAGTGGCACTAGTGCGAGTGGTAGCAGTGGCGGCAGCAAACGAAAACGCTCGTGGTCGCGTGCAGTGTTCAGCAATCTGCAGCGTAAAGGACTCGAAATACAGTTCCAACAGCAGAAGTACATAACAAAGCCCGATCGGCGCAAACTCGCGGCGCGCCTCAACCTCACCGATGCGCAGGTTAGTAGAGTCATTTTATCTATAGCATTGCAAATTTTAGTTATTCCATAACCATTTTCAGGTTAAGGTCTGGTTCCAGAATCGTCGCATGAAGTGGCGGCATACGCGTGAAAATCTGAAAAGTGGCCAGGAGAAGCAAATACCGTCAGCGTCTACAACTGCTGCGGCGTCCAGTCACAAACAAGAGAGTAGCGTGCAAACGACGAATGATGAAAAGCACATCGTGGACGGTTATTCCAGCGATGATTCGTCATATGGTGAATTAAGTGAGAATGAAGATGAAATTGATGTGGTGCAATGAATTATTTACATACATATTTATATTTTACTCTGCTTACACTACTCACTAACTGTATGCAGATATCAACAAAAGTACTCTTACATATACTCAATAACATAAAGAAACCAAAAGAAATGTATAATAAAGCATACATATTTATTTACTCTTACAATTTTTGTTACTCATTAGCATTTAATTAAAATAAACTTGTTACGATATTGTTAATTTTTTTCGTGTATGAAAATAAATGAAAATATATTTATGTGTAATACCTATACTTCTTTAATGAAATCTTAAAATGTCAGTGAGTTTTTACACCTTTTCTTGAATCCCTGTTTTCATGCAGTCCATTGTTGTGTTTCGTCTTTGCTGTTGTAGCGGTCATCGCTTCCCTTAATAATGATATATTTTAGAAGTCCGCAAACCTTTTCATATCCTTCCATCCTCCCCTACAAACTGCTTATTACTGATCAGTCTGCATCAGATATAACGTATATTCACGCCGATAATAATAATAATTTGTTCTATGATGTGCATATTGGAAAAAAGTCGAGGTTTTCAACGATAAAAATAAAATATTTATAGTGTCGATCGAGGTGCGATCTTACAATAAGTGTAGTAGATTGATTAAATCTTTAGTCAAACTACTCTTCAAGATCACAGAAAATTAATTACTTACCATTATGATTAGATTTCATCTTCTATAATTAAAAGATAGGCAGGGAAATTTATAATATAAGGTCTAGAGAAATCTATTATTTTTGTATTAAAGAAGAGGTTTTACTTAGTACAGTTAAAATTATCCGCTTTAAGTGAAATTTGCGTCGCTTTGTTCAATACCTTATTGCCATTTGATTTATGATAGTTTCATAATGCCACGCTCCTTTAAGTTTTTTTCTCAGCAAAATTCAAAGAAAAGAGGAGGTTTTAATCACTTGGTGCCAGGTATGAACTATAAGTGGCTCCATAGCAACATTCCAACTAAGCTATCGGAGCTTCAGGCAAATCTCCATCAATGTATGTTATCTGGCGTTGCCCAGATGGAACACAATTCCGAACCACAATACCGTCCCTTCTGGGCGATTGCTTACTTCAAACAGTCCAATTGTTAACAGTATCAAAAACTTATCAAACTCTTCCTATCAGTTAGTCCTCGCTTGACCGACTTTTCAAGTTAAGTAACCAACCTCTTTAAAAGTGAATGGCATTTTTAGCTATTCAGCAGTATTTCGTAAAAAAAAAAAATTCGGTCCATAAGGTTTTTTGCGTTAACCTTTGCGGTACACCGAAATTCTTTTTATACTCTTGCAACCTGTTGCCTCTGTAGCAATATAACAGTTCTGTTCACCTAATGGTTGGACGTATCACCTAAAACTAAGCGAGATAGATATATAAATTGAAATGCGGGTTACTTTCTGTCTGTCCGTACGTCCGTGCAAGCTGTAACTTAAGTGAAAATTAAGATAAGTCATTTAAACTTGGTATGCGGGTTACTTAGAACAAATTACGTGTTCGTAGGTGGGCGTAATCTGACTACTGCCACGCCCACAAAATGTGATTAACCGAAAACCTATAAAGAGCCATAATAAAGCACTAAATTAAGATTTAAAACTCTTATTCGGAAGATGAGATCGCAGTAGCATAGGACACTTGTGGGCAAAATGTTTTAAAAAAGGGACGCGTCCCGAACTCAAATACGTTTAAACTAATAATTAATATCTCCTTAACCATATAAGCTAAAACAACCAAATCTACCCAGCTCAAATATTATTAAAACTACCTACCGACTTACTGACACTGTGAAAATGGATGAAATCGGATGATAACCCCGCTCTCTCCTCATATAACGGTACGGTTAAAAACTGCTAAAAGTGCGATAAATCAATAACTAAATACGCCAGAGAGGGTTAGGGGTAGTCAGAAGCACGAAAAAATGAGAGTTTTCAGTATTTTTATACCCTGAACAGGGTATATTAACTTTGTCACGATGTTTGTAACACCCAGAAGGAAGCGTCGGAGACCCTATAAAGTATATATATAAATGATCAGTATGTTGAGCTGAGTCGATGTAGCCATGTCCGTCTGTCTGTCCGTCTGTCCGTCTGTCCGTCTGTCTGTATATATACGAACTAGTCCCTCAGTTTTTAAGATATCCTTTTGAAATTTTGCAAACGTCATTTTCTCTTCAAGAAGCTGCTCATTTGTCGGAACGGCCGATATCGGACCACTATAACATATAGCTGCCATATAAACTGAACGATCGGAATCAAGTTCTCATATGGAAAACTTTCGCATTTGACAATGTATCATCACCAAATTTGGTATAGATTATTTTCTAGGGCAAAAATGTAATATCCGAGAAAATTGTTCAGATCGGTTAACTATAACATATAGCTGCCATACAAACTGTACGATCGGAATCAAGTTCTTGTATGGACAACTTTCACATTTGACAAGATATATTCACGAAATTTGGTATATATTATTTTCTAAGGCAACAATATAATCTCTGAAGAAATTGTTCAGATCGGTTAACTATAGCATATAGCTGCCATACAAACTGAACGATCGGAATCAAGTTCTTGTATGGACAACTTTCACATTTGACAAGATATATTCACGAAATTTGGTATATATTATTTTCTAAGGCAACAATGTAATCTCTGAAGAATTTGTTCAGATCGGTTAACTATAGCATATAGCTGCCATACAAACTGAACGATCGGAATCAAGTTCTTGTATGGACAACTTTCACATTTGACAAGATATATTCACGAAATTTGGTATATATTATTTTCTAAGGCAACAATGTAATCTCTGAAGAAATTGTTCAGATCAGTTAACTATAGCATATAGCTGCCATACAAACTGAACGATCGGAATCAAGTTCTTGTATGGACAACTTTCACATTTGACAAGATATATTCACGAAATTTGGAATATATTATTTTCTAAGGCAACAATATAATCTCCAAAGAAATTGTTCAGATCGGTTAACTATAACATATAGCTTCCATACAAACTGGACACATAGTTACTAATAGAAATGCACCTGTGAAGGGTATTTAGCTTCGGTGCAACCGAAGTTAACGTTTTTTCTTGTTTTGCTTTTAATCGTGTTATTTTACAAAAGTAGTAGGCCATTATTAAATGATGTGTTGCCTTGAAGTCACGAAAATTTCAAAAAAAAAAAATTAATTTCCAAAGTTATAGTTGTTTGTGTTGACCCTGTTCCAAAAAAAGGTACTTGCGGTGACAACCACAAGTCCTTGGAGATTCATCTAAAATCAATCGGACACAAAAAAAAAAATAGTTTTAAAAATGATAAACTCGGGCTTGATCGAATGATTTTCTTTTTTTTTCAAAATTAAACAAAATGGCGGCCTCAGGAAACTTTTTTTCTAAATTTTTGCGAAGAAATCAGCAGTTGAAATTTTCAAAAAAATAAAAATCCTTCAATTAGGCCCGAGTTTATTATGTATTCTAACAGCTGTATAAATTTCATTAAAATCTACTGAACGGTTTTCGAGTTACAGATGTCACCGATTCAAAAAACATAGTTTTGAGAAAAACGCGTTTAAAGTTTCACACTAACGCTTTGAAGTGCCCGAGGTCTTTTTGTTATTTTTCGAATTACTCAAAAACTAATTATCGGATCAACGTGAAATTTTTAGAGAATATTTTATAAGATAATGCACTTAACGAATATGCAAAAAAAAAAATAATTTTTTGAAAATTCTAACTACCCCTAACCCCTTAATGGGAGTCGAGGTAACATGGTCCTGTCACCGCCCATTTTTTGGTGAAATCACATAATACTGTGATCAAATTGAAAAGTTAATTTTCGTCTGCTTCAAAGTAATCCCCTCCCGCTCTACGTACTCGGCGTAGTTTTAGTAAATAATACTTGTTAAAGATCTTTAAATAATTTTGCACATTGATAATTACTCTCTTCAAAGAAGTATAGCCCGACCATACTCCTTGATGAAACTGTGCATCATACAGTGACTCGTCCTGGACAAAGTTCTGTCACGTAGATTATTTCCGGATTCGATTAATTTTACTATATATACGGCAATTCTGCTTGTTTACATCAACAGACAAGCTATCAGGTTATTCTTCTGATCATTTCAATAATTTTTTGGGCAAATTCCAGACGAATTATTGGTTGTAATGACAGTCCGTTAACTCCAAGTTGCGCCGATTAGTTGCTAGTTTAAACTTTTGGATTTTCCTGAATTGACAATGAAGCAGTCGCAATTGTTTCTTGAACACGAACATACGGACGGAACGGTCTTCTGCCGGTACTTCTAGATTCGGAAGACATGTTTACCAACCTCATAATGATCCATCTACTGGTGAAAGTTCCCTCGGGACGGAAATGACGGTCTGCATGAGTGCGGGATCGTTGCGAATGTTGGAAAACGCTTATGATATGCCTCGTTCTGAACAACCTTCGACCTCTTCAACTGCTTGTCCCGATAAACCTGAATATTTTTCAAAAATAGTACGATTGTGACGTAATTTAAAGCAATGAAAACCACCGATCAACCACCATATTCACCAGATTTGACTCCGTGTGATTTTTTCTTATTCCACAAACTGAAATTGGCGCTCCGTGGAAGACGTTTGCAGTCGATCGAAGAGACAAAATTCGGTGAAGGAGATGAAGGCTATTTCGAGGTTTGGTTTCCCGTTTTCTTTACAATTTCCGGCTACTTTTTTGTCACAATGTATGTATTACTTATACTTACATATGTATTTGATCTTATAAATATGAATACGTCGTCTATAATTTTAATATGTAACTAACATTCTGCCTTTATCTAAGTTTGAACTCATCGTCCAAGCGATTCAATAATAACACTAGTAGTTCAAACGTTTAAAGATGTTTTCTGGCGACGAGGACGGCTTCCAATGGGTAACAGCAATTCCGTGGACTGCCGTTGGGACTCAAGTGAGTGAAGTGTATTCATGTTCATTAATATAAATCAGTGTATAAACTCGTTCTTATTGCGTTTAATTGGTATAATATAAATGTAAGTATTGCTTATTCTATGAGTCGCTGGCTTTTGGATTGACGTTAGAAAAACCGTGGCTCTCATGGCCCTCAAAGTTTTTTCATTTGTAAAAAATCGTGATGATGATCTGTGAGATTTTAGCGGTGATAATTAAATAATTGAAAATAGCAGATCAATAGCTCTGCAATAATTAACTTAAGATTATTAATTCAGGATTGGAAAAAATATAGAAAACTGTTGTAATTATAGAACATATATTTTTGTTATAGTTAACGTTTTATTAATTGCTTCAATCTCCCGCGTTGTCTATTATAACCAGAAATATATGATGCCAATAAGCAACTAAATTTTCCGCATATTCCACAAAAAGCGACCTCAAGGTTAGTTGGAGTAACCGAATGAACTCTTCTCTATCGGATTGACGTCTGGTTATTGTGATGACCAAGAATTATATTTTCTTGTTTTCAATAAGTACAAAGTCTGCTCTTGTATTTCTAATCATTGCTTTTTTTTGTAGTATCCAATCATAGTTATTTTATAATATTATAACGTTCAGGTTCAAGATAAACCCAAATCCATGAGCAGAGAAGCATCCATGAACATACTCTTTTTGGAGATGCTTAACGTTCCTTTCAATGCATGTTTGTCATTTCTAAGCCGGACACGTCTCTAGGGGTTAAACAATACAAAAGTTGACTAAACCGTAAATATTGGGTAGTCGAAAAAGTCGTTTCGTATTTTGTCGATAGATATCGTTGCATTCGTATATCTCGCATAACATACCATATAGTGTTGGAATTGTGAGATTTTTAGCTTCATTTAATCAAAAAACAAAAATCGGGGAAGTTGAAAAAAGTTACAGCTGTTCGAAAATGAATGAAAATAATGAAAAAATTCGCTATATTTTAAAATTTTTGTATAAAAAAGCAAAGAATGCCATGCAAGCTACCAATGAAATTTGCGAAGTTTACGATTTTGTACCAGTTCGAAAAGACTTTTTTCGACTTCCCAATATTACATTGCCCTAATGCAACTTTTTTTACAGTAGGGGGATTCTCTTACTCTTTCAAGATTGCACGATGACACAAAATCCAAAAATCCTATACGGAAATTTGCAAGGGCACAAGAGCACCCATTGCAGAATCTAGTGATATATAAACAGCTGATTTGGTCAATTTATTTTAAATGACTATTTTGCATGACTATTGTGAATTGGTGCACCTTTTATATTCATTCTTAACAAAAAAAAAAAAAATACTACAAAAAACTTTATAATTTAAATAGAAATTATAGAGTCTAGTTAAAGCTTACCTTCCTCAACAATTTGACGGCGTAATATGTCTTTATGAAAAAATGACAGCTAAAAAAGTTCTTGTACCGTTGCACCAAGTGGAAAATTCTGCAATTCGTGCACCGTACAAGGGTTTTGCAAGAGCAAGAGAATACCCCTAGAATGTTTTTTCAAAGTAAGGGTTTGATTACAATACTGGTGCGTTTGATGTTAGGTCTCTGAGGACTGTTCCGTATTGTATTTAAATATATATCTAGTGCTTTTTGAACACAATTTTGTAGCTACTCTTAGAAGTGATTTCCTGAAAAACAGAGAACAATAGCTTTGACCTCACTTTTCGATGTCATGTAATTTCTTCCTCTTCCTGGTTTTGTTATCTATGCTTAACTCTCTTCATAAAGGTCAGACATACTTTTTAAAAATATATAACTCGTATTTAAATACTTTGCAGATTTGTTAATAGACCATTTGGGACCTTTACAATACTTCGTTAAAAATGTTGCTTTAAAACGTTTTTTATACTGAGCACTATTTTTTCTCAATTCACAGTAAGATGTGAGACATTAAGAATATCAAAAAGTACTGACCAGTTTTACGCGACAGTGATCACAATTGAACATGTGTTAATTTGAAAAAAAAAAATTATAAAAAATTTCTGGGAACTAATTATGTTATTTTTTGACTGCACACTGTGTATACAGTATTCAATGTCAGTGAGTGTTCTATTTACATGACCAAAACTGTAACGTTGTACAAATATGTATGTATATAAAAGCGCCAAGTTCACGCTTGCTAATTGAGGGAATTCTGCTGCGATCAGCGAAACTCGATATTAAAAAATAACATACTAGATATAAGTTGATAAAACCTTCTAATTTAACATGTAGAGTAAATATATATGTAAGTACAGCTATATGTATATGCTTATATATGGGTAAATAAAATAATTTTTAGAAAACACGCAAAGAGAATAGAAATGAAAATACCCGATTGCATGTGCCGTTGTGCGGCGTTGAAATGGAATGGAGTGCCTCAAATAACAGCAGCCACTACAATCGCTTCCACCACCATTGCCACCACCACTTTGTCACTGCTTCAAAACCATATGAGAAATGACAAAAACAACACCAACAAAATAGTAACAAAAATTATGAAAACACGCAAAAGTCGTCCGACAGTTGCACAATAAATTCTTTTGAGAAATACTTTAATAGTTGATCGTGGTGCGGCACTGAGTGTAGATCAGCGAGCGTGAAATGCTGAAAGTGCATAAGTATAGTCTGTACGTACGTTATAAAAATTTAAGACGGTATCAAAGAACAAATTCTGAAATTCTATTTTCCAATTGAACAGCTGAGTGCTGCTAACAGCTGTCGAAAAGTGAAAAGTGTGCAACAGCAACAACAATATGGGAAATGTCCAAGCACGACAATGCGATGCCCAGGGCATGGTTCAGCGCCGTGGAAGTGAGTACTAGGTTTTACATACTTTGAGGCTTACAACAAGCTTAATTACTAACAAAATTAATAATAAAGGTATGTCGTGGAACTTCCGTTATCCGTTGATGAAGCGCCGCGATCAAACAGCAACGATCGTTTATAATGTGAAAATGAGTATCGCGGATTGGCTGGACTTGCTCGGTTTGCAGCAGTATGAAAGTGAGTAATAAATTGAAATTTCAATCCAAGAATATTTAAATTAAACATATTTTTATGAAAAATGTGTTGTCACTTTAATTAAAAAACAAGAAAAAAAACGTCAACTTTTTCTGCACTGAAGCAATAATACCCTTCACAGTTCCATTTCCTAGCAAATAAGAGTATGTAACATACGAGGGCTGTCTGATAAATATCCGACCTCAACGTGAAGCTAGTTAAGCTAAATTGTGCATATTATAATAGCTACTCACCAAAATTTCAGAAATTTATCTTGCGCAATTATCTGTTGACAGTCGTTTTTGTGAGTCTATTTCGGTGATTTCCCCAAAATGTAAAAAATTGAATATCGAGCTGTATTTAAATTTTTATTTTTGAACGGCAATACGCCTTCACAAATCAAAGATGAGTTGGACTCTGTGTATGGTGACTCTGCACCTTCGCTTACCACCATAAAATCTTGGGCAGCTGAATTTAAACGTGGTCGCAGGAGCTTGGAAGATGATGAACGTCCTGGGCGTCCAAAAGCTGTAACCACTAACGATACCATCGCTAAAGTTCATCAATTGGTACTAGACGACCGCCGGATTAAAGTTAAAAAAATAGCTAAGATTATGAAGATGTCAAAAGAACGTGTTTGTCACATATTAAACCAAGATTTGGTCATGAGAAAGCTGTTCGCGCGTTGGGTGCCGCGTTTGCTTACGCTAGACCACAAACGTGCCCGCATGAACATTTCCAGCGCACTGTTGGCTCAGTTTAGAGGCAATACCACCGAGTTTTGGCGCCGATTGATAACTGTAGACGAAACTTGGATTCATCATTATACGCCCGAAACAAAAATCCAATCTAAACAGTGGATTGAAAAGGGGGAACCGGCCCCAAAAAACCTAAAGCTGTGTATTCGGCTGGGAAAGTGATGGCGAGTGTTTTTTGGGACAGCCATGGAATTATTCTTATCGACTATCTTGAAAAAGGAAAAACTATAACAGGAGCATACTACGTATCATTATTGGACAAGCTAAAGGAAGAAATTTCGAAAAATTGGCCACATTTGCAAAAAAAAAGAAAGTCTTGTTCTACCAAGACAACGCATCATCTCACACCTCAACAGTCGCCATGGCGAAAATCCACGAATTGCGGTTCGAACTGCTTGACCATCCACTTTATTCACCGGATCTAGCACCAAGCGACTTTTTTTTGCTTCCTCAACTTAAAACTGCGCTCGGCGGCCAGAGATTTTCGTCAAATGAGGAGGCAATCTCTTTCGTGAACTCGTATTTTGCGGAGAAAGACGCCAAGTACTATTTGGAGAGGTTGCAGAGATGGGAGAATCGCTGGGAGAAGTGTGTGGAGTTACAAGGAGACTATGTAGAATAATAAAAAAAAATATTTCGAAAAAGTCGCGTGCGTCATGGTTAGGTCGGTTATTTATCAGACAGCCCTCGTAAATAACCGGTACCGGTTTACATCCAACGTAAAATGATTTGCTAGTTCTTCCTAACCACGTTGTTTGATGTTCGAATCAAACTAAGGTTACTCAATAAGGAAGAGATCTTTATCTAATTATTGGTCACTGTGATAGTGATTCATATGTACTTAACATGCTTGAAATGTGTTTATAATGAGAACTGAGGGTAGTATTGGCCTGATATTGTCAATTGTAGGCACAAGAACATAATGATATTAAACACAGGCGCTCTCTTAATTTCCTTAATCTATCGCACACTCACTTACAGTCTGTCAGTTAAAGCGTGGTCGTGTTAATTTATAAAAAAAATTATTTTATGAAACTTTCATATTTATATTATATATACATTGTACACATTACAAACAATGATGCAATTTGGTCAATAATATGTCCTGTCACCACCGGCGTCGATAATTGCCTGGCAACTCCGAGGCATGCTTTCTACTAATTTGACGGCGTATTCTAGTGGCAAGGAACGCCAGATCCGACGAATTTCGTAAGACAACTGCTTCAAAGTGTATGTGCGTCTTCCACGAAGCTTCTGTTTAATATATGTCCACTCATTTTCAATAGGGATTGCATCGGGAGACTGCGACGACCAATCCAATGTAACGATGCCAGATTGAGTTTTTTACTGAGTACAGAGCTTGCTGCGGTGGTTAGGATCGTTGTCCTCCTGCAGAATCCAATCTTCATTTTTTCTGATGAACCATCGTTTGGCAGTAAAGCCTTTTTGTAGATATTTACTATATCATTTTCTCGGCATTTAGGTTGTCAGTAAAGAGGTACAAAGTGCCAAATCCCTGCTTTGAGATGCATCTTTGTTCCAAGTTTTACGGTCTGCTGAGCAAGCCTATTGGTGGAAGTTGACCAGGCTCGCGTGAGAACAGAACGTGCCCATATAGAACATTCATCAGTAAAAATGACATTTTCAAAATCTCTATCAATAATCTCATACGCCCAAGCGAGTCGCTTTTTCACAAGTTTTTCAGTCAACAGAGGCTTCTTCATTGTGTTGCGCCATTTCAGATCATGAGTATGAAGAAGAGTTCGGATAGTTTCGTAGGATATATCTAAACCTTTTGCCATTAATTTTGCTTGTTCTTGCCGCAGTGTTCAAGCAGGATTCCGCGAAAACAGATGTACTATTCTTTTTTCATCTTTTTTGTTCACTTTTCCTATCGAACCACGTTCTAGTAAATAATCGACATTTTTAGCCACTAAATGTCGCTGTATCCACTTCTGTTCAAATGCCTTCGACTTTCTCATATATTTAGCAGCCGGTGATTGCGACATTTTGGGACCTTTCGGGTGGATGCAAAGGAACACAGTTTCGTAGCGCGGCGCGTACTTAGCTGTCATGGCGTTTAACGTGATTCTCTTTCAAAAGATCAACGAAAACTGAACCTTTGACAATGCATCAAGGACAAAGCTTTCCTATATCGGCTCGCGAAGGAATTAGAGCAAAATCTTTCATTAACTGTCGGTAAAGTCGACCACGTTCTTACTTGACAGACTATATATGATATAAAGTCAACTGGAAATTGGAATATCTTTATATTAATAGAAGTATTGACCCGATGTTATCATGTGTTAGCTAAAGGCACACAATCATCAGGAAAGTATTCCCTCTAAATTTCAATGATATTTCTCATGCAATAGGGACAAATTTTCGGTATCTGGCGGGTTGGAAAGTTATGTCTAGATTTTACCCCAATAATTTTATTGGTGATTGATTTGTATACTGGAAAGTGAAGGATTCTTATGGAATTCAAAATTGTATATATCGGAGGTAGGCGTGGTTGTTTTTCGATTTCGGCTTTTTAATAATACTACTGTGATCAAATTGAAAGGTGAATTTTTAATTTATACTTCGCGTGCTTTTCGAATCGGTAAATTTCCTGTAAGTTGGTACTAGTACTGTATATCTATGCTAAATTTCACGTCAAAATATTCATAAGTATTTGAGACACGCGTCGTTTTGTAAGGCTCTAAAAGTGAATTCTTCGATTTTTACTGTCTGAATTTATTGAACAAAGAAGTGCGATAATGCATCATCTCATCCTACATTGGTTATTCGTGATCACTTCGCCACATTTTCAACAAATATCGTGCCGCAACCACCGCATTCGCCTGATTTATCTTCGTGCAACTTCTGGCTATTCAGCAAATTCACATGACCACTCCGATGACACCGTTTTGACTCAATTGAGGTTATAAAAGCTGAATCGAAGAAGGCTGTGATGACCATCACGACGGAGGATTTTTCCAAGTACTATGATGACTGGCAAATTCGGTTGGCATAAGTGTAAGGAGGGGATTACTTTGAAGGAGATGAAATGTACAAAATTCACCTTTAAATTTGATCACAGTAGTAAAATGTAAGATGTTGGAAAAAGTGTTATGCACTAAATTTGATTGCAAATGATGAAGTAGTTCTTGAGATACACTCATATACACCCATTGTCAAATTTTTACCTCAGCAACCATTAACCTTTTGCGTGTAAAATTTTATATAATTAAATATATCTGATCTCTAACCCATTTACTTAATGAGTTCTTGCGCTTTTAATAGTTTTCAATATATAGACAGTGATAACCACATCTGATTTAACTCATTTTCATACCGCACGAAAAAGCACTAGAAGAACTTCCTTTCGGCAAGTTTGGTAAAAATATTTTTAGTGGTTTGTGAGATATTCCCATTAAACCTATTAAAGAGCGCGACGAAACCAATTTTTTTTTACTATTCAAACCACAGATGCCCAATAACATGCATTACCTTATACATATGAGGTATGACAATTAAGTAATGAGACTGATTCCATAAAAACCGAATATTTGAAAATTATTCTACAACTCTGCCATCCCCTTCAAAGTTGTCCTCTTGGGCAGCTATACAGCGATTCCAGCGCGTACCCTCGTCACGGCCGCCTGGATGTCCGTAATCGACTCAAAATGGGTTCCTTTGGCCACTGATTTTGTTTTAGGAAACAAAAAAAGTCACAGGGTGACATGTCGGGAAAATAAGGCGGCAGTTGCAATATGGTGATCCCTTTAGAGGCCAAATACTAGGACACGCTGAGGCGCACCCTGTTGACTCGTTTTCGCAATCTTTCGAGTACCTGGCAATAGTAGACTTGATTCACAGCTTTCCCCGGTGGAACGAATTCTTTGTGGACGATTCCACGGCTATCAAAAAAGGCAATAATCATCGTTTTCACCTTCGACTTGCTCATGCGAGCTTTTTTCGGGCGGGGGGCACGCGGAGACAACCATTGTGAGCTTTGGTGTTTGGGTTCCGGGCTAAGAGCACTATCACCAAACACTTTTACAATTTTAGCGTACGTTTCCGAAGCTGTTTCGCCCAATCTGGTGCAAAATTTTATCGCGACGCATTGCTCTTGATTTCGTTTTTCCATTTTCGTGACGAGCACTACCAACACACGTCTACTCAACTTGACACAGCAGGCGAACTAAACAAGCTGGAGCGATGGTACATTATCAATGGAGAGGGGAGGGATGCCGAAAAAAGAAAAAGGAAATTTCAAGGTCACACGTTTACCAAAAGCGCGGTAATAAAATCAGTCTCATTACTTAATTGTCAAACTTCGTATTTGTGTTGCATAACTGTTTCGCATCTTAATTTGGAGCTTAGCTATGACATTTTATGAGTTTTGGCTTAGGGGAATACGCTCATCTGTAATACCAACCGCATTGAATGCCAAGAGACCCGTGTACCAGTTTCAACTCAAGTTATCTGTTGTTCTGTTGTAGGGCAGGTAGATGAAGAATGACTCGAAATTAAACTCGTCTCCCGATCAATTATTTATATATATGTATATAAATCTATATCTAAGTGATTAGTTTTATGTGATAAAAGCAATAGTCATGTGAAAAAGTTTTTAATACATGTTTGTAAAGTGTTAAAATGTTTCAAAAGAATTCAACGTTCGTTATTCTACGAAAGAGTGAAAGGATTACAATCACTTTAGCTATTAACTTATATTAGAGGTTATCATTTATCGATATATGAATGTACATATACGGCATAAAGTCAATCGGAAGTTTGAAAATCTGTATATAGTATTATGTAATATTAAGTATATGGGGCCTATAAAAAGTATTGATCCGATTTTATGCACTTTTGAGTCGATGTTAGATCATTACCGAAAAAATACTCTCTCTGAATTTCAATAATACACACCTCAGCACATTGACCGATATTTTCGATAAAAAGTAAACCATAGGCACTAGTGTTCAAAACTTCGGAATTTGTGGCCTTAAATAGTTGTGGTCCGATTTCGATAGTTTTTAGACTTGAGATAGCAAGGCACTATTCCAACAAAGCTTTATCTCAATTTGTTCTTTGGTGCTTGATTTGATTACGTTAAAGTGAAAGATGATATGGAATTTAAAATTGTGTTATGAGATAAGTAGGCGTGGTTGTGGTCAGAATAATGTTAATTAACGAATTTAGGTGAAATTGGTAGCGCGGGTTCTGATATAAGGATTTTTCTCTACAAGTGGGCAGTAACATGCGCATTGTCTAATTATTATACCGGCTCCTATAAAGCTCTTTTGTATCATATCAGGTTCAAAATTTAATGTCAATAACGCATTTATTTATTGCGATATCGCACTTCTAGTAGTTTGCAACATAACCGTTATATGAGTAGTGAGCGGGGTTATAATCAGATATCATCTATTTTTAAACTGTCAGGGTGGCGGAAAGATTTGTCCTGAGTACTTTTTGTCGATTTAGTTTAAATGAGGTGGAGGATGCCGTAAGTTCTGCGTTTTCCAGACTGGACAAGGAAGCAAAACGAATGGGTCTGGCAGTGAACGAGGACAAGACGAAATATCTCCTGTCATCAAACAAACAGTCATCGCACTCGCGACTTGGCACTCACGTCACTGTTGACAGTCATAACCTTGAAGTTGTAGATACTTTCGTCTATTTAGGAACCAGCGTAAACACCACCAACAATGTCAGCCTGGAAATCTAACACAGGATTACTCTTGCCAACAGGTGCTACTTCGGACTGAGTAGGCAATTGAAAAGTAAAGTTCTCTCTCTACGAAAAAAAAACAAACTCTATAAGTCGCTCATAATTCCCGTCTTGTTATAAAGGGTGATTTTTTAAGAGCTTGATAACTTTTTTAAAAAAAAAAACGCATAAAATTTGCAAAATCTCATCGGTTCTTTATTTGAAACGTTAGATTGGTTCATGACATTTACTTTTTGAAGATAATTTCATTTAAATGTTGACCGCGGCTGCGTCTTAGGTGGTCCATTCGGAAAGTCCAATTTTGGGCAACTTTTTCGAGCATTTCGGCCGGAATAGCCCGAATTTCTTCGGAAATGTTGTCTTCCAAAGCTGGAATAGTTGCTGGCTTATTTCTGTAGACTTTAGACTTGACGTAGCCCCACAAAAAATAGTCTAAAGGCGTTAAATCGCATGATCTTGGTGGCCAACTTACGGGTCCATTTCTTGAGATGAATTGTTGTCCGAAGTTTTCCCTCAAAATGGCAATAGAATCGCGAGCTGTGTGGCATGTAGCGCCATCTTGTTGAAACCACATGTCAACCAAGTTCAGTTCTTCCATTTTTGGCAACAAAAAGTTTGTTAGCATCGAACGATAGCGATCGCCATTCACCGTAACGTTGCGTCCAACAGCATCTTTGAAAAAATACGGTCCAATGATTCCACCAGCGTACAAACCACACCAAACAGTGCATTTTTCGGGATGCATGGGCAGTTCTTGAACGGCTTCTGGTTGCTCTTCACCCCAAATGCGGCAATTTTGCTTATTTACGTAGCCATTCAACCAGAAATGAGCCTCATCGCTGAACAAAATTTGTCGATAAAACACATTTCGAACCGAACACTGATTTTGGTAATAAAATTCAATGATTTGCAAGCGTTGCTCGTTAGTAAGTCTATTCATGATGAAATGTCAAAGCATACTGAGCATCTTTCTCTTTGACACCATGTCTGAAATCCCACGTAATCTGTCAAATACTAATGCATGAAAATCCTAACCTCAAAAAAATCACCCGTTACGAGCATGGTGCAAAGGCTTGGACGATGACAACAACCGATGAGTCGACCTTAAGGGGAAACTTTTTCGAAACTGTTCCAATCACAGCTTAAATATACGAAACAAGTAGTAGTTATTTATGCTTTAAAGATAAACGGTTTTATAATAAACTAGCTGACCCCGCAGCCGTTGCCCTGCGTGAAATTATGTGTTTTGAAATGAAAAGAAAGTTAAATTTATCATTTCATTTTTTTTCGATGTACAGAAAATATGGTTTTCCAACTCGTGAGCTTGCCACGTACATCTAGCATTTCCAAATTTATGCTACACACTTTGCGACTATTCTTGTGTCCTGTTGATTGTTATCTGAAATGCAATTTTCACTGGAAACGGAATACGTTTGAACTGAATTGGCAAATCGTTAGAACTCAAAGGAGTTCGTAGAATCAAGCATTACCATTCCATTACACAGGGTTCAGCGTATGAAGATTGCGAAATATAATAACGAAAAATCTAACTTTGTGACGCAAATGATGTGGTGGCAAACCAAGCCTCTCCAAAGAATTTAGAAATTCCTCTGCATAATTCACGGCATCGACTTTATTGTTAAGACGATCGATCGATTTGTATGAGTGCAAGTCTCCTGGAATTTAACTTTGAATCTTCCAGTTTAAGTCAACAACATTGGCGTTTTTGGTAGCTAACATTGCGCGTGCACTTAAGGAATCGTAGTTACGATAATTTGGCCACGGTAATTTGGCGAACATTCGTGATGAGTTCATCTTACGTGCATTGATAAACGGCGGATGGAATTGATATCGGAACACCGGAAGTATCAACCGGGACTGGCCCATTTCCAATTTTTTGTGAAGACGATGTAAAATGTCTTCGGCAATGTCATTTTTGTTCGTATCCCATAATTGACGCGGATTTGAAGGCTGATATGTCGAAATGATTATGATTCGCGAAAAGTGTGCGAACTTCATTTTCATTCCAGTGATTAACATGTTCCAGCAATTGTAATTGCTGCCTTACTTCTCCAAAACTTGTACACACCGTACCTTACTTTAATAAATAGAAACAGAAGATAGAAACAATCGTTGTTTTTTGGGTGGATTGTGTAAATTCATCCTAATTCAGTTGAGAACACACCTGGATGTCAATCTACTGGTTGGTGAATTAGACTGTAATGCTGAATATACATAGTACGATCCATGTGTTGTCAACTTCGATATTCACTATTCTAAATTGAATGCTGAATGCTCTGCATTTGTCGTCTGGTGAGCGACGCCGATAGAGTGGATATCCATTATTTCTAGTTTGTGTTTCCGAAAGAAAAGCACGTGGATACTGTTGAGTGCATTTATAGTCAGACCATCCATCAGTCCATCAAAGCTGTTGCTTGAAAAGTCTTGTTGTGACATCGTGACGATCGCTTTCTGATAGACCGGACGTATGTTATCGTATCCTGGGAGTACTCGGTCATGTGCCTTGGGCTGCTAATGTATGTTAATACATATTAGCGCGACCTCTTCGTGGCATCGTAACAAATTTCAATCTGCACTTGATCACTTTGTGTGCAACAACATAACATTTTCACTGAATAATTTTTAAAAATTTTTGAAGCAAACGACAAATTTGAACGATTTGAATAATTGAAAAACAAAACAAAAAAATTAAAAAAAAAAAATTGTATGGAAAAAATTAACTTTTTGGAATTGTCCAATTTTCCGACTTTTCCTCATGAGAAGCGTAGAGGTTTTTTTATTTCCAAACCTTCCTCGATCCACAGGGAACATTCTCTGAAGATTTCATCAAGATTGGTTCAGTCGTTCCCTTAGCGTTACTAATAAACAAATATTCATTCGTTTGTATGGGAAAAGGAAATGGACTGTTTTTAGGAGTTTTCCTTTTATTATTCGAATTTTTCTTGCTGTAAAAACCATCCTTGAGCCTCAACGAATATTTTAAAAAAAGAATTAGCAAAATTGGTCCAGGCGTTTTTGAGTTATGCGCTTACCAACACATTTTGCGATTCATTTTTATATATAAGATTAAATTTATGTACATAAAGCAAGATTACAAATATCTTAGTTTCCTTTTCTACAGCTTTGCCTAAAACTATTATAATCTTGAAACAAATTTCTTATAGCCAACTTCCAAATGTATAATACTGTCGAAGATATTCTCGATTTAACTGATTGCGGTTTAAGGCACAGGGGCATACGTCAGAGCAGTCATCGCGCAAAAATGCTATCAAGCTTGATGGGTGTACAGGCTAAGTGCCGACAGTCGCTGAATATTGAGGGTAAGTTTTGTATTCGCATTGCTTTAAAGATCGCATATTTAATTATTTAGTTTTCAAAATTTATGTAAAACGGATATTTCTTTTTTTATTTGCAGCTTCCACCTTACCTCGCACGCTGTCCAAGCGAAAAAACTCTTGTCCACCGATGTATTTATCAACCGATTTCAGTGAGGGGTCGCTGCAGCGTAATTGCAGTAATCGTAATTCATTTTCCAATTTTAGAACTAACAGTAAGGACTCTAAGCGTCTGACTTTTAATGCTTCGGATATGATGTAAGTATATGTACCAGACTGTTATTTATAATTAGTGATATGCATTTCAAACACATTTAACACATTTAGTATTTAGAGCAAGCGTTGTCTTTGTATAAAAACCAGAAAAAACGTTAACGTTGGTTGTCCCGAAGTTATATAATATGTAATATCCTTCACAAATGAGAAGTTTTCATACAATGAAATCTTTGCCCTTACTTAGGCTAGCCTGATGGCTCAAACACACCGGAGGGTATTGGGGCAGGTATTGCCGGACCGCGTACTAAGCTGTCCATACCAATGGGATGCTTCCCAAGTATCTTCCAGGCTGAAGTTTTTGCCATATGTCAGTGCGTTGAAGTCAACCTCAGCCGCAACTATCGCAACCATCTCATCATATGAGACCAAATCGCTTTTAGTCGAGGAATGCATAGAAAGGCTAAACCGCCTGTCTTTGTGCAACCGGGTGCACCTAATTTGGGTGCCAGGGCACAAGGGAATAGAAGAAAACGAGAAGGCCGACGAACTGGCCCGAGCTGCGGCGGCGTCTAAGGTGATGGGACCAGAACCATACATAGCGGTTGAATCCCACACCTTTAAGGAGCTGCTCCGCACGGAGGAGAGAGTGTATAGAGAACGGCATTGGCAACAGGCAGCAAGTATGCGCCACGCCAAGCTGCTTCTAGGAGGGTGCAATCTCTGCAGGTTCAAGGAACTAATTCGCCTCCGTCGTGACAAATTCCATCTCCTCGTCGCGATCTACACAGGGCACTGCAGGCTCAGTAAACACCTGTCCAACATGGGCATAGTCTCCTGTGCTAACTGCCGGTTCTGCGACTTGGAACAGGAAACACCAGCACACCTAATCCTGGATTGCACAGCAATCTGTGGAAAAAGGCTTAAGGCCCTGGATTCCATTTAAATCAGCAGGGATCACATCACCTCAGTAGCCCCCGGCAAACTCCTGGAACTATTCAGGCTGCTGGGACTCTGGGAATACATGTGATATAGGAGAGGGCACAATAGAACCTAGCTCGCGGTGCATTACCTCATAATACTATCTATCTATCTATCTAAGGCTAGCCTCTCCCGAGTTGTGGAGCTTTTAGTCGGCCATTGCCCTATTGGCGTCCATAGTGTAAGGTTGGGAATCTTACCAGACGCCATTTGCCGAAGCTGTATGAAAGAAGATGAGGTGGAAACAACTCAACACTTCCTTATTGACTGTTCCGCATTTGCGAGGTCAAGACTTAAACACTTGGGAGCGCATACCTTCAGACATCCCACCGGGCTAGCGGAGTGAAAATTAAAATGTGATTTTTGCTCAAATAATCGTCCTTTGAATGTTGGATTCTGAGCAATTTTTGGTCGTTAGTCAATTTGTGCGGAACATACCGTGCGCACACCTTTCGTAAGCCCGAATGTTCGGTCAAAATGCGATAAATCGATGTTTTGGAGATGTTTAATTCCACTTCCATGAATTTCAGTGATGATTTCGGCTGATTTGTAACGAATTGACTCACAGTTTCGATGGAATTTCCGGTGATCACGGATTTGGCCCACATTTTGACCGTCATTTATGTCCTCACGACCACTTTGAAAACGTTGAAAACATTCGTGCATTCTGCTACGGGATAAGCAATCATCGCCATAAACTTGTTTTATCAATTGAAACGTTTCAATAAAAGTTTTGTCAATTTTAAACCAAATTTAATGTTGGCTCTTTGTTCGAAGCTAATTTACGCACCGATAGCACAAACATACTGTCATTTAAAACGCAATAATTTCACTTCCAATTGATGAAATGTCATGAAATTCTCACTGGACAATCGACAAAGACAGCAGATTATAACGCATCAGTCGGCATATAGATGCCGCCACCAGGGGGCGCTAAATTCAAAAAGTCCTGTTTTCTTTGGAACGCATCTTGTATAATCCAAGTAGAGGTCGCGTTTTTGACGATTCACTTTTATCAAAAAGAATTTTTTGGCAAATTACTACGGTGGATATATTAGGTTGTCAAAAAAGTCTTGCGGTATTTGCGCTAATTGGCGCTGAAAGCGCGTAGTTATAGTTTTATTCGTCGCAGCGGGTCATGCTATACCTTTTTGGAAAGCTCATTTCACGCGCTACGATTGATTGTTGTTTCTTTTAAGTCGTTCGTGGGTTATAGCGTCGCAAACATGGAGCAAAATAAAGAGAAAATACGGCATATTTTACAGTACTACTACGATAAAGGCAAAAATGCATTTCAAGCCGCCAATAAAATTTGTGCAGTTTATGGACCCGATACAGTTTCCATTTACACCGCACAACGATGGTTTCAACGTTTTCGTTCTGGTCTAGAGGTGGTCGAAGATGCGCCACGCTCCGGAAGGCCTCTCGTCGAAAATTGCGATAAAATCGCTGAATTGGTCGAAAGAGACCGGCATAGCAGTCATCAAACCGTTTAAAACCATTTGAAGAAGCTTGGAGCCACTAAGAAGCTCGAGGTATGGCTGCCACACGAATTGATTCAATAAAAATGCCGCAAGACTTTGTTGACAACCCATTATATGATCAGATCCAATTAAGGCTAAATTTGTGTATTGTAGAAGTATAGAACGGGACTTTTCTAACTTCAGCCAGCCATCATCAAGCAATGTCAAGCTTGCTATTCTATTTTCGACATGATTCATTCATTCTTATTCATCGAACAAAACTCAAATCAAGTGTTTATTGGGAAATGATATATCTCAGTTTTGAAAATTCTGTTCCTATTATGGGAGCAACTTCCTTTCCTATATATTTATATTATTAGTATTTTAAAAATAGTTGACTTTTTTTTAAGTAGATTTTTAAATTTAGTTAATGCCGATGATTTTCTTTGTATCCTAAAAGCGAGTATATCCCCAGTATCATGTTCATTTACAGGTTGGTTTGAAATTTACGATTCTTAGTTATAGCCAAAAGTTAAATGAATATTCAAAAAGTTGCGTTGTCTAATTCAAATTGTCAGCATTAATTGTAGTCAACTTAAGATGGTTTAACATATTGTCATAGATTTATTTTTGTCACAGATTTTTTTTTTATTGGATAATATAAATGATATTTTCAAATTTATAACTTTATTACAAGTCTGCATCTGAACATTAGTCAATACCGTTCAGGAGAATTGTAGCGCCAAGATATGCGCATGCGTCATCCCGAAAAACAATTGAGAAATATCCTTTGTGCTCACGGCTCGCTGTCAGTCCAAAATGTTTGGGAGCCTGAGGGTTGAATGAATAATAACAAGACTTTCGAAGGCGGCCTTTTGACAGCTAAGGATAAGCAAAACTGTTCTTAGTTGTTTTTCTTGATTTACAATAGGTTAGGGGTGTTGTAGAAGTTGCAAAAGTTGAACGGTTGGAGCATTAGAACACTGACACTGGAGTTGTAATGTTGCAAATGCGAACGCGAGAGCAGCTGTGGAGCAAAAGGATAACAGAAAATGAAGAGAATGAATTCAAGTATTGCATATGCGTGTGTGTGAGAGTGTGTTTCAACACAAATTCAGAGAAGCAAGCGCGTAGTTTGCGGCATGAAAATCAAGCAGCAGCAGGGTAGGCGGACACAAAAAATACCTTTTGGGCAGGGCCAGCAAGTATGGCGAGTTTTCATTCAGCTACAGAACGAGTCAGACGGCGAGCGTATACTTTTGTGAAAGGAAAACCGATTTTTTATAATTAAAATATTTGGAAAGTAAAAAATTAAACTAAAAAGTAGTGAAAACGGCAACGAACTTCGTTTAGATACTTGTGTATATAATTTTTTATAGAGCGTTTAAGAACTTTTTTCGGGAAAATGGATTTAAAAATTGATAGACCGTGATTTTTGTTTATGAGTGAGTATATGTTCAGAATGGAGTTGAATTAATAGCATGAAGTGCAGCATTTTATTTTCCTTAATTTCGATTATCGTATCGAATAGAAAAGTTTTTACTACATAGTACTATCAAGCAAACAGTTGTAACCTTGATCTAGGCAAATCCCTGACCAATTATTTGCACTTTGAAAAAAGGTACTTCACTTTCAATGCTGGCCACTTGAAATACAGGCAAAGTGGTTAGCCAACAGGAAGTTGTGGCAAGTGGAACAGTAAAACAGAAAGCAAGAAGCAAATAGAGCAAAAACAAAACGAATAAAAACACAAAGCTAACGAGTGAGAAAATATCCCAACTGTGTGTTTTTGTTTTGCATTTTGCTGCTTCCTCTTACCACCACCCACTTTTTACTATCAACACCCCCCTAATCGCGCGCGTGTTACTAGCAACAACTGTTGTTCAAATTTACAATCTTCATTGCAGTTACGAGGAACTAGATCCTCCAGAAACTAAAACGACAACAACAAACGCAGCAACAACACCGCAAAACTTAACCAACCCGCTTACTGGCGATAGCTTTGCAACCGACAACAACAACACAATCCACACGATGGACAATATTGGTGGCAGTGGTAACTTGAGCAGCAGTATTAGTGGCTCTACAGCATCTATTGTGGGTCAATTGCATCTACAGCAGCACCATCAACTGCCACCCAACAGCATGGCGGTGAGCACACCGTCTAGCGAACAACAAGAAGCAATTGCTTTGAAGAAGGCTTTAGAATGGGAGCTCAGTTTGGATGCAAAGGATTTACGTTCGCATGCCTGGTATCATGGACCACTGTCACGGCAACGTGCCGAGGAGATTGTACAAAGGGAAGGAGAATTTTTGATAAGAGATTGCGCCTCACAACCGGACAATTATGTTCTCACCTGTCACACCAAAACGCAGGTGCTACATTTCGTTATAAACAAGGTAAGCGAGAGAGAGATTAGTGAGAAAAGCTAATTGTGTGTTCAGAATTGGAGCAGATAACGGATTATTAGAGACTTAGTGCTATGGCGACAAATATGTCGTTTAATTCCATCTATCTCCTTCGCGTCGAAGAGATGTGACGACTTTAAAGGGGCTTGTAATAGTCATTATGACACCCATTTGAAAATATATTCGAAACACTATCACTTTATATAAATAATTTAAGTTTATGTTCTAATCACTTTCCATAGAACGGTAATTGCTCTTTTTAAGCGAAATCAAATAATAAGTCTTTCCAAAATCTATTATGGGAAAAGTTTAGGTTTCAACTGAAATTTCACAGCCTAAAGATTTCTATTCTTGTATCCGAGATGTGAAAATATAAAAAAGTTTTTCAGCTTCAATAATTTACCTTCTAAAGGAATATATGGATCTGAAAAAACCCAGGAAGTATTTAAAGTTTTACTGGGCCCAGTCTTGGTGCCAGAAAGGATAGAAAAATGTTTAAGTTTTGTCTGTCCTTTTCGATTAAGCATGCCCTGTTTACATCAGAGCTAAGAACCGATGCTACAACTACTTCGATGCCGGCCCAAATTTATAGGAACCACTTTGACCACTATAGTGAAGAGCAATATCGCTATTATGTAGGTGAACTTGGCTAAACCACTAATTGTAAAAATATTGAGAACACATTATTAGAATTTTTATTTCATTAATTGTTACTCATTACAGATTCTATTACAACCTGAGACCGTCTACGAGCGCGTACAGTATCAATTTGAGGAGGATGCCTTTGATGCAGTGCCCGACCTTATCACCTTTTATGTTGGTTCTGGTAATTATTTGCCTTTGGCTAAAAAATTCTTTATTGAATATATTAGAAACTCTAAATAAAATTTCATTTCCTCCAGGCAAACCTATTTCGGTAGCTTCCGGTGCTCGCATACAGTATCCCTGCAATCGCACATATCCTTTATCATTCTATGGACATAAAATTGTTGGTAATCATTTGCACACACAAATGTTAGCTGGCATACGAGGTGCTAGCCCACTTAATTCTCCACTAAGCCACAACGGGAATTTTCGCTTTGGATCCGGTATTATAACACCACATACTCAACAGCAACAAACAGTACACAGTCCCATGTCATCACCGCCGCGTGTCAAACGCGAAATACCTCCACGTTTGCCATCAAAGAAACAGCGCTCTCAATCCCTCACGCCAGCACATGCCACGCCTACTAGTGTACGTCAAACGCATAATAGTGAATCGTGCTCAAGTGCTGATGGTATTATACAAGCCGCGCCTACTCAACCTAATGAGATCGTCAATAATCCGAATGGCTTCCGTGATCATGGTCGTCGTTTAAGCAATTTCGAGAAAGAAGTGCTAGCCAGTGAGACGTCTTTAGTTAGTGGAGATAATATAAATTTACAAAGCCATCTGGAGCACTTGGCGCAAGCGGGCAAACTACATGGTAATGGATTTCAAACGATCGCGCGATGTTCCGCTGCAACCGAGGCAGTAGATCATTTTAAATTCACCACACATTCATTGCCACGCCCCAATACTAATAACTTTCGCGGCAATAGCATTATGCGTATCTCGAGTTTGGCACGAGATTTTGGTTCAGATGCTGTTGGTTTGAGTACAAGCTTAGAGGGCAGACAAATACCCGAGCTACCCGAGAAACCACCGAGTCCACCACCGAAACCAGTACGCGCAAATAGTCAGGCACGTAAAGAGAAGGAACAGCAACAGCAATTGGCAGCACATCGCGCCGGTATTGTGGGAGTTGGTTATCACGCCAGTGGTTCGGATTCGGGCAATGGTTCTGGCGATTCGGTACAGAGCTCGATACCTGGTGACTCCAACGAGTTTACCCAACATCGTGGTGTAATAATAAAGAATCCACGCTTTTTGAGTAATTCAGCATCGTCGGCAGCTCTGAAAAGTCTTGCTGATTTCGATGTGATTGCCGCAGAAGAGCAGCTTTTCACTATGGAGATACCCGATTTTAAGCCGGTAAGTGGGTGTCTAGCCGGAGTAAAATTTTTAATTAGGCTCAGATTTGAATGAATTTGAATAGTATCGTGGATTGTAAATAGTCATTAAAAAGATGACTGCTTTGGCACTGATATAAGTTATCATACGCTGTTGCAAGTTCTGATGTTTTCAAATTGTGTAGAAAAAGTTCTGGTTTGTTACGAAATGCTCAAGGTTTTGGTAAATTTAGTATATGTGTTATGGGCTCGAATCAACGATCCACCCATTCCACTACTCGTTCTACTGAAGCACACAGCTTCAAAACTTGACACTTCCTACCAACCGCAAATCAGTCTCTGCTATAATACCTTCTCTTTAAATTATAGGTGTCTAAGTTCGACTTTGAAAACTTCATAACACTGCTCTTACCGTCAGTGGATAATAAGCCGTTAGATGGGGACGCACTTACCACTTTCAAGATGATGCTACTGGAAACTGGACCTAAAGTCATTGCTGAGCACATAACGCGTATCGACATTGGTCTACTAATTGAAGAGCTGCCTGAAGATGAAGATCGCAATGTATTAGACTGCTGCGGCTTGGAGATGCTGACACTACCATTTGGCAAAGTATTCCGCGCTGATTTAATCGAACGCACACAGTGCATAAAGCTAATGGTCGCAGTGACAATACTTACTTGTCAAACGGACTTGGATCGCGCCGAATTACTAAGCAAATGGATACAGATTGCAGTGGAAACGAAAACAGCTTTGGGCAATCTCTTCGGCTTCTGTGCCATTATGTTGGGCTTATGCATGCCACAGGTAAGTTAATAGTACACAAAAATTTCAATTAATTTCAAAATCCTCAACACTATTTCACAGATACAAAAACTAGAACAAGCCTGGCACATACTACGCCAGAAGTACACAGACAGCGCTTTCACCTTCGAAGCCAAGCTACGACCCACGTTAATCAGCATGAATGAGTGTTCCAACCCGCAAGCGCCAAACACTACAGTACCACATGTCTTACTCTATGCGCTATTGAAAGATCGACCGATCATCGATATTATCAGCGTAAATAATGTCAATCTGGACGATCGCAGTTCACTGTATGGCACTTGTATAACAGCATGGGAGGCTAAAGCCGACGATTTCGGCATGACAATTAATTTTCTACACTTAGACTCAGCGCGTCATTTCCTGAACAATTTATCGCTGTATAGAAAAAATGCGAAAATTTTACTTGAAGAGTCCAGTAAGCGATTGGACGAATTGCTCAGCGACGCATTTAGGTATGTACTCATTAGTTGTTGTAAGTGCATTGTGAGTTATTTATTTATCTACAACTTTTCAGAACCGAGTTCCACGTGAAATTTTTATGGGGTAGTAATGGTGTCACCGCTACTCCAGAGGATCGTCATTCAAAACTCGAAAAAGTGCTAGCACTAATGGCCGATAAATTCTGCAGTGTGGACTCTGCTGCTGGTTAAGTAAGAGCATATTGTGTAGATACTCGTATACATACAAAACAAAAATCGCAACATGCATTTATACTTTTATACTACCAGAGGCATACTTAGATTAAGCTCGCGCCAAATTGTTCGCTTTATTTTGCTAGTTCGCTGTAGTAACTAGAGTAGCGACTGGCTAGTGAATAACAATTCTAAACAGTATTGTTCATATTAAATGTGGAAGAGCTTTCGAATAAGGTAGCGCAGAATATATCTAACAGCAAAAAATTGATATTTGGTGGCAAACATTAATCCTTAAAACGATCTCAGGACTAATAATAAAAAATACAGACCTATATGGTGTACATGTACCATCCCAAGAAATGCATTAGGAACACCCTGGAAATCTATTTAAAAATGTTAATACCTTTTGGAGGCAAACGCTATATTTATCGAAATAAACCGGTATCTGAGGCTTCCAATGCGTCTGATTATAGCTTGTGTTTGACATGCAGAGTGCGAATTCAGCTCTTTTACGAATCGTTACAATTTCTGGCGATTAACATTTGCCTAATAAAATAATTTAGCACATTGAAATTGCTTCAAAGAAAAGTAGAAAAGTCCAAGCAGCCGAGCTTAAGCGCGTATTACGAAAATGAAGTCTGAACCCTCTATAGCAGAAATCAACTTTCATACAAGAGTTCCCAAAGCGAGATTAACAGTGGCTAAGAATAATATATTCCATGTGTACTTTATAGTTCTGGTACAATAGTGAGAGATAAGGGAACATCATAAATTAGTTATTACATCGAAGTTTATGTAGATCTTATAGAAAAATATTGGTCTTTAAAAATGGTTAGCTGAAGTTATAGGACTTCAATATTTCTGATGTACAGACACACTAGGGGTATTCAGACCAGCCTTGTTAATTCGTTAGTCGTTATTCGGTAGTTTTTTACATGTATTTTGTTTTTGTAAAATTAACAGACTATCGTTCTACCGAGTAAGAACTATCCATCTGGTAAGCTTGATAATTGATTCGTTACTCGGTAATATCACATCAGCTGTTCTCCTGCTCCTCTGTACATCAATTAAAAGTACTTACCAGTAATAAATTTCTGCTCCACATAATTTTCAATTAAATGACTGACAATTTTTGATTTTGCTTTTTTTGAGGCATTTTTACTCTTTAATAAAATTGAATCAGCTGTTTCGGAATAAAATTTACCACACTACAGAGGTGAACTAAAAGTATGTTCACAGTTAAGCCTTTTAACGAAGTATCAACTAACGAATTACCAAATTAACAGGCTTCGGTCTGAATACCCCTACTGTGTTTTGTGACTAATCGCATTTTGAACATATTGTAATATCTGCCAGAGTGAGGGAAGGTTGAAAATATCACTATTCTGTTACACATTCCCTTAAATAGTTTTGCTTTATGACATAATGAAAAATCTTCCAAAACATTTGCCAAATTGCCGGTATAAAGGACCTTGAAAAAATATGCATTCCACATTTATTCTGATCTCAAATTGAATACACCAAATTAGTAAGTAAAGAATATCAAATACAACATATTATGTAATTAATTATAAATTTATAGAACAGTATTGTAGTACTTAATAGCTATTAACTTTTCATTTTGATACCAAGTATTATATGTAAAACTAGGAAACAATGTTTGGCTTATCGGTAATACTTATTTATTGGAGAAAATTAAACGGTAGTTTAGAGGCGTTAAGCGTGTTAACAATTAGCAAGTTTTTTTTTTAATTTTTAGTTTATTTAGTTATATGTTCTGAGTTTAATATTATATATAATATCTAATCAAAGTTGCGACCTAAAAAGTTCTGTTCAAACATCTGTGACTTAGTGCTTACATCATAAGGTAGAGAAATCACGAGAGGAAATTCTCAAGGCATTTACCCTAGAATATTTTGTAATTTAATAAGATCCAAGCAAAGACGACGTAATGTCTTTACTAAAACCTGGTATTTCGTTAATACCGCGGCTCGTAAGGATTGATTTTATAGAGAAATTGATGAGAATACGGGAACTCAGTCAATACTTAATATGCTATTTTTAAAGCTTGGAATAAAAACTCATATTACTGCCAAAAATATGTGTACATACCATACACCCTGTCAAGAAAGTATCGGGAATTCTTCATTTCCCCCTCTCATCTTCCGTTTACATGGAAGACACGTAAATTTTTTTTCCTAGATTGGTACAACTGTCCTTAATTATGATGCCAAAAATTAGCGCCATCTGTCAACCAGTGTATTTACGGAAGCTGTTTATGTCAGTCGACCTCAGTAGAGTTCGTCGAGTTTTACAAAAATTTTTAACGTATTTGTGTTAAATTTTTAAACACTCAACAAATATCATTGAGCAAGCACCGTATTACCTGATTTAGCTCCATGTGACTTCTGGCTATTCTTATAATTCAAAGAACACTCCGGAGAAACCGTCCTGTGACGACGAATACCGATGAAATCATGGTAAACATCGAGTTAGACCGGTGGCATCTCGTGATATAGCCCAGAAGATGAGAGTTAGTCACCAAACCATTTTAAACCATCTGCAGAAGGCTGGATACACAAAAAAGCTTGATGTTTGGGTGCCGCATGATTTGACGCAAAAAAACCTTCTGGATCGAATCAACGCATGTGATATGCTGCTGAAACGGAACGAACTCGACCTATTTTTGAAGCCAATGGTGACTGGCGTTGAAAATTGGATCACATACGACAATATCAAGCGAAAACGATCGAGGTCGAAGGCCGGTGAATTGTCCCAAACAGTGGCCAAGCCAGAATTGACGCCCATTAAGGTTTTCTGTGTGTTTGATGGGATTGGAAGGGAATCATCCACTATGAGCTGCTCCCATATGGCCAGACGCTTAATTATACCATCTACTGCGAACAACTGAAACGCTTAAAGCAGGCGATCGACCAGAAGCGTCCAGAATTTTCCAACAGGAAGGGTGTAGTGTTCCACCAGGGCAACGGCAGACCACACACTTTGTTAATGACTCGTGTTGATGACTCGTCAGAAGCTATAGGAGCTCGGATGGGAGGTTTTCTTGCATCCACCATATAGCTCGGAGATAGCGCCAAGTGATTACCACCTGTTTCTGTCCACAGCGAACGCCCTTGTTGGTGTAAAGTTGAACTCAAAAGAGGCTTGTGAAAAGTGGCTGTCCGAGTTCTTCGCAAATAAAGAGGGGGCTTCTACGAGGAGGGTATTATGAAGTTGCCGTCTAGATGGAAACAGATTATCGAACGAAACGGCGCATATTTGAACTAAATCCGATCACTGTAACACTTTTTATAAAGCACATAATAAAGAGCAAAAGAGCGGAGGGGAAATATTTGACAACTTTAAAATTATATATTAATTCTCCCTTCAAAGCTCACATTTTTTAGTAAAAATTGAAGCCGCTTGTCCAGGCTGAGCATCGTACATTTTCTCACTTTTTTCTAATACTTCTTCTTTAAAGCTACGCCATAATTTGTTAAAATAAAAAAAAAGCTTTATGCCAGTTGAAGTTATGTAATATTTCAATTTTATATTATATTTTGCCTTATTTTATTCTATTATGTAACTACCTCAAAAATAGTGTTCAACATTCTTCTGAGTTTTGAAATAAGCATATGACAACATAAAATTTTATATGATAAGCATTTAGGTATGTAAATATATTTGCATATAAAATTATTTACATATAAATATATATTAATATTAACATTAGATATATAAAGTAAATATTCCTAACGCGAAGAAACGATTGCATTTAGGCCAAACAACGCAAACCCATTTACAATACACCAACGCCAAGTGTGCAGTTGTAAAGTACTTATAATGTAAATTTTATAAGATAAATTATATAGCAAAAATATCAAAGATATTAATGATATTTAAAATAAATCCATACATATACCAAAACACCTAAAATGCATTCAATTCGTTATTCTAAAGTATGTATACCGCAAAAATGTGTACCTTTTAGTTAATAATTGATTTTTATATACCTAATTTGTGATTGAACTACACTTATTTAAATAAAACAAAAACCTCTAACGAACTCTCAAAATTAAAAATTTTTAATAATTAAGAAATATCTATATATATACTTATATATATCATTAATATTACCATTTTAACATCCATTTTTGGACCAGATCGCTACGAATAAAAACTATCGACTCACTATCAACTTCCACTCAACTCGTTACTTAAAAACATTAGACTCTAAACTAAAAATTTATAAATATGTATATTGATTTGGATTTTGACTTCCATAACATAATTCATATGGTAATTATAATTATGAGTACTATTGATTAAACGAACACCATGGGAATTACTTATATACTCTTAAATGAGCAGCTAATTATGCAACAAAAGCATATTACTATTATAAATATGATATAAATATACATAAATATGATAAATACTTGAAGCAAAATTAATTTGCTATACATTAAATATAGATTGGACAATATTTTAATCAAATGCATTTAATTTATACAATTTTATATTGCCAGCAAAGATATAAGTAAATATTAAATGAAATCAATATGAAGTAATAAAGAAACATAAAAATTAATAACAAAGAATAAAATCTTTATTTTCATTTACCTTAAGGGGTTAGGGGTAGTCAGAGGCACGAAAAAATTAGAATTTTCAGTATTTTTTTTTTTTGCTATTAAATCGTGTTATTTTACAAAAGTAGTAATATGACATTATTATATAATGTGTTGACTTGAAGTCACGAATATTTCAAAAAAAAAATTAATTTCCAGAGTTATAGTTCCAAAAAACAGTACTTATGGTGACAACTATAAGTCCTTGGAGATTCATCTAAAATCAATTGGACAAAAATATTACTTTTATAAATAGATAAACTCGCGCCCGATCGAAGGATTTGTTTGTTTTTCAAAAACTAACAAAATGGCGGCCTCAGGAAATTTTTTTCTAAATTTTTGGGAAAAAATCATCAGTTAATTGGTCTTAAAAAACCGAGTTTATTATGTATTCTAAAAGCTGTATAAATTTAATTAAAATGTACTGAGCGGTTTTTGAGTTACCGTGGTCACCAGTTAAAAAAAATAGTTTTGAGAAAAACGCGTTTAAAGTTTGCCTTTTTGCTTTGAATTGCCCGAGCTCTCTTTGTTGTTTGTCGAATAACTCAAAAACTAAGTATCGGATCAACGTAAAATTTTCAGAGAATATTTTTAAGATATTACACTTAACGAAAATGCAAAAAAAAAATTTATTCCAAGTGTAGCCAGGTCCTTCTCCAACTGGTCTTTCCAACAGTGTGGAAGTCTTCCACTGCTTCCTCCGGCGGGTACTGCATCGAATACTTTCAGAGCTGGAGTGTTTTCATTCATTCGGACGATATGACCTAACACAGCTTTAAAATCGGCGAAGAGGTGGTGTGTATCGATCGTCTTTTCACAGGTCTTTTCCAAGATTTGGCGCATGGTGAATTTCTGGTCGGATGTTGATTTTCGCGGCCTAAAGCCACAATAATGGCATAGAGGCAGCTCCTTTTCGTGCTGTCAAAGACAGCCTTAAAATCGACGAAGAGGTGGGATGTGTGTCGAACGTCTTTTCACGGGTCTTTTCCAAGATTTGGCGCATGGTGAATTTCTGGTCAGTTGTTGATTTTCCCAGCCTGAAGCCACAATGATAAGGTCCAATCAGTTTGTTGACGTTGGGCTTTAATCACACACAATACGCTCGATAGGACCTTGTATGCGATGTTGAGGAGGCTTATCCCCTGGTAGTTGCCGCAGACTAAGGCTTACTTTGAAGTAAAAAAAAAACAAATCTACAAAACTCGAATAGACGTCACCACCAGAAGTTTTAATGGAGGGTACGCTAAAATTCTAGGTGACGAATGTAAGTTTTCAATTGAAATAAGCAATTAAGGGATTGTACTCGTACATTGAAGTACAGTTGGATAAAATGAAATATATACAGTATTGGTTCAAATACCGAGCTTGTAGTGGATAGAAAATATTCTGAAAAGTTTTTGGATTAAAAAATTTGCAATATATGAGATGGTGGAATATATAGCTACAAGAGCCACTTTTTTTAGAATCCTTATGCCAACAAGGAAAAGCTTCAGAAATTATAGGTTCTGTGCCCAAAAAAATAAGCTGAATTTAAACTCCGCGCGTCAAAGGATTTGGAGAATTCTTTTTTTAAGTTGGTAGTACTGTCAGTCACATTTATGTCCAATTTCATGTCAAAATATTCATTAGTGTTTGAGATACGTGCCGTTTTGTGAGCTGCTAGAAGTGAGGTTTCCGTTTTTTGCGATGTCGAAATTTGTTGAGCAAAGAATTTGCATTAAATTTTGTTTACGGAATCAATTTTCTGCTGCGAATACGTTGAGGATGGTGCAGAAAGCTTTTGGTGATGAGGCTACGTCTAAAAAAAATGTTTACAAGAGGTATAGTAAGTTCCAAGCCGGCCGTGAACGTGTCGAAGACGAAGAGCGTCCAGGGCGACCATCAACCTCAACCGACGAAGCTCAAGTTCAACAAATCAAAGATTTGGTGTTGAAAAATCGTCGATTAACAATTAGAGACTTTGCTGATGAAATTGGCATATCGAAAGGCTCAGCCAATACCATTTTGAAGGATGTTTTGGGCCTCAAGCGCGTCAAATCTCGACAGGTACCGTAAACATTGAATTTTTTGGTAAAAAGGCGACGCGTTGAAGTGTGTGAAACGATGCTTTCCGACTACCAGGGTGTCATGAAATGCATTATAACTGACGATGAGACTTAGATCTATGCTTACCACCCCGAAACAACCGATCAATCGAGCGAATATCGTGCCAAAAGAGAGCCGAGACCAAAAAAATCGCGCCAAAGTCGCTCAAAAATCAAGGTCATGTTGACTGTTTTCTTCGATTATCGTGGTGTTGTGCATTATGAATTCCTTCCAACCGGTTAAACAGTCAACAAGGAATATTATTTGAACGTTATGCGTCGTTTGCGTAACGCTATCCGCCTAAAAAGGCCGGAATTGTGGAAAGACAATTCTTGGTTTTTACACCACGATAATGTACCATCCCATGCTGCCCTCGTAATTCGTGATCATTTCGCCAAAAACTCAACCCATATCGTTTCGCAACCACCGCGTTCACCTGATCTGGTGCCGTGCAACTTCTGGCTGTTCACCAAGCTCAAAAGACCGCTCCGGGGACACCGTTTTTATACGATAGAGGAGATTCAAGCCGCAGTGAGAACGGAACTGAAGGCCATCCCGGAAAGTGACTACAACCAGTGTTTCAAAGATTGGAAAATCCGTTGGCATAAGTGCATTGCATCGGGAGGGGATTACTTTGAAGGGCATGAAATTGATTTGGAAGAATAAATAAAGAATTTTCAAAATAAATACAATGTCACCTTATATTTTGGGCACAATAATAATTAATATTCAAGACCAGGTGAAATTAATACTAAGAACCCACAGTCTATTAAGGTTCAGAACAGTAAATCTTCCCAAATATTATTTTTAGTGTAAAATGTAACTTTCTTAGACAAAAGAATGAATTCGAAGCTGACCAGGAATGAATGAAGATCGAACTATATTTATTTGAAATATTGTTTTATCTCAGTCTTTCTTTTTTGAATTTGATCTTATTTCCAATGTTGTGTGTATCCCATACTAACTACAAAAGAGCCACAACTCAAAAATTTTCAAAATTTATTTTTTATATATATTTTTAATCATACAAAGTAATACATTTATCTATAACAATTTGCATTATTGTTACTATCTTACATAACTGGAATAGTACTGTTAACCTGTTAATGAATTTTAATATGATGATTAATGAATGAAAGAAGATATTTTATATTATGGACGACAATTTGACTGTAAAATTGCAATAATTTTTACAAGAACTGTTTTTTATTCCTTCTGAACATTTGCCCTTTTTCGAGTTATGACTCTTTTTTAGTTAGTTTGTGATATGTATCCTCTGGACAACAAACCTAATTTCCGTGGTAAAAAGCAATAAAAGAAGGTATTGATGGTTTATCTGTGTTTGCACTTAAATTTGTCATTATTGCAAGAAGGCGCACGGTTAGATAAGATACTGAAATCTCAATTTCCTGACTGAGTCACCTCAGCGGTGTTAAGTACAAAGCGAAATAAATCCATAATTTAGCATGAAATGGCGAAAGATTTATTTATTAATAAATTGAATGTTAGAAACTTAGACAAATGTGATAAAAATAAGTATATTTCAAAGAAATGTGTCAGTTTAATAGTGATAAAACTAATTAAAATTGACGCACTGATAATAAAACGTTTTTCATTAGTTCATAACAAAAATATAGAGAAGTAAATAATCTACTTAAGTTCGTTTGTTTGTTGGCGTTATTGTTGATACTTATGATCGTCAAATATTCTAAACACGCTTGAAACACTTAAAGGCCGCTGACCAATTATGGACAGCAGCTACAAAAAAGCAAAAACTACTAAATGCATACTCATAAACAAATAGTCAACATATATCTATATATTTTTGCTGTCAAAATTGAGTGGCTGCGATAGAATCTTTGCTTATCTATGGAGAGACTTGCAGTATCTCTCTAGGCTCTTTAGTTGAACGCTACGTTCTAGTCACTTTATAATTATATACAAGTACATCTATAAATACTTTTTGCCATATATAAATATGAACAAATTATTGACAAGACTTCAGTGAACTTAGCTTTTAGAAGTCAAACAGTCAATACTGTCAGTTCAGTTTAGGCAGCGATGTTAAATACAATAAAATACAGACTTGTGACGGTGATCGGGCTTACTTGTCTCTTTTTGTGCGTAAATGGCTGTGCTGCAAAAGTGAGTTGGTGCAAGTAAATTTAAATATTTCCACCTTTCGGTTATAATAACAAATGTTGGTAAAAAGTGTAATTATAATAATAGAAAGGAAATTAATTAAATTATTCATATTATCATAAAAATCAAAATAGTTTACAAAAATTACTGAAAATAAAATAAACAAGTAAGGACGGGCTAAGTTCGGGTGCAACCGAATATTTTATGCACTTGCAACTTGCAAGAATCAAAGCCAGGGAAATACTTTAAGGTGTAAAACCTATCATATAGAGTAAAGTTAGTGGAATGTTCGAAAATCCTGATATTAGTTATATAGGGGCTAGGCCAAGTTGTGATGAATAAAACACGCTCTTTATTTTCATTGGGATAACCACATATTGATCTATGTACATATGTATGTGGTACAAAGTCAACCTGAAGTTCAAAAATCTTTATACAGTCGAACTTCCATAACTCGAATCACTATTATTCCAAAAAAAAAACTTCGACTTACT
>CM050325.1:92461151-92505274 GCA_027475135.1 Bactrocera correcta
ACGCTACAAATCCAAACCAAAAGGGAAAATTACGATTAATCTTTCTAATCGCACAAACACATAATTTGTAATTAATTGTATAAATGTAATCAAAAATAATAATAATTATTATATTATTCTAACCACATTTTTTACCCTCGGCAGTATGTTCAAATTACTTGAACAATAGTATACAGTCCACTATGTATCAATTGACTGCATACAAAAATGCAGCAAATATAAGAAAAATATGTAATAAGAATACAATACAGAAAAACAACCCTTATGGTGGTTATTGTATTCTTCAGTATAAATCTCAAGTGCCTTAGTCACAAACACACACACACATATACATGCCTACATAAACTAACAAATAGAAATGCAATAGATGCACGCTAGCAAATGCATACAAATGCATTTGCTGATAAACTATACATCTATTTTTAGATAAGACCAACGCACTTATTATGTGTTATGCGTTGGTCTGATAATTAATTTAAGAACATAGGCTAAGAATTTTTGTATAAAAGGAGCTGTTCAATAAAAGTAAAATCAGATTTGAAAGACAATCTCAGCTTAAAAGACTTCTTTTATTTATATTTTTTACTTCCCACCACCCACCAGTGGTAAGGGGTAAAAGAAAATAAAAGGAAATAATTAAAATAAAGAGCAGTGCCTATCACTTTTTACCCCCCACCCGAGGTAAGGAATAAGTGACGCAGAGCTGCAATATCTTTACTTAACAGCCCATATCCTTACTTGTATGTAATAGTAAAGTTCTGGAGAAAATAATTGCCCACAGGTTGATGTGGTTTGCTTCTAGAAACAAATTGTTAAGCTCTACTCAAGTTAGGTTTAAAAGCGGTCATAGTACCATCGATTCCCTATTAACTTTCGATCATTTCTGTTCGAATGTTTTATCCAGTAAAAAACACATCACAGCTCTTTCCCTTGACTTCCAAAAGGCTTTTGACCGCATTGGAGCACACGTAGTTTTAAGGCAACTAAGAAAGTGGAAAGTGGGTGGCAGAATGTATAACTTTGTCAAAAACTTTCTAACGAATAGAAAATTTATAGTCAGAGTAAATGGCGTTTCATCCGAGATATATGATTTGCAAAATGGGATTTCTCAAGGTTCTCCTCTTTCGATAGTGTTATTTATTATTGTATTTGACGAAATAAGTCAAATTATAGATAAGTACAAAGTAAGTTACGGGATTTATGCTGATGACGTTTTAATATATACTAAAGAGGACAGCCTTGAAACGGTTCAGGCGATTTTTTGTAAAGTCCTTAATGACATTACTTTCTGGTTGGCTCAGTCAGGAGCGATTATATCATATGAGAAGTGCAATACCTTGCATATCTGTCGCAAAAAATGCTGCCCAAATATAAAACTATGTCATAACAATGTGTATGTAAGCAATGTCAGCAGTTTGAAAATATTAGGCGTTTTATTTGATTGTAAATACACTTTTAGGCTTCACTGTAATTATATTAGAAACTAGCTGACCTCGCAGCCGTTGTCCTGCGTGAAATTATGTATTTTGAAATTAAAAGAAAGTGAAATTTATCATTTCTTTTTTGTTTTTTTTTTTTTTGTTTTTTCAATGTAATGCAGCTTTATAAACAACATTTTTTTGATTTCTGTTCCGGTGTACAAAAAAATGGTTTTCCAACTCGTGAGCACGTCACGGCTGTGTAAAAAACATAGCGTTTCCGAATTTATGCCTCATACTATGCAACTATCTTTAGTTCCTGTTGATTGTCATCTCAAATGCAATTTTTACTGGAAACGGAATGCGTTTGAACTGAAATGGCAAATCGTTAGAACTCACAGGAATTCGTAGAATCAATCATTTTGTCCCCTTGTATTCGATAGGTGCGTCACAATCAGTCGGGTTCCATTTGACAGTTTCGGCGCATGAAGATTGCGAAACAAAATACGACGGATCCTACTTTGAGACGCAAATGATGCGATAGCATACCAAGCCTGTCCAAAGAATTTCGAAGTACCACTGGATAATTCACGGCGTCGTCTTCGTTGTCAAGACGATCGATCGATTTGTATGCGCAAGTCTCCCGGTATTTGACTTTAAATCTTCCAGTTTAAGTCAACAACATCGGTATTTTTGGTAGCTAACATTGCGCGTGCACTTAAGGAATCGTAGTTACGATAATTCAGCCAATGTCCGAACATTTGTGATGAGTTCATTTTTCGGAAGTATCAACCGAAATTGTACCATTTCCAATTTTTAGCGAAGACGATGTAAATTGTCTTTGGCAATGTCAATGTTTATATCCAAAAGTATGCGAACTCCATTTTCATTCCAGAGATTAGCGTGGCATTTGTAATTGCTGGCTTACTTCTCAAAAACTTAAACACATCGAACCATTCACAGTAAGCAATGACTCAAATAAAGTTAAACTGCGTACATTAATCAATAGCAACCGAAGGTAGAAACATTCGTCGTTTTTCGAGTGGATTGTGTAAATTCGTCCTAATGCATTAGTTGATAAGACACCTGAATGTCAATCTACTGGTTGGCCTTGCTTTCTGCGTAACTATTCAAGGTCCATGAATCTTATTGGTTTTCATCACTTCGTATAATACTGGATCTTTCTTTGCATCTTTCCACCATCCAAAGAAGAATGTGTGCGTGCGGCAAACATCTCTTTTGCCACTCAACAGAGTACATCTAGCATCTAACAGCACCATATATGCGTTGCTTCAAGAGAATGTCCGGCGAAGCTGTTGAAAAGTCTTGCTATGACATCGTGACGATCGCTTTCTGATTGATCGCGACCCATAATACCGCACGTATATCATCGCATCCTGGGAGTACTCGTTCATGTGGCTTGGGCTGCTAATGTATGTTGATGCCAAAAAGAACGCCGATCGATATAAGCGCGACCTCTTCATGGCAAATTTCAAGCTGTAATTGATCACTTTGTGTGAAAAACACATAACATTTTCACAGAATAATTTTCAAAAATTTTTGAAGCAAACGCCAAATTTGAAAGATTTAAATAATTTAAAAACAAAACAAAAAAATTTACTTTTTGGAATTGTTAAATTTTCCGACTTTTCCTCATGAAAGACATACAGGTTCTTTATTTCTAAACCTTTCCCGATCCACGACGAACAACCTCTTAAAATTTCATCAATATTGGTTCAGCCGTTCTCTTAGCGTTACTAACGAACAAACATTCATTCGTTTGTTTGAGAAAAAGAAAAGGGCTGTTTTTAGGGGTTTTCCGGCAATTATTCGAATTTTTTTTCTCCGCCGAAACCATCCCTGAACCTCAAAGAACATTTTAAAAAAAGAATTATCAAATTTGGTTCTGTCGTATGAAAGTTATGAGCGTACATACATTTTGGCGATTCATTTTTATTTATGTACTAGCTGACCCCGCAGCCGTTTTCCTGCGTGAAATTATCTGTTTTGAAATGAAAATAAAGTTAAATTTACCTTTTTTTCAATGTAACGCAGGTTCATAAACAACATTTTTTGGTTTCTGTTCCACTGCATTTTCCAACTCGTGAGCACGCCACATATTTGTGTAAAAACATAGCAGTTCCAAATTTATGCCACACATTTCTAGCCACTATCTTTGTTTCCTAATGATTGTCATCTCAAATACAATTTTTACTGGAAACGGAATCCGATTGAACTGAAATGGCAAATCGATAGAACTCAAAGGAATTCGTACATTTGCCCTGGTATATTCGATAGGTGCGTCATAATCAGTCGGGTTCCATTATACAATTTCGGCGCTTGCAGATTGCGTAACATAATAACGACAGATCCAACTTTGAGACGCAAATGATGCGGTGGTATACCAAGCCCCTCCAAAGAATTTAGAAATTTCACTGGATAATTCACGGCGTCGTCTTCATTCTCAAGACGATCGATAGAATTGTATGAGAGCAAGTCTCCCGGAATTTGACTTTGAATCTTTCAGTTATAGTGACCAACATCTGACAGATGGAATTGATATCAAACCACCGGAAGTATCAACCGTAATTCATCCATTTTCAATTTTTAGCGAAGGAGATGTAAAATGTGTTCGGCAATATCATTTTTATTCATATCGCATATTAGACGCGAATTTGAAGGCTGATATATCGAAATGATTGTTGCAAAAAGTGTGCGAACTTCATTTGCATTCCAGTGATTATCATTTTCCAGCAATTTTAGTTGCTGGCTTGCTTCTCAAAAAGTTGCACGCAATGACTCAAATGAAGTTGAACCACGTATATTTATCAATAGCAACCGAAGGTAGAAACAATCGTCGTTTTTCGGGTGGATTGTGTAAATTCGTCCTAATGCATTAGTTGATAACACATCGGGATGTCCATCTACTGGTTGGCCTTGCTTTCTGCGTAATTATTTCTTCGACGATGCATAATATCAAGGTATTTCCAAATGTCCACGCAAACGGATCTCTGACGAAAGTTGAGCAAAAACTCGTAAATGTTAATTTTGCTGCTGGCGGTGTTTCCACTGGCTGTTCTGTTTTCACTGGGTTGAAATATACTCTTTGGCCATTCTCCAAATTAACTGCGAGACGCACAACAGACGGAAAACGTTAATGAATTGCAAAACTAAATATCCTACAAAGCGCTTTAGTGCAATTCGCGTATCGACCGTATCGTTCAAAACTAATAACAGCCATGTTGCTTTCTTTGTTTGAGTTTTGAATGTGAATTAGACAATAATGGTGAATATAATACGATCCATGTGTTGTTGGCTTCGATATTCACTCTTCTAAATTGAATGCTGAATCCTCTGCGATTGTCGTCTGGTGAGCGACGCCGATAGAGTGGATATCCATCATTTCTAGTTTGTATTTCCGAAAAAAAGCACGTGGAGACTATTTCGTGCATTTATTGTCGGACATACAACCCGAAGTGGGATTGTGATGTCCGCAAGGTCCATGAATCATATTGGGTTTTACCTTTTCGTATACTATTGGATCTTTCTCTGTATCAGGGATTTTTTTGCAGAATTCATTTCCCCAATTTCATCCGGTGTAACCACCATCCACCAACCTCAAACTTCCTTTTGTCACTTAGCAGAGTACATCTAGCACCTAACAGCACCACATATACGTTGCTTCGAGATAAAGTCTATTAAACATCGGAATTGTTGATTGAAAAGTCGCGCTGATCGCTTGCTGAATGACCGCGATCCATAATTCCACACATATGTCATCGCATCCTGGGGGTACTCGGTCATGTGCCTTGGGCTGCTAATATATGTTGATGCCAAAAATAACGCCGACCGATATTAGCGCGACCTCTTCGTGGCATCGTAATAAATTTCAATCTGTAATTAATCACTTTGTGTGCATTGAATAATTTTCAAAAATTTTTGAAAAAAACGACAAATTTTGACGATTCAAATTATAGAAAAACAAAGCAAAAAAAATTGTATGAAAAAAATTTTTTTTTGGAATTGTCCAATTTTCCGACTTTTTCTCAAGAAAAGCATATTCGTTTTTTTTATTTCTAAACCTTCTTCGATCCGCACAGAACATTCTCTGATAATTTCATCAAGATTGGTTCAGTCGTTCCCTTAGCGTTACTAATAAACAAACATTCATCCGTTTGTATGGAAAAAAGAAAAGGGCTGTTTTTAGGGGGATTCCAGCAATTATTCAAATTTTTTTGCCATAAAAACCATCTTTGAATCTCAACGAACATTTTGAAATAAGAATTGACCAAATCAGTCCAGGCGTTGCTGAGTTATGCGCTTACCAACACATTTTGCGATTCATTTTTATATATAAGACTAGCTGGCCCCGCAGCCGTTGTTCTGCGTGAAATTATGTGTTTTGAGATGAAAAGAAATTTGAATTTATCATTTAATTTTTTTTCAATGTAACACAGCTTGATAAACAACAATTTTTGGTTTCTGTTCCGGTGCACAGAAATATGGTTCTCCAACTCCTGAGCACGCCACGTATATCTGGCCGTGTAAAAAAACATAGCATTTCCAAATTTATGCCACAGGTTTCTAGCGACTATCTTTATGAACTGAAATGGCAAATCGTTGGAACTCAAAGGAATTCGTAGAATCAAGTATTCGGCCCTTGTATTCGATAGCTGCGTCGCAATCTGTAGGGTACCGACAGATCCAACTTTGAGACGCAAATGATGCGGTGGCATACCAACCATCTCCAAAGAATTTAGAAATTGCACTGGATAATTCACGGCGACGTCTTCATTGCCAAGACGATCGGTATTTGTATGAGCGAAAGTCTCACGGAATTTGACTTTGTATATTCCAGTATAAGTCAACAACATTGGTATTTTTGGAAGTTAACAATGCGCGTGCACTTATGGAATTATAGTTACGATAATTTGGCAAATTTACGAACATTCGTGATAAATTGATCTTTCGTGAATTGATAAACAGAGGATAAATTTGATATCAAACCACCGGAAGTATCAACCGGAATTGACCCATTCTTGGCGAATACGATGTGAAATGTCTTCGGCAATGTAATTTTTGTTCATATCCCATAATTGACGCGGATTTGAAGGCTGATATGTCGAAATGATTATCGTGAAAAGTGTGCGATCTTCATTTGCATTCGAAGTAGCTACCGCATCGTCCATCGTTTGATTCCAGTGATTATCATTTTCCAGCAATTTTAATTGCAGGCTTGCTGCTCAAAAAGTTGCTCAAACCGTACCATTCACAGTAAGCAATGACACAAATGAAGTTGGACCCCGTACATTAATAAATAGCAACCGAAGGTAGAAAAAATCGTCGTTTTTCGGGTGGATTGTGTAAATTCATCCTAATGCATTAGCTGATAAGACACCTGGATGTCAATCCACTGACTGGCCTTGCTTTCTGTGTAACTATTTCTTCGACGACGCATTCCATGTATAACATCAAGATATTTCCGAATAGATGTTCTAGCAAACGGATCACTGACGAAAGTTGAGACAAAATCGTCAATGTTGATTTTGCTGCTGTCGGTGTTTTCTGCCGCTGTACTGTATTCTCTGGGTTGAAACAAACTCTTTCGTCATTCTCCAAATTAACTGCGAGACGCACAATAGTGGTGAGCGCCCCGATATAGTGGATATCCATCATTTCCAGTTTGCGTTTGCGAAAGAAAAGCACGTAGTAACGGGTGATTTTTTGAGGTTAGGATTTTCATGCAGTAGTATTTGACAGATCACGTGGGATGTCAGACATGGTGTCAAAGAGAAAGATGCTCAGTATGCTTTGACATTTCATCATGATAGACTTACTAACGAGCAACGCTTGCAAATCATTGAATTTTATTACCAAAATCAGTGTTCGGTTCGAAATGTGTTTCGCGTCCGTGTCCGATGAGCGATGAGGCTCATTTCTGGTTGAATGCTACGTAAATAAGCAAAATTGCCGCATTTGGGGTGAAGAGCAACCAAAGCCGTTCAAGAACTGCCCATGCATCCCGAAAAATGCACTGTTTGGTGTGGTTTGTACGCTGGTGGAATCATTGGACCGTATTTTTTCAAAGATGCTGTTGGACGCAACGTTACGGTGAATGGCGATCGCTATCGTTCGATGCTAACAAACTTTTTGTTGCCAAAAATGGAAGAACTGAACTTGGTTGACATGTGGTTTCAACAGATGGCGCTACATGCCACACAGCTCGCGATTCTATGGCCATTTTGAGGGAAAACTTCGGACAACAATTCATCTCAAGAAATGGACCCGTAAGTTGGCCACCAAGATCATGCGATTTAACGCCTTTAGACTATTTTTTGTGGGGCTACGTCAAGTCTAAAGTCTACAGAAATAACCCAGCAACTATTCCAGCTTTGGAAGACAACATTTCCGAAGAAATTCGGGCTATTCCGGCCGAAATGCTCGAAAAAGTTGCCCAAAATGGGACTTTCCGAATGGACCACCTAAGACGCAGCCGCGTCAACATTAAATGAAATTATCTTCAAAAAGTAAATGTCATGAACCATCTAACGTTTCAAATAAAGAACCGATGAGATTTTGCAAATTTTATGCGTTTTTTTTTTAAAAAAGTTATCAAGCTCTTAAAAAATCACCCGTTACATCTAGCATCTAACAGCACCACATATACGTTGCTTCAAGATAAAGTCCATCAAACATCGCAAGTTTTGTTTGAAAGGTCGTGCTGTGATATCGTGACGATCGCTTGCTGATTGACCGCAAATCCATAATTCCACATGTGTGTCATCGCATCCTGAGAGTTCTCGTACATGTGCCTTGGTGTGACGCCGACCAATATTAGCGCGACTACTTCGTGGCATCGTAACAAATTTCAATCTGTAATTGATCACTTTGTGTGCAACACACATGACGATTTCACTGAATAATTTTCAAAAATTTTAAAGCAAACGACAAATTTGAACGATTCAAATAATTGAAAAACAAAACAAAAAAGTTAAAAAAAAACTTTTATGGAAAAAATTAACTTTTTGGAATTGTCCAATTTTCCGACTTTTCCTCACTAAAAGCATACGATGTTTTTTTTTATTTCTAAACTTTTCCCGATCCATACAGAACATTCCCTGAAAATTTCATCAAGATTGGTTCAGTCGTTCCCTTAGCTTTACTAATAAAGAAACATTCATTCGTTTGTATGGAAAAGAGAAAAGGGCTGTTTTTAGGTGGTTCCCGGCAATTATTCGAAATTTTCTTGCCGTAAAAACCATCCTTGAGCCACACCGAATATTTAAAAAAAAAAATTGGCAAAATTGGTCCATGCGTTTTTGAGTTATGCGCTTACCAACACATTTTGCATTCATTTTTATATATAAGACTAGCTGTTTGAAATGAAAAAAGTTGGATTTATATTGTTTTGAAAATCATTTATTTTCGATTTTTCTAATTTTTTTTTCAATGTAACGCAGCTTAATAAACAACATTTTTTGGTTTTCCAATTCGTGAACACGCCACGTATAGCATGCCAGACTTCGTACTGCGTAATTAAATAACAGTAAAAAAGATTTGTAATGTGCCATTTTTTTGTTCCTACATATTTTATAGTCGGTGCAAAAAATTCTCTTGAACAGAAACATCACCAAACATCAGTTTTATTTTCATTGTAGTGCTTTGTGATATACGATGTTCTTTGTTTGATTACCTGGTGAATAGACAAACAAGTCTAATGGTTTTCCAACACGGAAACAGGCAACATACAATTGACCATGTGAGAAACATGGATTTTCCAGATTAATGCCACAAACACTTAACGATTGCCCCTGGGACTTGTTTATGGTCATTGCAAAAGCAAGCCGAACTGGAAACTGTAGTCGTTTAAAGTCAAATGGCACATCAGTCGGAATCATTGGGATGCGCGGTATGAGAACGTCTTCTCCTTTATACTTTCCTTTCAGGATAGTTGCTTCTATCACGTTGTTTAGTAATTTTTTTATCGCTAGCCGTGTGCCGTTGCAAAGACGTGGTTGGTTGATATTTCGCAACATTATAACTACCGATCCAACCTTTAATTGAAGATTGTGAGGTGGCAAACCTGGCAAATCCAGCGAGTTTAAAAATTCTGGTGGATAGTTCACTACATCATTTTGGTTAGTAGCCGAATCAATTGATTTATATATCCTCGATTCGCCTGTAATTTATTCTTGAATTTTTATATTTAATTCACTTACATCTATGTTTCTTGCAGCCAATATAGCTCTTTCGCTCAACCAATCATGATTTCTGTAATTTTGAGAAACATCTGGAAACACCTTCCGAATAAGTTCATCTTTTGATCGAGTTAACTGACAAAAACTTTGAGGAAAGTTAATGCAGCCAGTCAACATATCTATAGGAAATTTTCCATTACCAATATCAATGAGTTGTTTAGAGAATATGTTTCCAGATTGGTCATTTTGCAACTCGACGCGCATATTCTTGCTTAAATGAAGTACTTTGACATGTTTCCACAAATTGGATGACTTTAGACATGCATTAAGTTCATCAGCTGGTGTTGATCGTGGAATCACTGGCAATGTTTGACGAAAATCTCCTGCTAATAAAATCATTGCACCACCAAATGGTTATGATTGCTCCGTAGATCTTTTAACGTTCTGTCTAAAGCCTCCAAAGATTTTTTATGTGCCATCGTGCATTCATCCCAAATAATTAATTTACATTGCTGCAAAACCTTTGCCATTGCAGAGTTCTTCGAAATGTTACAGGTCGGAGTTTCATTGTTTTGCATATTTAATGGCAATTTTAATGCTGAATGGGCCGTTCGACCACCTTCAAGCAAAGTTGCTGCGATTCCCGATGAAGCGAGTGCAAGTGCAATTTTATTTTGCGATCGAATCGCTGCTAAAATTAATGAAATCAAAAATGTTTTTCCTGTACCACCAGGTGCATCTAAGAAGTAAATTCCTCCCATTTCATCATTTGTTGCTTTCATAAGAGTATCAAATACAGACTTCTTTTGTTCATTCAACAGTGGAAGATTTGTTTGAATTATTTGTTTCAAAGAGTTGAGATCATACTGATTCTCTCGATTCAACTCTTGGTTAAAAGCATCATGCATTGGACGATAGGTTCCGGTCAGGCCTAATTGAGTTAATCGTTTGTTTGACATCATCAAGCACATGTCCTCAATTGAAATCAATGCTTCGTTGTAAATTTCCTCACTGATTTGTATATTTGCATTCTCCATTCTATTTCGCATTTGATACAAAATATCATCACACATATAATCTTTGTACTTGACCCACAAATCCATTGGATTTGATGGGAAGCATGTAGATATGATTATTGAAAACAATGTTCGTATTTGGTGAGCGTGTGATGATATTACAGCATCATTGAGAGTTTGATCCCAATGAGCGTCATTTTCCAGCAATTGCAAACGTTGACAGGCTTCTCTGTAAGATCTACACAATTCACCATCAACAGTTCGTAAATGTTGGAAGGACGTTGGACCACGTACATTGACTAATAGCAGTCGAAAAAAAAAAAACACTCATCATTACTTGGATGTACTGAATAAATTCGACCAATGGCATCGGTGGAATACACATCTGGGTATCCTGGAACACGTTTTCCTTGTTTCCGCCGTATAAATCTTCTTGAGGATTGATTCCAAATATAATATTTTGGCATTTCAGAATATAGCACTGTTTGTGCAAAATCATCGTTTTGGCATGTCTCAAAAAAACTGGTTAATGTGGTAGATGGTGGCTGAGCAGCTCTTTGTACTGCGTTCTGTGCTGTAAAATACACTCTTTGTCCATTTTCTAAATGCACAGCTAAGTGATCAACAGACGGGTGTCTCTCATGAATAGGAAAAGAAAATATTCGCCACACTGCTTCATTACTACTAACATAGCGGCCCATTTGGTATTGGGTAACTTCATCATTGGAATTCTCTGCACCAATTCCAATCACAGCCATATCGCTCCCTTTGGTCACATATTTACAGATGTATTTAATCGATTTCACAGAATGGCAAGATTCAACGTTGATGTGTGCTTTGAAGGTCTTTGATAAAATGGGTGAATATGGAACAATCCAACGATTATCTATTTCAATATCTTGTTGATTTAATTTGACAATTGTTGATCTTCCATTATCTGCAGTCGATCGTCGACGATACAGTGGGTAACCGTCATTACCATTAATTGTTTCCGCTATTAATGTTCGTGGATATCGTTTTGAACATTTGCCATCCATCATACATGGTGCATTTTGATTAAGACTTCCACAGGGACCATGTATCATATTTTTGATAACTACCTCATGCAATCCAGGATCTATTTGTACGTTAGGGATCTCAGCTGATATCACTGCATCAACTTCATTTGGCCTTATTTTTTCAACCAACCAAATCAAAATGTGTACATGTGGCAATCCTCGTTTCTGCCACTCTACAGAATACATCCAGCAGCGTGTCTCACCAAACACACAATGTTTTACGATGAAATCCATTAAAGATTTCAATTTTTGTTTAAAGACTCTGGCTGTAATATCATGACGATCAATTGGGTGATTGCCCAGGGAATAACTCCTGCTTGATTTCTATCCAGTTCGGATTGCATGTAAATGTAATGAACAAATCTGCTGTACCATAATGACGAACATACGACATGGCATCTTGAGCATATTCATGCATATGTCGAGGGCTTCCGATGTATGTTGCTGGAAGAATAGTCATCCGACCAACATTCTGTGCATTTCCATCAGAATTAATCGCATCTCGAAGGTGAATATACTCTTCAGATCGGAGTTTGGACTGATTCAACCTGATGAATGTTAATCTCTCCGTTTCAATTTTAACATACATATCAACAATAATTTGTGATATAATCGCCGACATTTCAATATGTGATTGTCTTCATTTTCCCGAATCATTAGCCGGTATGAATAATAGTTCATTGAACTGACTTTTTTGTTGGTTTCAGAGCCTTTTTTGGTGTAATAGCATTGACATATAAAATTAAAATACATAATATAGTGACTGAGATATTATCGCCATTGCTAAACTAATATTTAATTACCTGTAATGGGATTTATCATTTTTATTGAGAAATCATAGCCATCTTCACCTTGCCAAAATATAATGGGATATTGCAGTGCATCATATGAGCGGTGTGTTTCCTTATACGTTGTAATTGATCATTCCGACGATGTAAAACAATATCACGGGATTCTAAGTTTTCTCCAACTACAACGATAGCAACTTCGTCAATAGTTGGTGCATTAAAACGTCTAGCATGTTGACCCGAAGGTGTTTTATCAGCTCTGATTACAATTTTGTGATTATCCGATGGCATTAGATCCAGGGCAGTTTTAAATAATATAATCAATTGATTGTGTTCATGAAATAAATTTTTTAATTGTTCTACAATAGACCTCTTTACTAAATTTTTATGTGCACAACGCAGATTAAATTTTTTGTGCTGAATTACTCATAAAATAAATTTGCAGGAATTTGTGGTTGCTATCTGACACTGGTAACAGTGAACCTGCTCTGTGATATATTTGGCCTGTATCTTTAAATTAAATAAAATATTACGTTTGTACCAAACACTATACTATAAACTAAATAGCAATGTGTGATATAAATTTATGGATTGTCAGTGATCAAACTTAAGTAATATTTATTGTTAAAAATTATATCTGTCTCCTAATTAGTTGTAACTAATATCTTTCATCAAATAATTATATTTGGTTTCAAAATAATAAAAGTGTCGCTAAAACTGAATCACCAAATAATACAATATGATGACTAAGTGATGATTATGATCAGTTACACAACGAACGCAAACAATCCTTACCATCCTAACAGGGATTAGATAAACCGTTAAAACAACAATCAGTTACACATCTTAAATTAGGTGACAGAACATATTGTTGGCTAAAATAATTATAATTAACTGCTATAATACTTACCTTGAAAGTTGGCATAAAATTTTCTCGAACTACATTAGTTGATCCAAATGAAGTCATTTGAAAGCAACTGTTATATTGTTGTATATTTGTTAAAAAGTGTATAGAATCTGTTCCTATTCCTGAAACCAATGAGTACAATGGCTCTGGTGGTGGTTCCAATGGTATCAATTTCACTTTACCATTTGCGCAACACAATCCATTAGCTTCATTTTTATATTTTAATGCTTTACAATGTGAGCAAACCGAGTTCATCGAACCAATAACAACACATTGGTAGTTACTGTAGTCAATTGACACATCGTAACGGAAAGCAGCTCGATTCAAACTTACTCGATTTGGTTTTGAATGTCGCGTTCGCTCTTCACGCGTTTGTGATATCCGAATCCTTTCACGTTCATTTCGATCGTCACGTCCTTGTGCAGCATTATAAGATTTGTAATTAGCTTGGTTTGCAGCATTTCGGGTTCTTCTACCTAAATTGCTTCGTCTAATAGGAGGCATATCTAAAATGCAATAATTAGTTATCATAGGTAACTAAACACTGCACGAAACAGGATATAGGTACGATTTGTTTCGTGTATCAGTTGACAAAAATAAACTCAGTAGAGTAGGTGACCGAAAATCCAAGAAAAAAACGCTGACGTTGATAGTTTGTTGTTGTTTTAACTTTCTTTAATTTGATATGACTTGGAGTCAATACCTACAAGCCGTACTAATGTTTTATGGATGTAAAATAACGCTGTTTGTGTTTGTCTTATGTAATGACGTGAAACTGATTCATTTTAAGTAAGTCAAAAGAATAGTATCGCGAGTTTATTAGCCGATCACTTTAAAGGCGTAAATCGTACTTACTTGTTTAGATTTTTTTAATTTGAGAACAAAGCGAATAGTTTAAAATAACCCATTGTTTTCTTCGTTTGAATTGTACAAATTATAAATCTTTTTTCTTGTTTTATTTTCACACCAAGAACTTTATTTATGACACTTAATAATTTTCAAAGAATTTACAATGAAATCAATTGGAAAAAAAAACAAAAAAATTGAAAAAAAAATTTTTATGGAAAAGTCACTTTGAAATCTACGCTCGTAAGTCAGTTAAAAATTTACATATTCTGTTTTTCTTTTGTTTACTGAAATCAAATGGAAAACAAAAAAAAAATTGGAAAAAATTTTGTATGTAAAGTCACTTTGAAAAATTTACAGTTTCTGTTTTTTTTGTTTTTTTTTACAAACCATCTTCATTGGATTCCCTGCAAATTGGACGTTGGGAACATACCTACATTGTTTGCACAGCAGTGAGTACTCTTAATTTAATATGAACTTTATATAATAGCAAAAAGCTCAAATTGATTCTACGTTTTAGTTAGATAACAGAAAAAGGGCTGGTTTAGGGGTTTTCCGGCAATTATTCGAATTTTTTTGCCGTAAAAACCATCCTTGAGCTTCAACGAACATCTTAAAAAAAGAATTGGCAAAATTGGTCCAGGCGTTTTTGAGTTATGCGCTTACCAACACATTTTGCGATTCATTTTTATATATAAGATGTATGTACATACATATGTATATAGATAAACTTATCAAACGCCTCAATATTATAAAATATTTTTCGTCTAAAAAATCATTTGCTCATACTACTACACTTTGTAATATTGTTAAAGCATTATTTTTAACTGTAATTGACTACGCGCTGCCAATCTATGGAACCTGTGCCAAAAGCAACTTAAATCTTCTCTGTGCTCCATATTACGCAGCGGTGCGGAAAAGCTTACGGGCCTTCACCACCACCCTCGTCGACAACATGCTAACTGAATCTGGACTCCCTAGCATAAATGAGAGAATCAAATACATGACTGCAAGCCTTATATACAAAATTTTATGCTGCAATAACAGCCACCTCTTTGACGAAATACTTAAAGCTTCCAATCGAAAGTATCTTCCACAGCGACTCTCAGCGATACACCGTGTACTGATCACTGCCAAGAAATTAAATGTATTAGTTAAACCAACTCGGAAAGTGTACCCAAACTACCCGCCTTGGCTGCTGTCAGACTTATCAATTGAAACCCGTTTACAAACATTTCAGAAGCAAAACACCTGTCCACAACTTTACGCGCAAAATTTTCTGAAATATAAAGCTGAGCTAAGTCAAAAAGCATTCAACTTTATTTTTACCGATGGTTCGAAAACCAAATTTTCAACCTCATTTGCAGTAGTCTCTGAAAACCTTGATGTTTTAAGAAAAGGTATCCTGCCTAATCATTGCTCCATCTACACCAGTGAAATCTTAGCTATCTATCAAGCCGCCTTAATTGCATCGAAAACCAAGGGCAATTTCTGCATTTGTACTGACAGTGGGTCTGCCATTGATGCCCTCTGGAAATTCAAAACGGACAGCGTCCTAGTAACCCACACCAGGGATTTGCTAATTAAACACAAAAACAAAATTAAATTGATGTGGATTCCTGGCCATTGTGGCATCCAAGGCAATGAACTAGCTGACTCTGTTGCGAAGAGTCTTCATAATAACCCAGTTATCTGTTTTGACACTTTTGAAAAGGTCGATTTGTCGAGACATGTACGGCAGTATATTAACAATAAATCCTTACTAAAGTGGAAAGAATATGTTCACCATTATGCAGATATTAATCCAACAAAAATTAGGCCTACTTTTCCTTCCGATGCTAAACAGTCAGACATTCTCGTTTTCACAAGACTTCGTTTGGGCCACACGCAGATCACTTACGGACATCTTCTTAGTCATGGAGTATCATTATGCAACGTTTGCGGTGCAATGAGGACATCTGTGAAGCATATCTTGGACATCTGCCCTCGTTTTTCTATTCAAAGGCAACGGATTTTTGGCTTGACTGTTCCATCACAACTTCTTTCCGACACTACAGCACTTAACATAAGCAAGATATCTAGTTTTATAGCCTAATGCAACCTATCTCATTTAATTTAGTTAACCTTAACTGTATAATATTTGTAATCCATAAACGAAATGTAAATTAGTATTTCTTTTGTAAAACCAGCTGATGGCCTCGAGCTAGTGCTGTTTTTTTTTTACTTTTCTCTTGTTTCCTGTATATTTATTGTGCATGAAATAAATGAATATCTATCTTATAGCGCAATAAGTAGCTGACAATATTCTTTAAAATATTCGAAAGAATATTTCTTCCTCGATTATTGCCAGTTTTCAGTTCCTTATCCGTCATCCAGACCATCAATTAGGATTCAGGAAACTACATTGAACGCCTGAACAGTGCTAAAAATCGTCAAAACCATAATAAAATGTCTCGAAGAGAAATAGTATTGTTCCGCAGTTTTCTTGGATATTCAACAAACCTTTGATAGAGTGTGGCATGAGGGGTTGTTATCTCATCTTATATATAAATCTTTATTTTTAACAGCTGTTTCCCAGAAAACTAGTTTTCGCACGTTAGCTCCCTTTTCGTAGACCAGGTCACATATATTTATTATATTCTATCAATTGATAATCAGCAAATTTTTAAAATACATTAATAGTGACAGGATTGATTGTTCTTCATTGAGACTAATAAATATATTCTTAAATTATTTTATTTGCTTAAACTTCTTAAAACTACTTAAAATTTATATGGAAGATCCAAAATGTGAGTCCGTTTTAAGCGTCTAAAATCCACTTACAATGCTTCTTTAAGTTTTCGATTGATATCTTTGGAGGATTTCAATGTTGGATATACTCGGCGTACCCCATAACTGCATTGCATACGTCCATACTGGCTTAACGATTGACTTATAAAGTCGTACTTTATTTTCAAGGCTAAGTTGTGATCGCTGACCTAAAAGCAAGTATATTTTTTTAGTTTTAAATTTGAGCTGCTTCGTTTTTTCTGTTATGAGTATCTTCCAAGTGAGTCGTCTGTCCAAATAAAGACCTATTTCACAGATTCACTTTCAGGTATTATGGAGCCATTTAATGTTACGGGGGAACATTTCTCAGTCGTTAACGTAAAGGTTATTTGAACAGATTTCTGTGTATTGACTTTTATATATCTTCCAATTCCTTAGCTATTTTTCGACAATATTAAGTTGTTCTTTTAAGTGAAGTGAGGCATCACTAGGATTAAAACTGGTGCCGTATCATCAATATAAATTGCTACCTCTAAGCCATTAGCGATCGGTAGGTCAGCTGTAAATATTGTACAAAACACGGGGCCCAAGACTCTTCCTTGGGGAACTCCATCGTCAATCGAATAAAGCTCAGAAAATGCCTCTTTTTCCTGTACATAGAACGTACGATTGCTTAAAAGTGATTTTATAAGTAGGTAGTAAGGCGCTGGAAACCATTTTTTTATTTTATAAAGTAACCCTGGGTGCCGTACTTTATCGAACGCTTGTTTAATATCTAAAAAACCCTGCGCAGTATCGGGGTCGCCGACCAGGCGACAATGGCAGAAAATTCAGCATTCAATTTAGAGGAGTGAATAGCGAATTTGACAACACATGGATCAACCATATTCGCCACTATTTTCTAAATCGCAATACAAATTGCAGTTTGGTGAAATCGAAAAAATACGTTTGTAAGTACGTCACCAAAGGAAGCAACATGGCGGTTATTGCTCTTGAACGATACGGTAGATAAAGCGTATTGCAGGATATTTACTTTTGCAATTCATGAACGTTTTCCGACTGTTGTGCGTCTCGCAGTTAATTTGGAGAATGGCCATAAAGTGTATTTAGAACCGGAGAAAACAATGCAGTCAGTGAAAACAACGCCAGCAACAAAACTAACATTGACGAGTTTCGGAAATGCCTTGATATTATACAATAAATGCATAATCGAAGAAATAGTTAGACAGAAAGCAAGGTCAATCAGTAGTTGGACATCCAAGTGTGTTCTTAACTAATGCATTAGGACGAATTAACACAATCATCCACTCGAAAAACGACGATTGCTTCTACCTTCGGTTGCTATTGATTAATGTTCGCAATTCAACTTCAGTTGAGTCATAGCGTAGTGTGAATGGTACGGTGTGTGCAACTTTTTGAGAAGCAAGGCAGCAATTACAATTGCTGGAACATGATAATCACTGGACGATGGAAGATGCAATAACTATTTCGAAAGCAAATTAAGATCGCACACTTTTCGCGGTAATTATTTCGACACATCAGCCTTAAAATCTGCGGTAATTATGGGATACGAACCGAAATGGCATTGCCGAAAACATTTTGCATTGTATTCGCTGAGACCTGGAAATAGGTCAGTTCCGGTTGATACTTCCGGTGGTTTGATGTTAATTCAATCTACCATTTATCCATTCACGAAAGATGAACTCATTACGAATGTTCGGATATTGACCAAATTATCGTAATTATGATTCCGTAAGTGCACGCGCAATGTAAGCTGCCAAAAATACCGACGTAGTTGACTTAAACTGGAAGATTCAAAGTCAAATTCTGGGAGACTTCTCCTTATATATATTAATTTTGAAGCCACCGAATTGTGATAATTGTTATATTATTCAGTTATCATGCTTGACCACTTCTACCCATAAAACAGCGCCCAATCAACCCGTCAATTTACATTTACTGCCAACAGACATGTTTTTTAAGCAACTCTCATCGAAGTTAACTCCTCGATTGAAGGAATTTTTCCTATTAGTCGCTCGTAATCGTAATACAACGAATAGAAAGTTGTGTGGCTGGTGGTTTACTATGTGAAATGCCCTTGCGCCTGCAGGTGGCAATTATAATAAACGAACTAGAGAATAATGCGTGCGCAAATATCGAATGTTAAAAGCGATCTATAACAATAATGCTAGGCTTAGGCTAAGCTAAGCTTAATTCTTCTCACATGTATGTAAGTATAAATATTAAAGGATAAAGGAAAATGAGGAATGAGAATAACGAGTAATGCCATGGTGGATATGCAAAATTACAGTGACCAGATAACAATTAAATATATTATTAAATATTTACAATGTTTTCTCACCACAGTGAGTGAAATATATAGTATGTGTGCGTATAAATTATATAATATAAATAATAACTTAAGATTAAATCTACTCATTATTGGTAGTTGCATCGTGAAAGGAGCTGATCCGAGAATCCTCCCCCCCGTTGAAAGGTCTAACTTTCAAAAGAATCATTGACAGGTAAAACACACAGTTTATTGATAGCTCGACGCGCCATGCCGGTAGACGTACGAAAAAACGGACACCGTCTGTCGCAGTGACAACTTCTGTAACGCGAGACAAGGGCCATTTGAGAGGAGCTGAATTTTCGTCTTTGATGCATACAATGTCATTGACTTCAATGTATGGGTGTGGTTTACGCCACTTCGCTCGTTGTTGTACCAAGATATACTTCACTCCATCGCTTCCAAAACATTTGTTGTATGTAGGCAACCTGCTGCCAGCGATCTATACGATTGCAGTTTAAATGTGTGAGGTTCGGCTCAGGAATAGCGACAAGAGGACCACCAATAAGAAAATTACCGGGCGTCAGTACATCAAGATTTCAGGATTTTCTGAAAGTGGCACAAGAGATCTTGAATTAATTACTGCTGAGATTTGACATACTAAGGTAGGTAATTCTTCAAAACCGAGAAGCGATGAACCAACGTGTAGCATTGTCTGACCAAATGCAACTTGGTATGCCACGAGTAGCCATAAAGCGCTTAAGTACATCAAGAAAAGAGCCCGTTGAAAGTTCTTTCACCAATTTCATTCACACAGCCTTTGCGGGGAAGCAAATGAACACGCTGTAATAGCACTTTTGAGGTGCTTTCTTACGGGTTTCGGGTTTGAAATAAAATGATCCACAGTAGTATATGCCCGGAGGATGGAGTCATGTGTAGAAGTTCACGCAAGTGAGGAAAGTTCTCTGATCGCCATTCACTTGGGAGTGGCCAGAAACGATTCTTTTACATATGACTCAAGCAGCTCACGACTTCCGGTCTTTGCCAAGTATCCTCTGGGTAGCCTAAGAACATCCGTTTGAAGGCGAGCTAAAGTGAGAAGGCGAAACATCCCCTGCACAGGGTTGTGCGCTGGGGTTTTGGGGCCCGCCACGTAGAAAAACACCCCCAATGAAAAGGAAAAAACAGCCTCGGATGAGAGACCCCCCTTTTGATGACGACCACGGCAAACGAAATAAGGACTATGATTTGAGGGCATGCACCCGGAATGTCCGGTCCCTTAATTGGGAAGGTGCCGCTGCCCAGCTGGTAGATGTCCTCGTAAAGATAAAGGCTGACATCACCGCCGTCCAAGAAATGCGATGGACGGGACAAGGACAGAGACGAGTAGGTCCTTGTGACATTTACTACAGTGGCCATATAAAGGAGCGCAAGTTTTGTGTTGGATTCGTGGTGGGAGAGAGACTCCGTCGCCGAGTACTATCATTCACTCCTATGAATGAACGTCTAGCCACAATCCGCATCAAAGCGAGGTTCTTCAACATATCGCTGATTTGCGCCCACGCCCCGACGGAAGAGAAGGACGATGTGACCAAAGATGCCTTTTATGAGTGCTTGAAGCGCACTTATGAGAGATGCCCCCGCCACGGTGTCAAAATCGTGCTTGGCGACTTCAACGCCAGGGTGGGCAAAGAAGGTACCCTTTTGGGACTACGGTCGGTAAATTCAGCCTCCACGAGGAAACAACCCCAAATGGGTTGAGGCTGATCGACTTCGCCGTGGCCCGAAATATGGTTATCTGTAGTACTAGATTCCAGCATAAGAAGATACATCAAGCTACCTGGCTGTCTCCGGATCGAAAAACCACCAACCAGATCGAACATGTTGTGATAGAGGGAAGACAGTCTCCAGTGTTTTAGATGTGCGTGCGCTCCGAGGTTCTAACATCGACTCGGACCACTATATTGTTGCAGCCAAAATTCGCACCCGCTTTTGTGCAGCAAAAAACGCACGCCAACAAACACAAGGAAGGTTCGACGTCGAGAAGCTGCAATCACAACAGACAGCCGAACGATTTTCTACTCGGCTTGCCCTCCTGCTCTCTGAGAGCACTCGTCAACAACTCGGTATAAGGGGGCTGTGGGATGGCATTTCAAACTCCTTACGTACAGCTGCAACCGAAAGTTTTCGGAAAGTGCAAAGGAACAGCTGGTACGACGAGGAGTGCCGTGTCGCAGCGGAGAGAAAACAGGCTGCCTACCTCGCAACGTTACGATCGACCACAACACGTGCGGGATGGGATAGATACCGAGAGTTGAAGAGGGAAGCGAGACGCATTTGTAGACAGAAAAAGAAAGCGGCCGAAATGCGTGAGTACGAAGAGCTTGATAAGCTGGCCGACAGGGGTAATGCTCGAAAATTCTACGAAAAGATGCGGCGGCTTACAGAAGGTTTCAAGACCGGAGCATACTCTTGTAGAACCCCCAAAGGTGATCTAGTTACCGATGCCCAGAGCATACTTAAATTATGGAGGGAACACTTCTCCAGCCTGCTGAATGGCAGTGAACACACAACACCAGGAGAAAACGAACCCGATACCCCAATCGATGACGATGGAGCAGATGTTCCATTGCCCGACCATGATGAAGTTCGAATAGCAATTGCCCGCCTGAAAAACAGCAAAGCGGCAGGGGCCAACGGATTGCCGGCCGAGCTATTCAAACACGGCGGCGAAGAGCTGATAAGGTGCATGCATCAGCTTCTTTGTAAAATATGGTCGGACGAAAGTATGCCCAACGATTGGAATTTAAGTGTGCTATGCCCAATCCATAAAAAAGGAGACCCCACAATCTGCGCCAACTACCGTGGGATTAGCCTCCTCAACATCGCATATAAGGTCCTGTCGAGCGTATTGTGTGAAAGATTAAAGCCCACCGTCAACAAACTGATTGGACCTTATCAGTGCGGCTTTAGACCTGGTAAATCAACAACCGACCAGATATTCACCATGCGCCAAATCTTGGAAAAGACCCGTGAAAGAAGAATCGACACACACCACCTCTTCGTCGATTTCAAAGCTGCTTTCGACAGCACGAAAAGGAGCTGCCTTTATGCCGCGATGTCTGAATTTGGTATCCCCGCAAAACTAATACGGCTGTGTAAACTGACGTTGAGCAACACGAAAAGCTCCGTCAGGATCGGGAAGGACCTCTCCGAGCCGTTCGATACCAAACGAGGTTTCAGACAAGGCGACTCCCTATCGTGTGACTTTTTCAATCTGCTGCTCGAGAAAATTAATTGGGGCTTTTAGAATTAACGAAAAGGAAATTTTTTTACGATTCACTTGGGATGGGCCGAAAAATTTTTAAAATATCGGGGCCCCAAAACCCGGCCTTTAAAATTCCCCTTTTCCCAAAAAACCTTTTAAACAAAGGGAAGGGGAAACCCCCAAAGGGTTGGCGTGGGGGGCCCGACGAAAAAACCCCTGTCATCAAACAAACAGTCGTCGCACTCGCGACTTGGCTCCCACGTCACTGTTGACAGTCATAACTTTGAAGTTGTAGATAATTTCGTCTATTTAGGAACCAGCATTAACACCACCAACAATGACAGCCTGGAAATCCAACGCAGGATTACTCTTGCCAACAGGTGCTACTTTGGACTGAGTAGGCAATTGAAAAGTAAAGTCCTCTCTCGACGAACAAAAACCAAACTCTATAAGTCGCTCATTATTCCCGTCCTGCTATATGGTGCAGAGGCTTGGACGATGACAACAACCGATGAGTCGACGTTGCGAGTTTTCGAGAGAAAAGTTCTGCGAAAGATTTATGGTCCTTTGCGCGTTGGCCACGGCAAATATCGCATTCGATGGAACGATGAGCTGTACGAGATATATGACGACATTGACATAGTTCAGCGCATTAAAAGACAGCGGCTACGCTGGCTAGGTCATGTTGTCCGGATGGATGAAAACACTCCAGCTCTGAAAGTATTCGACGCAGTACCCGCCGCGGGAAGCAGAGGAAGAGGAAGACCTCCACTCCGTTGGAAGGACCAAGTGGAGAGGGACCTGGCTTCGCTTGGAATATCCAATTGGCGCCACGTAGCGAAGAGAAGAAACGACTGGCGCGCTGTTGTTGACTCGGCTATAATCGCATAAGCGGTGTCTACGCCAGTAAAGAAGAAGAAGAAGTATATGCCCGTAATGATGAAGGGCTGTGGTGCATGGATGCGTTCTTTAGGCAAGTCAGCCATGATGTGCTCAACGAGGCGAGGCGATATTTTCGTAGAACACCGGCAATAGTTTTTCTTACACCTATAGGCCAACATTGCATACGAATGGATGCAAGTAGAAACTGAGGTCCTAAGTGGAGATATTTTCGATGAAAATGAGTGATTATTGACGGCGTTAGTGGGTGATCCTTTAGTAAAACTATTGGATGGCGTGCCACAAAGTCTAAAGTTACGTTCTTTAAACGACCTCCAACTCGTATAATTCCAAAATCATCCAAAAATGGCGATATCGAAGCGATTTTACTTGATGTGTGTACAAAGTTGTACTTCTTAAGGGCGACGATTTCTGACCACAACTGCGCCTTTTGGACTAGGCGTATGAGCAAATGAGTCCCACGATGGATATCTGTAGTTGTGAGCTGTGATCTTTTCGATTTATAAATTTATGTATGTTTTCAAAGATACGCTGTATTGTTCCGAACGAGTTGATATATTTAAAAGAAAAAGTTATATGTGAGATGTGCAAAACCACGAAGATTCAACGTTTTCCAAAAATTGTGGCCCTTACGTCCAAAGCCTTGAAATTACCCAATAAACCTTTCCATAAGCGAACGGCAATAGAGTTATAGAATAAGTTTATTGTAATGATTTTTCGAAAACGTTTAATAAGCATATTTATGAAAGGTTTATTTAATTATAAAATAATAATACTTTTTTAAAGTTGCTTGAAAAATTATTCACATAGTAACAACATAATATATAATATGATTGTAATTGACTTAGGCCTCGCTATAGTTTTGTAGCTCTGTTGTGAACATGAAACTTACAAAAAACTTACGCTCGCTACAGTTTTGCAACAACACTTGCAACAGACTTAGGCTCAATACAGTTTCCAAAGCTTACTGTTTCGTTTACCGATATTCTGTCGCGCCGTAGTTAGCATCTTCACATTTTTCATTGTCATTGTAAAATTTTATACGAAGTGAATAAGGTGAGAGTGAACATAATTTCTTAAAATAATTTAAAATGCCATATAAAATAAAACAGTGTGTTCGTAATGAGTCTAGTGAAGTTGTTAGTTTGTTATTAAGTGCAAAAAAGAAAAAAAAGAATAATGAAGATGAGGATATTGCAACCAGCTCCAGTCAAAATGATTTTAGTGAAGCAAATATTAATTGTGATGAAATCAATGAAACAGAAAATGAAATTTACAGTTCTGAGGAAAATGATAATGCTGATCTCTTTATTAATAACGAGGATATAAAAAGAGATCTTGCTATTTGGTCAGTTAAGCATACTATATCAAATAGTGCAATCAATGAGTTACTGATTATCTTACGAAAAACGTTTCCATATCTACCACGGAATGCAAGAACTTTCAAATAAACACCTCGTGATGCACCTATGTATAACTCAAATACAAGGCGGCAATTATGTTCATTACGGCCTAAGAGATTGCCTTACCGATTTTTTAAGTCAAACAACATCTTATATATAAAAATGAATCGCAAAATATGTTGGTAAGCGCATAACTCAAAAACGCATGGACCAATTTTGCCAATTTTTTTTTTTAAATATTCGGTGTGGCTCAAGGATGGTTTTTACGGCAAGAAAATTTCGAATAATTGCCGGGAACCACCTAAAAACAGCCCTTTTCTCTTTTCCATACAAACGAATGAATGTTTCTTTATTAGTAAAGCTAAGGGAACGACTGAACCAATCTTGATGAAATTTTCAGGGAATGTTCTGTATGGATCGGGAAAAGTTTAGAAATAAAAAAAAACATCGTATGCTTTTAGTGAGGAAAAGTCGGAAAATTGGACAATTCCAAAAAGTTAATTTTTTCCATAAAAGTTTTTTTTTAACTTTTTTGTTTTGTTTTTCAATTATTTGAATCGTTCAAATTTGTCGTTTGCTTTAAAAATTTTTGAAAATTATTCAGTGAAAACGTCATGTGTGTTGCACACAAAGTGATCAATTACAGATTGAAATTTGTTACGATGCCACGAAGTAGTCGCGCTAATATTGGTCGGCGTCACACCAAGGCACATGTACGAGAACTCTCAGGATGCGATGACACACATGTGGAATTATGGATTTGCGGTCAATCAGCAAGCGATCGTCACGATATCACAGCACGACCTTTCAAACAAAACTTGCGATGTTTGATGGACTTTATCTTGAAGCAACGTATATGTGGTGCTGTTAGATGCTAGATGTACTACGTGCTTTTCTTTCGCAAACGCAAACTGGAAATGATGGATATCCACTATATCGGGGCGCTCACCACTATTGTGCGTCTCGCAGTTAATTTGGAGAATGACGAAAGAGTTTGTTTCAACCCAGAGAATACAGTACAGCGGCAGAAAACACCGACAGCAGCAAAATCAACATTGACGATTTTGTCTCAACTTTCGTCAGTGATCCGTTTGCTAGAACATCTATTCGGAAATATCTTGATGTTATACATGGAATGCGTCGTCGAAGAAATAGTTACACAGAAAGCAAGGCCAGTCAGTGGATTGACATCCAGGTGTCTTATCAGCTAATGCATTAGGATGAATTTACACAATCCACCCGAAAAACGACGATTTTTTCTACCTTCGGTTGCTATTTATTAATGTACGGGGTCCAACTTCATTTGTGTCATTGCTTACTGTGAATGGTACGGTTTGAGCAACTTTTTGAGCAGCAAGCCTGCAATTAAAATTGCTGGAAAATGATAATCACTGGAATCAAACGATGGACGATGCGGTAGCTACTTCGAATGCAAATGAAGATCGCACACTTTTCACGATAATCATTTCGACATATCAGCCTTCAAATCCGCGTCAATTATGGGATATGAACAAAAATTACATTGCCGAAGACATTTCACATCGTATTCGCCAAGAATTGGTCAATTCCGGTTGATACTTCCGGTGGTTTGATATCAAATTTATCCTCTGTTTATCAATTCACGAAAGATCAATTTATCACGAATGTTCGTAAATTTGCCAAATTATCGTAACTATAATTCCATAAGTGCACGCGCATTGTTAACTTCCAAAAATACCAATGTTGTTGACTTATACTGGAATATACAAAGTCAAATTCCGTGAGACTTTCGCTCATACAAATACCGATCGTCTTGGCAATGAAGACGTCGCCGTGAATTATCCAGTGCAATTTCTAAATTCTTTGGAGATGGTTGGTATGCCACCGCATCATTTGCGTCTCAAAGTTGGATCTGTCGGTATTATGTTGATGCGCCGAAATCGTGTAATGGGACCCTACAGATTGCGACGCAGCTATCGAATACAAGGGCCGAATACTTGATTCTACGAATTCCTTTGAGTTCCAACGATTTGCCATTTCAGTTCATAAAGATAGTCGCTAGAAATCTGTGGCATAAATTTGGAAATGCTATGTTTTTTTACACGGCCAGATATACGTGGCGTGCTCAGGAGTTGGAGAACCATATTTCTGTGCACCGGAACAGAAACCAAAAATTGTTGTTTATCAAGCTGTGTTACATTGAAAAAAAAAATTAAATGATAAATTCAAATTTCTTTTCATCTCAAAACACATAATTTCACGCAGAACAACGGCTGCGGGGCCAGCTAGTCTTTAAATAAAAAGCCATTTCAAACAATGGAGGAGTTTTTAGATTTTGAAAAACAGCTACAGGAAGATCCAAATTTGTTTGCTTCATTCGTAAGTTTACTAAAATACTAAATTAATTTGTTCGATAATCAATCAATTGTTTTTTCTTATTTTTAATCAAAGGAAATGGAACTCAAAACTGTTGGAAAAAAACCCAACTTTACCAAAAACTGTTGGAGAAAATTAAAGGGACGGAGCAAAAAAAAAAGTGTACGCAGCCTAAGTACATCGAAATCAATTAGAAGTAAATACTTAAATGTTTTTTTTTTTGAAATGTATATATTAATTTATTTTTCACAATTTTTTCAGATGCTGCAATTTCTATTGGAATCGGAGAGGATGAATTCATCCGGAACACAAATATATAAATCAAAAAAAAAAAATTAGCTCAACTGTAATCTCAAATGAAATGAAATAAATGAAAAATAACAATACAACAAGTGCATAATATCTCTTGGGGATTACTTTGAAAAATAGATATTCATGAATAAATAAATAATTTTTGAAAAAACACAAAATTCGCGATACTTTTTAAACACACCTCGTACACCTGTGCCAACGGTTTTTCCAATCTTCGAAGCACTTCAAAAAATCATTTTTTTTTATCTTCTTCAGCTCCTCCTTCGATGCCGTCTTTATCTCGTCAAGAGAAGCGTAACGTCGTCCTTTCATGAGTCTCTTCAGTTTTGGGAAAATGAAAAGTCACTGGGGGCCAGATCTAGGGAATACGGTGGCTGCGGCATCATTAGTGTGTTGTTTTTGGCCAAAAAGTCGCGAACAAGCAACGATGTGTGTGAGCAGGGGCCTTATCGTGGTGCAAAAGCCTTTTTTTCATCTTCCACAAATCCAGGCGTTTCTGGCGGATTACTTCACGCAAATTGCGCATAAATTGCAGGTAATATTCCTTATTGACCGCTCTTTCATGTGGCAAGAACTCATGATGCACCACGCCCCTGCAATCGAAGAAAACCGTCAGTTACGATTCGCAATACTTTTGAACACACCTCGTATGACCAAGGTACTCATATTCCTTCATAAATGAGCTATATTTCGCCTTTAAATTAGGATTTTTACTAATTTTGCGTTCCATATTCTCGAATCTGCATCAAACAGCTGAATATGAATCTCCAAGTGAGTCCAAACTGTACTTAATGGGTGAGCGAACCGAATACTCGACCGATGATAAACGTGAATAATTATTATTAAAATGTACACGAGGTCTTCTTTCGAAGTTTTGCTGATTGGTTCATGAACATGTTTAATTTCCAAAAAGCGGTGAACTAATTTGTCTAACTGAACATCGTTATCAATTGCACTACATGAGCCCTGGTTTACAATAGATGACGATAATTGAGGGGTTTGCTGCCAACCACCAGACGAGTTTTTTGAAGAATGGGTAACCCAGGTGCCAACTATATCTGCCCCACTCAAATGAGTTCCGGCACGATTCTTTACTAAAACAATTACGATAGCTAAAAGCACAATATCAGATAGAGATCATGAAGTAGAGATGTCAGGCTGCGTTGGCAGCGTTGCAGTCATGGCATTAGCTTGAACAGAGAGAATGATAATTCGCGACTATTAGCTGATGGTAAACGATTAAAATCTAAAAGCGTATGATGCTTTGAATGGCATTTTCGACAAGAACTCGATTTGCAGTCTCGGATCTGATGGCCTTTCTTTAAACTGCTTAGACAAAGAAAAAGTTTCTTTATTTCTTTTTGGCGAATGTTAGGCGAAAGATTTAAAAACCGTTGGCAATTATAAATCAAATGTTCAGCATTTCCGTAAAATACACAACCAACTAGTAAGCTATTTGAAGCAACAAAGGATTTCCTTTGATGTGTACTCACGGTTTTTCCAGTACCAAATGTTTAGCTTGTGTTTGCAATGCATGCTCCATATTCTCGAGGGTACGACATCGATGTTCTAAAAATGCAGCTAATGATCCCCAGGATATGGGGTATCGATGGTAACTCGTTTATTGACCAACTTTCTTCCAATTTTGCTTGACTTCCTTTGCCCAACTTTTGAGTTAAAACTTGTATCATTATTTAGTCCGCTATTTGCTCTTTGGAATCAAATGACTGATGCGCACATATATATATGCGAGTTGACCTCTTCCGTCATCGCTCGCAGCTTGAACACGGTACCATCTGCTTTATCCATCCCGAAAATCTCACTGATATGTGCCTGAAAAATAAGACGTTTATTTTCAAATCGTTTAATGAGGATATCTAAAGCGATTTTTTAATTAGCCCCATTTATTTCCACATCGCTGTAGCTGTCCTTATCGATGACTGATGGGAACATCGAAGAGAAATTTGCCCACTCTATATAGGATCCAATGAATATAGGAAACGTTAATTGAGGCAAACGAAAACGATTAGTATTCACTTTAATAAGCTGGAATTCATTGCTGATCATCTTGAATGTTGAGAAGCACTACGCTTCCCAATTTCACGTTGTAGAGTGGCCTTCAACTGAACCAAATTCGTATCAAATTGGATAAGTAAATCACTTCCAATAGATTAAAGGTCATGCTTTTCCAAACTTGTGTGTGCAGCCAAGAAGTTTGCTTTCAGTTCGTTAACTGAATCAATTATTGCCGCTAAAGCATATTCGTCCATGCTTTGCAACCGCTCCGAGTCCATATCAGCACTTACGCATTCAAGGCGCTTAAACATGGCCTGTGTCCTCAACTTCAAAAAGTCCCCCTGCCCATTGGTGAACGCTGATTTATGGGACTCTCATTTGCAGGAATGCCTCCAGCTGGGGTACCACTGCTTGAATGGTTTATCGATATATCCAAAAAATTTAACCAATTAAAGCTTGAACGAAGTTAGGTGGTCAGCGCGGTAACGTATAGCGGATAACCGTACTGAACCGTTGAAAAACTAGCGGCACACGGTAAACGGTGCTTACGGGTTTAAGGGGTTAGGGGTAGTTTGCATTTTCGAAGTGTATTTATATAGCTTCTAGAATACATAATATCGAAGGATTTTTTGTTTTTCAAAAAACTCGATTTTTTAAGAGCAATTATCTATTGATTTTTTCCCAAAAATTTAGAAAAAAATTTCCTGATGCCGCCATTTTGTTAATTTTTGAAACGAAAACCAATCCTTCGATCAGGTCCGAGTTTATCTATTTACAAAACTAATTTTTTCTGTCCGATTGATTTTAGATGAATCTCCTAGGACTTATGGTTTTCACCGCAAGTACCTTTTTTTGGAACGGGTCAACGCAAACAACTATAACTTTGGAAAATAATTTTTTTTTTTTTTTTTATTTTTGTGACCTCAAGTCAACACATTCTATAATATTTCCATTTTACTACTTAACATATAATAAAAACTAAAATAACACGATTTAATAGCAAAAAGAAATACTGAAAATTCTCATTTTTTCGTGCCTCTGACTACCCCTAACCCCTTAAGTTACGTTAGAAACGTTTTCACTTCAATATCCAAACTTACTGTAGTAGCGCTTTCTAGAAATCACGCCACTTTTTTGCCTCAAATCAAATAGGTTTTAAACCACGAGTTTGATTTATCGATTGTACACTGTAAAATATGTCCACTAATTTTACATTAGCATGGTGGCGCACTATATCACCAATAAATACACGCAGCGATCACGTCGGGGTCACCAAAATGTTAAGCTAGCAAGCTTTTTTGATAGCTTCGAATCGCGATATAAAACAACGACGATATATATTTACAATGTTTTCTCACCACAGTTTGTGTATAAAATTGGTAAACTTAAGTATCAATAAAAACTTAAGATTAAATCTACTCATTATTGGAAGTTCCATCGTAAAAGGAGCTGCTCCAAACTTACTCAATATCATGGATTTTTTTACAGATCTTTACATATATTGGGTCCCTAATTATGTCGTATCTTTTAGCAAATAGTCGGTAATGGACAAGTAAACCTATACGAATGGGTACGACTAAAGTGTCTTAAGATTGCATCAAAGATAGCTGAATAATAATAATAATAGCTTGATCTTTAGTAGATCGAACATTTTATTTGACGATAAATCTGAAATGTGTTCGAAGAGTTAGTTATGCCTCTGGTAACTGTTAAGCAGATGAACTACTCAGAGCAGGTACCAACCTACAATTAGACTACGAAAACGACTTAGAGAAGATATGGAACTATTTTATTATTCAACTAACCACATTGTAAAAACTTGACATATCTGATATTGGTCAATTTCCCGATTTTTGAAAGAACTATGTGATTTTAAATTTTTAAAAAATTTGTATGTCACTTACTTTCTTAATCAGTTGAGCAGCCAATTGCAATAGTTAAATTAGCTTAAATTCCGCTTCCGGCATCTTAGCTGAGCACAAAAATGCACACATGGTACACATACATGCATGCACGCGATTCTCATGCAAAAATTTCCATTATTGCCTTCTACCTGTTTCTTCTTCTTCTTCTTTACTGGCGTAGACACCGCTTATGCGATTATAGCCGAGTCAAAAACAGCGCGCCAGTCGTTTCTTCTCTTCGCTACGTGGCGCCAATTGGATATTCCAAGCGAAGCCAGGTCCCTCTCCACTTGGTCCTTCCAACGGAGTGGAGGTCTTCCTCTTCCTCTGCTTCCCGCGGCGGGTACTGCGTCGAATACTTTCAGAGCTGGAGTGTTTTCATCCATCCGGACAACATGACCTAGCCAGCGTAGCCGCTGTCTTTTAATTCGCTGAACTATGTCAATGTCGTCGTATATCTCGTACAGCTCATCGTTCCATCGAATGCGATATTCGCCGTGGCCAACGCGCAAAGGACCATAAATCTTTCGCAGAACTTTTCTCTCGAAAACTCGCAACGTCGACTCATCGGTTGTTGTCATCGTCCAAGCCTCTGCACCATATAGCAGGACGGGAATAATGAGCGACTTATAGAGTTTGGTTTTTGTTCGTCGAGAGAGGACTTTACTTTTCAATTGCCTACTCAGTCCGAAGTAGCACCTATTGGCAAGAGTAATCTTGCGTTGGATTTCCAGGCTGACATTGTTGGTGGTGTTAATGCTGGTTCCTAAATAGACGAAATTATCTACAACTTCAAAGTTATGACTGTCAACAGTGACGTGGGAGCCAAGTCGCGAGTGCGACGACTGTTTGTTTGATGACAGGAGATATTTCGTCTTGCCCTCGTTCACTGCCAGACCCATTTGAGTTGCTTCCTTGTTCAGTCTGGAGAAAGCAGAACTAACGGCGCGGGTGTTGAGGCCGATGATATCAATATCATCGGCATACGCCAGCAGCTGTACACTCTTGTAAAAGATTGTACCTGCTCGATTAAGTTCTGCAGCTCGAATAATTTTCTCGAGCAGCAGATTGAAAAAGTCACACGATAGGGAGTCGCCTTGTCTGAAACCTCGTTTGGTATCGAACGGCTCGGAGAGGTACTTCCCGATCCTGACGGAGCTTTTCGTGTTGCTCAACGTCAGTTTACACAGCCGTATTAGTTTCTACCTGTTTACCTCGCGTCAATTCGACCTCCGCTCAATGCGCAGACGCAACGGTTGACACCAACCTAAGTGAGCGAATGCAGCTACGAGTGAAATAGTATGCTATTGTTGCTGCTAAAGAGAAAAGTCATCATTATGCTTGGCATGCCACAGCAAAACTAAATCATTCGCTTAAATGATGTGGCACAAGTGGCACGGCAATCAAATGAGCGTTGAGGATATTAATAAAAGTGACAATAACAACAGCACTGGCAGTTATAACAACGGTGGCAAAAATATTTCGGCAAAAATTGCGAATTGTGAATCATAAATTGGCGACTCTCCAGATACATAAATATACGTGGAAATGCGCGGGTACAAGTTTAATCGCGACGGCGCTGCATTCGATGCCAAATGGTGTATAGGTAATGTGAATTGATGATGGATTTGTTGGCGGCGGCAAAGCGACAGCCGCAGTAGTACGTTAAGAAAAGCAACAACAACGCACAAACAAAGTTAAAAATGCGGCAATTTGCTTGCGCGCTGCAAACACAAGAAAAATGGTCAAAGCAAAAATATGAACAATATATGCAGGTGTACGTCAACAGCTTTTGCAACATGCGTATCAGCGCTTGTTTGTCTCAAATGCTTTCCGTACATACGCATGTTTACGTGTCGTGAAAAATAATTGAATGCCATATGTATGTATGTACATATGTCAGTGGCAGCGGCAGCTGTTGCATAACCGCGGGCAGCCATGCATGCTTGCAAGGTAATGTCAGCCCTGCCACTAGTAACACAAAGCCACACTTTTAATGCAGCCATGCTGTGCTGTTGCATGCAACATCGGGTTAGTATTGCCGTAGCTGATAAATTAATGGACGTTCTTATATGTCCAGGTGTGTGTATGTTTGCTGGGGTCTGCGTTTATGCTTTAATAGAAGTTTTGATAGGAAGAATATATCCGTCTGCTGCTTTATTAAATCCCTAAGTATGATAAGGTTTCGCTGTACACAGCAAAATAGGGTCTTTTATAAGACAGTCAGGCGTACATAAAAAAACGAACCCTTATTTGGGTTCGACCAAGGATGGTCAACTTATTCCAATATCTCAAAATGACTTGAAGAAGGGAAGGAAATACTTTGAGTCCCAGGAGCGGGAGGTTATACTAATTAACCTCTTTATTGCTTTTCTGAACAAAAAAAATAAATACGACTTTCATAAACTTTAAGACCCACAGAACTCATGTTAATTGAGCGCCCAAAAGCCTCATTAAGCCATCAGGTAATTTCACATGCTTTAAACCATTGACGCTATTTATTATTAAGTGCAGCTTTTGTAAATGTACTCGGTGTACAAATAAATATTAGCCTTATTTTGAAGATAACAGCTGCATTTTATAGTTGCCGCCTGGAAAGTAGAGGCGATACAAGCCATCAAAATAAATGGCAACACTCGAGATCGCTGACATTGCAACGTTGCCAATTTTTAACCAACCTATATTACCAACAAAAACAAGCGCCAGCTGCTAATAACTGCTTGAACAGCAATTACAAAACACGCCTGGAGCAACAAATAGGCAATAGACGTTATGGGCGCTGCGCGGTGATGTGCTGATTGGCAAAAACTGCTGCGACCGCCAGGACTCACCTTTTACTGCGTTAATGGTTAACGGTGTTCGGCGCGCAGCAGGCTCTACCGTTACGCCAAAGTGGTTTAGCTGTGGCTGTGATTGTGGCCTTAGTCATATGACTTCAGGTGTGTATTCATATTAATGTTTTTATTGTTGCAGTGATTTCATTATTTTCACAACCGAAAATGTGCTGAGTGTTTAATTGACCAATGCTTTGTTATAGTTGTTGTTGTTCTTCTTGTTTATTATTATTGTTGCTATTATTTACTACTACCAGCTAACTATTATTATGGTTTTGTTTTTGTTATCGTTTTTTATCCCCACAGTCGATGCTTGCTGGGCATTATGGAGCCTATTAACCGGGAAGTAGCTGTGAAAATACCACAAATAGTGATTGCCAACGCGTACATATTTGCGCCAGTGTTTTTATACTCATATGTGTAATCTGCGACGCGCGTCTGTTCACCGCAAGCAGGTGGTCACACGGTACCGAAGTGACAAAATTTAATAAAGAAAGATTGACAAAGTTTTGGTTAATAGTGGACAGCTTCGCAGAGTAGTGAAAGCACGGTTTTAAGGGAAAAGATCTTAATAAAATATGAAATTTAATATCTTTTTACTTAATCTAATATTTTAAGTTTTTTAAGGAATGGGCAAACTAATGGTATGAAAGAAGTTTTTGCTTTAAACTTGAAAATTTATTTTAAGTTAGCCTCCCGTTTAGGGTCCTTTGGAATCCATTTGCCATTCACCTTTGGGGCCAAAAATAGGTTTCTTGGAATGGTTCTTCAAGTAAAGTCCCGCTTTTTCCCCGGAAAAATCCCAAGCCCCCAAAAGCCCAAACCGTAATTTTTTTGGTGCAATTGGCTCGAGGAATTGTTGAAGTTTTTCAAAATTAAAAGTTTCATTGATTCCCGAACCGTTCGTTTTATTTAAAAAATTTTTTGGGGCTCAGAAAAACTCGATCATAAAGCTGAGTCAACTGACTCGGAATTTCGGTAGTAAAATTAAACAATTTCGACTCGATGTTGAATTGCATATCTTTTCATGGTGAAATGGCAAATCTTACTGAAAAAATGTCAAAAGAGCTGAAAGAAATATGGCGTCGTTTGCTGTCCCTATTGAAAACGCCGATAGTTTGAAAGCCTTTTTTTCAAATTGTGTATTTAGCGTTCTCCAACGTTGTCCTTTAAAAGTCTGGACATGCAACTACCTCCAATTGCATTGCCAAACAACATCATTATGTGACAAATGCTCAGCAGGCCCTTAATCCCAAGGTTACCGCTCTTTTACCACCGCACTTACAAGGGAACTGTGGGACGGCATTTCAAACTCCTTACGTACAGCTGCAACTGAAACCATTGGTTTTCGGAAAGCGCAAAAGAACAGCTGGTACGACGAGGAGTGCTGTGTCGCAGCGGAGAGAAAACAGGCTGCCTACCTCGCAACGTTACGATCGACCACAACACGTGCGGGATGGGATAGATACCGTGAGTTAAAGAGGGAAGCGAGACGCATTTGTAGACAGAAAAATAAAGAGACCGAAATGCGTGAGTACGAAAAGCTTGATAAGCTGGCCGACAGGGGTAATGCTCGAAAATTCTACGAAATGATGCGGCGGCTTGCAGAAGGTTTCAAGACCGGAGCATACTCTTGTAGAACCCCCCAAGGTGATCTAGCCACCGATGCCCAGAACATACTTAAATTATAGAGGGAACACTTTTCCAGCCTGCTGAATGGCAGTGAACGCACAACACCAGGAGAAAGCGAACCCGATACCCCAATCGATGACGATGGAGCAGACGTTCCATTGCCCGACCATGAAGAAGTTCGAATAGCAATTGCCCGCCTGAAAAACAACAAAGCGGCAGGGGCCGATGGATTGCCGGCCGAGCTATTCAAACACGGCGGCGAAGAGCTGATAAGGTGAATGCATCAGCTTCTTTGCAAAATATGGTCGGACGAAAGTATGCCCAACGATTGGAATTTAACTGTGCTATGCCGAATCCATAAAAAAGGAGACCCCACAATCTGCGCCAACTACCGTGGGATTAGCCTCCTCAACATCGCATATAAGGTTCTGTCGAGCGTATTGTGTGAAAGATGAAAGCCCACCGTCAACAAACTGATTGGACCTTATCAGTGCGGCTTTAGACCTGGTAAATCAACAACCGACCAGATATTCACGATGCGCCAAATCTTGAAAAATACCCGTGAAAGGAGAATCGACACACACCACCTCTTCGTCGATTTCAAAGCTGCTTTCGACAGCACGAAAAGGAGCTGCCTTTATGCCGCGATGTCTGAATTTGGTATCCCCGCAAAACTAATACGGCTGTGTAAGCTGACGTTGAGCAACACGAAAAGCTCGGTCAGAATCGGGAAGGACCTCTCCGAGCCGTTCGATACCAAACGAGGTTTCAGACAAGGCGATTCCCTATCGTGCGACTTTTTCAACCTGCTTCTGGAGAAAATATTTCGAACTGCAGAACTCAACAGAGAATGTACCATCTTCTATAAGAGTGTACAACTGCTGGCGTATGCCGATGATATTGATATCATCGACCTCAACATCCGCGCCGTTAGTTCTGCTTTCTTCAGACTGGACAAGGAAGCAAAAGAAATGGGTCTGGCAGTGAACGAGGGCAAGACGAAATATCTCCTGTCATCAAACAAACAGTCGTCGCACTCGCGACTTGGCACTCACGTCACTGTTGGCAGTCATAACTTTGAAGTTGTAGATAATTTCTTCTATCTTGGAACCAGCGTAAACACCACCAACAATGTCAGCCTAGAAATCCAACGCAGGATAACTCTTGCCAACAGGTGCTACTTCGGACTAAGTAGGCAATTGAGAAGCAGAGTCCTCTCTCGACAAACAAAACCTAACTCTATAAGTCACTCATAATTCCCGTCCTGCTATATGGTGCAGAGGCTTGGACAATGTCAACAACGGATGAGTCGACGTTGCGAGTTTTCCAGAGAAAGGTTCTGCGAAAGATTTATGGTCCTTTGCGCGTTGTCCACTGCGAATATCGCATTCGATGGAACGATGAGCTGTACGAGATATACGACGACATTGACATAGTTCAGCGAATTAAAAGACAGCGGCTACGCTGGTTAGGTCATGTTGTCCGGATGGATGAAAACACTCCAGCTCTGAAAGTATTCGACGCATTACCCGCCGCGGGAAGCAGAGGAAGAGGAAGACCTCCACTCCGTTGGAAGGACCAAGTGGAAGAGGACCTGGCCTCGCTTGGAATATCCAATTGGCGCCACGTAGCGAAGAGAAGAAACGACTGGACCGCTGTTGTTGACTCGGCTATAATCGCGTAAGCGGTGTCTACGCCAGTAAAGAAGAGAAGAAGAAGAAAGAAGAGGAATTACAACTCTTACAATTTAACGGTAACGGACTTCAGAGCAAGATTGAGGAAATAGTCAATTTTGTGAAAAGGGAAAGAATATCGATAGCGATACAAAAAACTAAACTAAATAGCTGCTCAGATGTTCTGCAGTCTTTCGCAACAATCATGTACGAGAAAATGGTGGCGATGGCGTCATCGATTTCCGTCAACTGCTGGGATATTACACTAGATTGTCATGCCATAGCTATCCGGTGAAGTGTTGTAAAGATCGGAAAATATAATATATAGATCCGCCTTGTTACACATTCCCTATCCAAATACCACATGATTGGTACTACTGGTATATATATTTGGAATGGTGGAATATATTGACAATTCGATCCTATCCACTAATGGTTGACATTACTGTATGGAAATGTCTATAGAAAGTGTTTTTTAAAGTAAGCCGTATGAAAACGTCTATGAGCAGATGCAGGAGCATATAAAATGGATCATATGGATATGAATTAATCGTCCCGGTATCCTTTGCACAAGCTATCCAAAAAAAAACGAAAGTATCTCTGTTACGTAAATTTCGAAAAAAGGATTTGCCAAGAAGTCGGATGCACTAAAAACTAGTAGTTTATCAAATAGTTGCAAGCAAGGTGCTTCATGATTTTGCTGAAAATTTACGAACTTTTTCTTAGCATTTATAACTTTTTATTTAGTAAAGCGTCTTCTGTTTCTCCTTTTTTCCTTCATTTACGAGAACTTTTTCAACTCTCGCGTGCAGTCAAGCAAACTTTTATTGCTTATCCCTCTTTGTTTCCAGCAGTGGCTGCACATCTTCATTTTACAGCACAAGGATTTTCTCCATTTAGCTTCGCACTCTCCAGCGTTGTGCCGCTGCTCTTATTTATAAATTATATCTTGCAGTTTACCGCTTTAACAAACTCGTCAAAGATTTTTTTTATTGTTTCTTTCACTCCAACTCAAAGCGTATGTATGTGTATGTGTTTAATTTTTGCACTTTCCGCTTCCTCCATTTTTCGCGAAATAATAAGCGCGCATATGCCAAAAATTAGTCTCGTAGGGGAATTGAGAAAACGCAAAGGGTGGACCGCCTGATATTACCGCCGCGTCAACGGACGGTGCGCAATCCGAACAAGGGATAAACACTCGTAATTATACACAAAACAAAAGCAATTAGCGCAGCATAGTTGAAAAACAGGATTTGAAGCATGGATCATAAAAAATTTCGCAATTTCTCCTAAGCTCAAAAAAAAAAAACGATTCTACATGGCCATTTTCTGCTGTAAAAGCTGTTACCCTGTCGATTGGACAGCGCAGTGAGTCTTAAATGTGTTGATTTGGGTTGCAAAAGAAAGGAGAACTTTAAGTGAAAAGCTTTTTGGAATGCATTCAAAGTTGTGAAAAGTGAATAATAATTAAAAATACCAAGTTGATTCGAATAAGGTGTTCGTCAGAAATAACAAACACTTTTAGCAGGGACACCCACCCTAATTATCGCTGGTTGAAATCTGAGCTGTGACAAATTTTTCAAATACAAAATCTAGTAAAAAGAAGTCCTCAACTCTTGCATTGAGTGAATGGTTTTGTTTAACATAGTTAGAATGTTTCGATTTAGATCAAATAAATCCCGTTGCTTTTGATAACTTGTTGACATTTTGACTGTAATTTCATAAACCACCTCTCATAGAAACCAACGACAAAAAACGTCAGACTGTCGCTTTTCATAAACTTCGCTTGAGATGAGTTTTTTTTCTTTTCGCCATAAAAAGAAATATGTAGTATGAATAGCTAGATGTATAAGAACTATCAACCAAGATTATGAAGTTTCTGCCAAGACATTATCATATCTGTTACCTAGATGCATCAGCTTTAAAGTCTTACTGCGGAATTCCAAAATTAAAATCTTGTCTTTACAATATCTGCGCATAATTACTAATATCTTGAGCTCGAGAAGCATGAGTCAGCGATTAATGGCACGAATTCAGATTTAAGAGACTAAAAAAAACGTCTAAGATATAAAAAAAATTTAAATATCAAAAGCACGAGCTTTCAAGTAATGTGCTCAAAAGTTTACTGCAAAAAATTTGATATCCACCGGTAAGTCTTAGATTTTCTAAGTCGGCAAATATTCTTTCGAAATTCTGAACAAAAAAAGTCTAAGTTTTAAAAAAATTTAAATATCAAAAGCACGAGCTTTCAAGTAATGTGCTCAAAAGTTTACTGCAAAAAATTGGATATCCACCGGTAAGTCTTCGATTTTCTAAGTCGGCAAATATTCTTTCGAAATTCTGAACAAAAATTGCAAAGTAAAGTTTCAAAGTCGTAGAAACCTACAAATCCGATGTGCTTGTGCAGAGTTTCACAGCTTCTTTGGATTAAGGCGATGTACATATATCCACATTCCACTTCCTTTGTAAGTTCTGGGAAAAATCTGAATTAAAATACTAAATTCTTAAGAAGTGGAAAGATTCATAACAATTATCAAAATAATTTTTGCTAAACGACTATTATCAGCTGTAATCTAGCTTAGATATTCTATCTTATATACAAAAATAAGGTTTTTTTTCTCAGAAAATATGTTTTTTTACCGACTTACGAACGTTAATTCAAAAAAATCATTACTTACTTATGACAGTAATGTTATTTAACATTTAGCTAAGTTGCAACAAACTGATAAGGGTGAGAGTTATAGCGTGACTAATAACAAAAGTAATTTTTTTTCTCGGATGCGTAGGACACTGGCAAGACGTTTCTTACAAATTTACTACTTGCTTAAATAATACAATCAGAGAAGACAACGATAGCAGTTGCCTCATCAGAAATTGCTGCCGTTCTGATGATGGAAAAACTATTCGTTGATTATGTGGGATGAATGCACCATGAGCCATAAAGCACATATAGAGGCCACAGACAGAACTTTAAAAGACTGTAATGGGGTTTCGTCCATAGCTGAGGTATGCTCAGCCGCTCCAGGGTCAGCCTTGGGACCAGAGAGCTGCAACGGGTATATCATTTTCGTGCACACTCGAATGTCCATTCTGATTTTGTTTGATCAAACTTTTCAGTATGAATACATGTATTGATCGCTAGGAGATATGTTCAAAACGAACGAGCCTTTCGCGACACTCGAACCACAAGCATATCTGTTTGTTTTAATAGAGTGCCGAGTTGACACTCGTTTGTGAACGAGCTGAAACTCTAACCCGATCGTATTGAATGTGATCGAGTTACACACGAGTGTGCACAAAATTTGACAATATGTATGTGTGTAATAGGCAGTCATGCTATTATTGCGTAGTGATTGTCAACGGTTAGTGGTTTTGTTTGTTTTGTTTACTTTTTATAATTCATAATGACAACAATAGAAAATTCGGTTTGTGAGAACATTTCCAATGGCACCTACACCTTGCCTGGTAGGCGCAAAGGCCGAAGTTTCGTCTGGAACGTTCTGTCGGAAATATTAAAGCCAGATGAAACTGTAGTAGAAGGTTTCGTGTACTGTCGCTCTTGTTTAAAAGTGTTAAAATATTGCAAAGGTCAGACATCTAATCTGGTTCGTCACCCATGCTGTAAGAAAATAAAAGAGGGTCAACAGTTAAAAACTGTCACAGCGTCAGATAAAAACGAGGCCATTGAAAGATGTACATCGTGGATTATTGAAGACTGCCGGCCATTTTCGGCAGTGCAAGGTTCTGGCTTCTCGAAACTGGCAAAATTTTTTATTAAGATCGGTGCAAATTATGGCGAGAACGTTGATGTAGAAAATTTGCTACCTAACGCAACAACAATTTCCCGCAAAGTCCAAAAGTACGCAAGTGAAAAAAAAAAACGAACTTAAAGATGAAATAAATAGCATTGTGACCAGCGGTGGAGCTTCAGCTACAATCGACATGTGGACGGACAACTACGTAAAGCGGAACTTCTTAGGCGTCACCTTCCACTACCAAAAAGACCTAAAATTTTATGATATGGTGCTGGGTATGAAGTCCATGGATTTTCAGAGATCTACGGGTGATTATATCTTTAAGAAGCTTGATGATTTGTTTAAGGAATATGGAGTTCAGAATATGGACATAGTTAAATTTACTACTGACAGGGGAAGTAATATGTTAAAAGCATTGCAAAAAAATATACGCATAAACTGCAGCAGCCATCTATTTTCCAATGTTTTGGATAAGTCGTTCGCGGACACAAAAGAGCTGACAGATGTCTTAGAGTCTTGCAAAAAAATTGTAAAATATTTTAAAAAAGCAAATTTGCAGCATTTACTACCCACTTCATTGAAAGCCCAATGTCCAACTCGGTGGAATTCCCACTACGGAATGATTAAATCCATAATTGACAATTGGTTTGAAATTAACAACGTTCTAATTGATAACGGAGAAAGCCAACGATTGCTACACGTTAATATACCGATTTTAAAAGTCTTGTTTGAATTGTGCAAGGATTTTGAAACTGTGTTCAAGAAATTACAACTTTGTAGTTCTCCATCGCTGTGTTATGTTTTTCCATCTATTTTAAAAATAAAAAATATTTGCGAACCGAATAGTGATGACATTGCTGCAATATCGATGTTAAAAGCGAATATTAAACAAAAAATTGAGGAAGTATGGGTCGCCAATTTAAGTATATGGCATAAAGCTGCATGCTTTTTGTACCCGCCTGCTATAAACATGCAGCCAGATGACTTACATTGTATAAAGAATTTTTGCATTTCTCAAATTAAATATAATACACCAACTTCTACACAATCATCGTCTGTGTTATTGACGGAAAACGACTCCGTAAGCCCAACCACTCCCGTTTCTGCTTCGACATCATGTTTTTCTTTTAATGAAAGTGACTTAGAACAAAGTCATTCAAGTTTCCCAGCTACGAATTCCAATAAAAGCAATGATGCATTCTTTTTCTCAAATTTGCTTAAGCCATCTGTCTCAAATACCACAGAAAACCCTGAAGACGAAGTAGAAAGATATAGAAAGGAAGTAGTTGAGATGACTGAAGCTTTCAATTTGATGGAGTGGTGGCAAATAAATCAGAAGAAATACCCTCATTTATCAAAACTTGCATGTCAGATTCATTCAATGCCAGCTAGCAGTGCAGCGGCCGAGAGATCTTTTTCTTTAGCTGGCAACATAATATCAGAAAAAAGAAATCGACTGGGACCCGGATCGGTAGACAGCTTGTTGTTCTTAAATTCGTACTATAAAAACTATACTGATTAAAAATTATAAAACTTAACACGATCTCATATGTTTTTTAACTAATAATATAATGTATTTCTATTATTTATTATTTTTTTCTTGAAATTTATGTTTTAAAAAAATCAAAATATTTAAGAAATATTTAAGTGCAATGAAATGTTTGTTTTTTATTTATAATGTGTTAATTAATAAATGAAATAAGTTTTGAGTGAATTCTATTCTTTAATTGAATTATTTTTATTTAATATGTAATATGTACATACATACATACGTCTAATTCAACAAACGAAGCTAAGACAGAACGCGACATCCCGACGCCAACAAACATACATATGTGTGTACGTATGTTTATCTATTATTCTTTGGTCTTCGAGTGCCACTCGAGTGTGTTGATCACAATCAACACGTGCACGACACACCCGAAAATATAATATACACAAAATCCGAGTTTGTTGCTTGAACCCGAAGCTGCTCTCTGTTGGACACTCGCTTGTGATCGAGACAGTATGATCAAACAGACTCGAACACACAGAAAGCAGCTGCCGGGTGTGCCACTCGATCGAACCCATTGCTGCCGAGTGTGGCGCTCGCTCGTGCTCGATTTTTAATGAGGGTGATCGAACAGGTTCGAACACACCCAACGCAGCTCTCTGCTTGGGACCCACGAACCCATAGCCAAAAAATATTTACTTTTGTAAAAGATGTATCCACACCCCTTATGTGGACAGCCAGACCAGCTTATATTTATATGGCGAGTCAGGTGGAAGCGATTTTATTTGGTGTGCCAGGCGTTGGTTCTTGTCGAAGTCGGCACGGTAATTACGGTAAGGTGGTGTTCCTTCTGGATTCAAGTGAGGAGTAGTCACTCCCAGACACGGTGCTGAATGTACGATACAGTGCGGTATTCTACGGCTCCCCTGCGTTGACCTACGGTTAGCAACTCACCGAGCACCATTCCTTTTCTCTAGTCTGTACTTACATGCGACTTGCCTGTTAAACGCGTTAGTTTGGTAACGGTGCACTATGGTGTACAAGCAGTGGTACTGACGGTATTCGAGGCAGCGCGGCTGTTACTGATATATTAACGGTGCGCTGATCTGCACGCTGCGGTAGTGACGCTGCTCGAGGAAGCGCAGCTGTGATATCGCTGTATCGCAACGCAACTGAGACTACGGTCGAGCCATTGCACCGAGTTGGTGTGATATCGTTTCGACGCAACGCCTGCGAAAACTAACACATCGATTAAGTTATAAGACAGAGCCATTGCGAGCACTGGTATT
>CM050325.1:92505774-92549657 GCA_027475135.1 Bactrocera correcta
CTTCTTTAGTGGGTCGTTTGTTTATCTCTTTTCAATATATTACACACCTCAAATCCGTATCTTGTTGCTGTAACTTTTATAGTTCCACTGACAATCTATAAGACATCAGACATCTATAATATCCTCCTTGGTCTAAGCTTTTCAACAATCTCCGTATTCCAAACTACAGAGATGGAGGGAAATTGTATCCGTATTTCCGTGACTACTACCTATGCAATGTTCTACGAGTATATATAGAAGTCGTAACTTTGGAATTTCGCAAAGCACCGTGTCAACTGTCCTTCCAGAGAAACTAAAAACATAGAGAAGGTGCAAATCGAAATCTGTATGACGGTTCGATTGCGCGGCTAACAGAGCTGATAGAATCATAATAGGGAATTCACCATATTCGCTGCTATTTAGCAGAATTGAGCCGGTTCTCTGGCAGAAATATATGAAGAATGACTAAATACATGCGAGAATATAGAAAGAGAGTGTTTTGAGAAAAAATATACAAAGTCACACAAAGAATGTGAAAAAGCATTCTCTGAGTGACATAATGCATGCTTATAATTTATTTCTCACATTTGTCTTGTTTGTTTAGGCATTTTTTTGGCATCTACGTTGTCACTGGCAACTAAGGTCAAAAATAAAGTAATGGCCACCGATTGTTATGTATGTATGTATATGTATTATCGTGAATACATATCAACGCAGATTTTTGCGAGAAGAACCAGAAAGTTGTGCAAATTATGATTTTTGCCATCGTCGCGAAAAGACACTTTTTGGCAAAGGCATGCTCGGGGAGATGTTACGGCATCTGTTTTTATGAATGAAGCGTTTATGAATGAAAATTCTTTTTGTTTACATTTACATTTGTTCTTCGCCAATTTGTCAGCCATATTGACATGTGAAGATCAATTTTTTGTGGTGACATATTCATATGTGTACGCATATGTATGTTTGTATGCTTGTGCAGGTCAATGCGCGCACATGGTTCTAGTAATTTTGTTCAAGTATAGACATATGCTTTTGTAGAGCATTTGCTTTCGCAAACATACAGACAAATGTGCAAACGAAATAATATATGTATGATTGTTTCGCATTTTGCTTCTACGCCGGTCAAATTTCTATACATAAATCGGCTGAAATGTGTGAGAAAATAAAATGGACAACTAGTTCAAATAATTTTTAAAAAATTTATTGATATTTATATATAAATGAAAATACATGTAAATTTAGTTAAAATTATTAAAATTTATTGGAATACTGCAAAGAAAAATAAAAAGAAAATTCATTTTATTAGAAAAATACATATATACATTATTAAGAAAATATAATTTTAGTTAAACACGATTTTTAGAATTTGTCTACCTTCAACCACAAATTCTCGCACAACCTAATCAATAAAGATTAGGTATTTTTCACCAGCTTTTTCAAAGCTTGGCTCGTGTGCTACGTAACTACTACTAAAACTAACTACAAACTAACTAATATATATAATAACTAATACTAAAACTACTACTACAAACTATTTACAACTTAAAGAAAAAGAAAACCCTGAAATAAAAAGAAAAGAACATTATTAGTTTTTGAAAAAGCTGAAATGAGAGAAAAAAAGAAAATGTGTTTTAATTATTTGAATAATATACTTTGCATTGTATGTATTTGTTTTACCTTTTATCCAACGAAAGTTACTCGAAAAATTGAATATGGCCTGCAATCTATCGTGCCAGTTTTTTTATCTTTTGCATCTTATTATAGTGCCTCGCCCTTACTTCATTTTTATAAATCTCTTCCTGCTGATGTGCCAGCCATTTAGCATTCTTAAACAGTAAAACTGTTATCAAGAAGTCTAGAAATTTGTGCCTATGTTCGAGGCAATCTCCTGCCTCGCTATACCACTCTGGGTATTTCTGCTTTGTAATTGCAGTAATCTGGGCTAAAATCATAGATTTTATACCCAATCTGCAAGGATTTGCTATAAAGAGCTCTTTATAGCAGCTCATTTGGAGGCGGCTTATTTCGAAAACTCTATCATCGGGATTAACCAGCCTTAGGTCATTATCTCCTTTATAATTCTTTGACCTTATAAGGGCTTCCGATGAGTCTTTTAAAGAGGGATCCCTCTTTCGCATTGTTAGAGCACATTTTTCGCACTTAAGTCGACAAAAAACCTTCTGGTATATCGCATATCCAGTATAATAGCGACGAACCTGTTTTTCTGCTGTTTTTTCGGTCTCAGCAAAATGCTCATCTGGAACAGATATTTGTTCCACGGCAAGTTGCTCAGCCGGTTTTAAATTTTCTTTCAGGTCGTCTTCCTGGCCAATATTCCAATCGAGGTTGATGTCGTCGTCTTCTTCGCAATTGCTGCCTGATTGCGAGAAGTTGCGTCGCAATATATGCATAGACAACAGTCTTGCAACAATGTATTGGATTTCGTGTGCTGATGGATGATTATTACATCCCAAATTTGCGCGTATTCTATAAAAAAAGTTTTCCAGCGCATCCTGGTTCATTCTCCCTAAGAGAATAAAGGATATATTCGAATATTCTTCGAATATATCGCCGCTCAATGCAATCATTGCATTTATTGTACCTACAAACGAGTCCAGGCACAATATTTGGCTGTTGGGCTTTTTTATATTTTTCAAATATAGGATATGCTCTTTTAACCTGTTTATTTTTTCAATACAATTTCTCTGTATTGGCCGTCTTTGCGGATTTGGATTGTAAAGCGTCTTACAATCCAATTCGTCGAACAGGTCATTCATCCTTTTGACCAGCAGTTGGGTTGGTTTGGCGCATTTTTTCAGGTGCTCATCGGAGCCCAATAAATTTTCTTTTATCGCCATTTCTATTGCCGCGGCGACCGAATTGCTGAATATTTGAGTAGCCCTAGACACCGACATCTTTTCCATACTGGAGGGGTACACATGCGAATACGTTAACTTAGGGCACATTTTAAAATTAACGTTCGCCTGGTCGATCGCAAATATCTTTCGGACGACTTTAAATGATGTCAGTCCATCTTGCGTCTCGGTGTCGTACTTCATAATCATGTTACGCATGCATTTAATTAAGTGGCAATAGTCGAACATAAAATAAATTTTTCGATGATTGTGGTAAAAATATGGTTTCTCTGGCGATGTGCCCAATATTAGCCTCAATTTGGCATTCTGGGGACCCTGATCGCATATAATAGTTTTAATTTTTAATCCGATCTCTTCGGAGGCGGTTAAATTGCTCTGTAGCAAATTTAGCAGTTTTTCACTGCTTACGCCATCTTTAGCCACATAGTAGGAAATTACGTATTTCCATTTTGCGACTAGGCCTTTCAACATAAAAAAACAACACTTATTGCCGATCACGCTTTCTCGGTGACCTTCTCCATTATCGACGAAGCCATCAATCACATCTCGTACTTTGTTGTACGTCAGATCTTTTCTGATTGATACTTCGTCGAAAATTAGTTGGCAAATGCGTTCCTCTGGTTTAAAGTCTTGAACAATTTTCTTTAAATTGTTTAAGACTTTTGCGTCGATACCGGGGCAGACATACCGGATCGGACGCCAACGCAAAAGTGTTTTCTTGTGGGGCAATGCGAACCCCAAGTCGTCCCTCATAAAATTATAGGCCTTAGTCGACATATAATTTATGTTCAACGCTAATGCCTTCTCCTTTTCGGTATAGGAGTTTGTCGTCTTCACAATCATTTTTGCGAAGGTAATTGCATGCTCATTTGCATCTCCAGTTAAGATTATATTTCTTTCAAGAGCTTGACATTTTCTTGTCAATAAGAAAATTCTTCTTTTGAGCTCTTTAATCTTTTTGGCTTGTTTCAAAGCATTACTTTGAAATCGCCGAGCTACTCGAGCGTAATGCTCATGGTCGCGAAGAGAGATATTCTCTTCTTCATTGCACTTCATTTCAATTTCATGAAGGCGTGAATATTTCTCAAACTCTTCGAATGATATGTCATTTGAATTTCCAACTGACATATCATCAGGTTGTGAAATATCGGTTTTTTTTACATTATATATTTTTGAAACCGGCGGCAAAACCCAGTCTGATGACTGCTGGCTATTTTCTTCGAGCCCTAAATTTATCGCAGGAAGAGCTTCATTTAGTATCCGGTGCGAGGACACATCTTTCTTGTGAAAATGTTTTTCACAGATATATAAATTTGTTTTTAAAGGCAACTCAAGATTGCAGGCCTTTACCCAATTATTCCTAGCAACTTCCGTTTTGGGAAATTTGAATAATTTTTTTCCACCGGCACAGTTGCTAACGCAGCAACTTTTTGACGGAGGTGCCGGTTGGAACAATTGGGTAGGAGCCCCATCTATAAATTGCAAAATATAAATAAAAAATATAATGTATTATAAAATTGAAATATATACATAAATAATAAAATAAATATATACACATATAGTAAGAAACACACACACGCACTGGTATTTGAACCCGCAACCAAAAGATCACAACACACACACGCACTGGTATTTGCAACAAAAGGTCGTAGCACATACCCCCTTGTTATAAGTATGTATATATTGATCAAATATATTGAACAGTACAAAATATACATAATTAAACACATCAAAATGTGTATATTCAGAATAAAAACATATGTATATGAGCAATTGATTGCAAGTGCACAATTGCATTGTAAATTAAAAACAACCCCATGTGGTGTGCCGTAAATATACATATGTTCAATCAGATAATTTATTTAGATATTTTGTAAATCAAACGGCTTGATTTTATAATTCGAAAATATATATATATTGAATCAAACGGCTTGATTTTATAATTCGAAAATATGGGAAAAAAATATTCAATATAAGTGCATTAAAAGCACACGCACTTGTATGCCCACCCGCAACCAAAAGATCACAACACACACACACACACTGGTATTTGCCCAAAAGATATTGCACATACATAAACAAAAGTATTGCACTTACCAATATCCAGCGTTGGGACAGCATTCCTTCTTAAAATCTTTGGGCCAATTGCCTCTTTATCGAAATGTTTCTCGCAAATGAACGAGTTGGTGGCTGGTAAGTGGTCAGTGGGAGAAATTTTTAAGTTCTCCTTCCACTTCTCAGCCAGCTCCCGTTCATTTGGGAAACGGAATAAGCGAAGTACCCCGCCGCTTGTACTTTCGCAACCGCGCACACGACACTTCCGGATTTTTGGCATATTAAATTTAATTTATTATTAAATAAAAATTCACGAAAAAAATTCACGAAAAAAATTCACGAAAAAAATTCACATAAAACACAACCGATTAAAACCACGTCCTACCCGAGCGAAATCACCAACTTTATGAAAATTGGCGCAATTATTGACACTTCAATTTTATGTAAAGTTTAAAACATATTTACATATGATTATATAATATATTTGATTTTGGCGCAATTATCGACACTTGTCAATTTGCCCAATATATTGGTTGGAGAAAGAAGGAATAAGAAGAAGAAGATTTGTACTTAATATGTAAATACTTATTTGATTTTGGCGCAATTATTGACACTTGTCTTAATATACAAAATTGGGCCAATGAAATATGTACATAATTTCTTTTGCATGTGAATATGGAAATGCCGACGGCAAAACGCAAAGGCATATATTGCACATACATACAAGCGATTTCTTGCTTTAAAGCAAAAATTGAAGCATGAGAAATTGAAATGCCGACGGCAAAACGAAATTCTTGATATGCACACATTGCGTATGAATGGAAATGCCTCGTTGACATGAATCATGAATATATGTATCATCATAATTTTTGCGTAAATATTTTATTTACTTAAAATCACTTATTGTAAAATAAGATCAAATTAACATAAAATAATTTGAAAAATAATAAAAGTTCTATTTCCATACAAAATCAAGCATACATACATACATACATATTTCCTATGGAATATCAATGGAAATATTTTTGTTCAATATTCTGTTTGTATATATTTACATACATATGTATTTAAACGTTCATATTTTTATTATATCATAATGGGCATGCATACATATATGTATTTGTCTCTTCATATTCTTGGATATGTGAGACGTTTCTCTGGTGAGACCAAAGAAAATAAAGCATTTCTGCTGTTTCTCTGGGTGAGAATGGAGAACATAAAAAAATGTCTTTATGTTCTCTGTGTGAGATTTGTGCTTTGCACACATTTGTCAGAAGGGGAATAAAATATAAACAAGTAAAACGAAAATCGTCATGGGCATGTTAATATACTTATCTCGCTTCACATATATTTCTTCTCTTCATATTCTTTGTTGAATATGTGGAGAACTGTTAAAAACGCTCAAATTTAACAGCGCGAATTCTTTGCTTGTGAGGTGAATTCTCTACTATAAATCTAACGAATGTTCGCTGTCGAACCTGCACCTTCTCTATGTTTTTAGTTTCTCTGGTCCTTCTAGGTTCCTGAATTGTAAAAACCATTTTAATGCTGTATGATCTGTGCAGACTTGGAAACCCTGGCCATAAAGGTACTTATGAAAATGTTTGATGCACTTCAAAAACGCCAGTAATTCCCTTTGAGTTACACAATAATTTCTCTATGGTTTGCTTATTGTCTGAGTATATGCCCGTCAATGATTTGTGAAAGAACGCTTACTACTGCATACCCACAGGCATCTGTATCCAAAATAAACGCTGATCCTGTGGCAGGTTCAGTACTTAACCGATTCTTTAGAGTTTGGAAAGCCACTTCCTGTATTTTATTCCATTCAAAGCATCTGTTTTTTCTTTCTTGAGTTCATCAAGGCTACATCCTACGCTAACAAAATTTGGACTGAATCGTTGATCATAAGGACACAGTCCAAGAAAATTGCGCAATTCACGTTAATTTTTAGGAGTATTTCAATCTTTTACTGCCTCTATCTTTTCATTTGTCCCTTTGTGCCCCGAATAGCTTACTTCCTATTTAAAAGGAAGCACTCATGCTTAGCTTTAGACCAGCGCTAGCTATATGTTGGAAAGCCTCTTATAAGTTCGAAGATATTCATCGAAATTTTAAGCCAACACGATGCTGTCGTCGAGGTATACCAAACAGGTCTTACAGTGCAATCCTTTTAATACCTGGTCCACAGGTCAATCAAATGTAGCAGGAGCGTTACATAATCCAAGGCGCATTACAGTAAATTTCCATAGATCATCTCCAACGCTAAAATTCTTCTTTGTATTCTTCATTTACCTCCTGTTTCAATAACGGATTTTCTAATCAATAGTTGAGAACCATTTTGTGCTTAACAACGAGTACAACGTGTCATTAATTCTAGGTAGTGGATAACTGTCTATCTTCTTTACATCATTCAACCTTCTATAGTCCACCTAGAACCTCATGCTGCCATATCTCTTCTTCACAAGTACCACAAGTAATCTATGGACTCGCTGAAGGTTCGAATACTCCGCTTTCGCTCAAATTACGTTTGGTTTTGATGATAACTTCACTTTTTGGTAAAGGAACGCGAGGAGCCTGGCGGATTGGTGTTGCACCTGTGTTAATAAAATGTTTCACAACTTTGGTTCTTCCTGCTTTGAAATCGCGTTTATCAAAAATGGTTGAGTATCTTAAAAAGAGTTTAACTTTATTTTGTTGGTTTGTTTCTAGTTCCTTAATCTATTTATTTCGCTGATTTCGCTCGATCTCTAAGCAGAGATTAAACGATAATTTTGAATATGCTAATGCGAAGCGTGTAGTGTTATCCACTAACGAAGGTCTGAATTTTCATGTTCTCGATGAACTCCACGAATGTTTGCGCATAAACAAACCTCTCAATCACTGTAGAAATCTCCTACAGATACACATTGGTTTTCTGGCGGCGATTTTGCTAGTTGTTTTGGAAGATCTGCTTTCTGTTCTTACCACCAAACCGCCTTTTTAATGCACCGATCAACGAATCATAATTACTAAACTCGGATTTTAGAAAGGTCTGTAATATCTCCCCTGAAGATCATTTTAATGCACCGAACAATGTAACTATTTTAGGTTTTATTTTACAGAGCTGCTGAAATAATTTACCGATTTAGTTTTAGCTCGTGGATACGATCTTTCAATACAATTTTTTCATCTCTAAGTCCATCCTCTTCTTTCAACTGTGTCGATAGTTGCATAGCAATCTGCGACAATGCACTCAAAGTCACGTTTGTGTCTATAACCTTTGATGAACATTGAACCTCTTCCTTCTCTTCTATCTTTGTGGTTTTTTCATCAAACTCTAATTGAAACACATATTCGTCAACACTAATGTTTTCCGCTTACATGGTCCCTCGCAAACATGTTTGTAATTCGGCTTTTATTCCATTACTTACTAAGTCACGTCACTTCAGCGCCGTTTTCAATTGTGGCAGTTCCAGTTCGTTAAATTTCGCAATTTCAATAATTATCTCCTGGAGAATTCATTTGACAATCCCATTTCGGACACCAATTGTAACGGATTTCGCGATAAATCGTCCACGGTTTAACTCATTCTTGAGTTTGATCTCTGGATTGTTAAATAAAAGTCCCAATTTAATATCTTTGCATTTATCTTTGTTTCTTAATCAAACAACTTATTTCTCGAAATTCGAGTTTACAGTTTCTTTCTTATAGCACTTTACTAGGCAACACCCTTATTAGAACTATGTCTTTTGCACAATCAGGCAACTATTATATACTAAATTGTTAACAAAACTTCGTCAATCGGACATTCTGGCAACTACCAATATCGCAGACTAGTTAATTCTGGCAATTTATCGTCGATTCTACTTTGTGCGTGTTCGCCACAATATTTAAAATTGCGATACTCGTTGTTGTTGAAAGTAGTATTTTGGCAATTATTTGATTTCTAATATTTGTGAAAATATTATTAATGGAAAAGTTATGGCCTTTTAATAAGAAATTTACAAGCTAATTAATTCTACCATAATTTCACCATACAATCAGGTCTGCAATTAGCGGTTTTTGTTTTGAGGCAAATAATAAATACACAGGCCAATTTATATTACGTATATATTTGAATTAACCGCATTTACATTTTACAACAAATTTTATATGTAACTCGTGAATCACGTGTCCCCTTGCCAACTTAATACAAGTATATATGTTAAGTAGTCTCTATTTGAGCGATTTTCTTGCTACTGAGAAAATCACCGTTGAAAAATCAACATATTATATTTTATTTCATTTTAAACTCAGTATTATTGTAACTGCCATCGTCGCGAATGGAGTGTTAATCATAAAATAAAAGATTAAAGAATGTAAAAAGTTATTTTGCGTAAGAATTTTTAAAAGAATTTGGAAAAAAATGAAGCATAAAAAGCATTGATCTATTTCGTATAAATAAGTGGACTGTTAAACTGTGTGTGATAAATTTTCGTGTGTGTGATAATTTTTGAAGCAATTAAACAGTTGTATTATAAAAATGCATTGTGTGCAACGCTTTATTACATTTCATATAAAAGTAAAATTAAATATCTTTACTCAATGCTTAAGAAGCCAGATACTACAGGTGACTTAAAGATTGGTTGCCAACTAGGCAAGGTATGTACATATGTGTTGAGACACAATTTCATTATTTTAAGTAATTACATCCTGTGAGATGCTATGTATGTATTTAAAAAACGATTTCTCGTAATTTAAATAAAAAATTGTGTGATGTTATACGAGTTGTAGTATTTTGATAAAAGAAACACCATTATTATCCGCATTACTGTTGCAGCAAAGAATTCGAAATTTGCATTGAACATCAATAATTGTGTTTTTGAGCAACAAATGAAATTGCAACATTTTTAGTTTAAGGGGGTATTCTAGTCTAGAAGCATGAATTTCAGGTAATTTTTAAAGTGTCGTAAAAACTAAAAAAAGTAAAAAATTTCAATTAATTTATTAATTTTTGAAGAGTACAGAAAAAAATTAAAAATTAAAAAAAGTAAAAAATTTCAAAAATTATGAGCTGACAAAGTGGGGGGTCTCTAAAAATGTCCAAGTGACCATGTCCATGATTTCAATCCTCCTAGTCATCTGAAACCAAAAAAAGATTATTAATCTAGAGTAATGTCGCAATGTTCAGAACTACGGAAAAGTGGGAAACATATTTTTCACTAAATGGCAACTGCCTCAAAAAAAATTTTTTTATCACTTTTTCTGACTATTTCGAATTTTTTAAAAATAATAAAAATAAAAATTTTGGGATGCGGCTAGTTCCAGCCACTGACAAGCCTATAAAGAAGACTCTATAAAACGTTCAAGTAAATCGATCCAGTAGAACCTGAGAAATCGTGGGCATCGTTCCGGAAAAGTTAGTTTTGAGAAAAACGCGTTTAAAGTTTCCCTTATGTCTTTTGTTCGATTAGTTCCGGCTGAACCAGTTTGGATGCCGAGTCAGAAAAATGCCTATATCTCCGAAAATAATTTGAATTTTGAAAAATCTTTTTGTACACATATTCTGGAATAGTTAAACTTTGAAAATGTAAAAAAAATTTCGATTTTTTTTAATTTCTAGACTAGAATATCCCCTTAAAACCCATGGCATGAGTACGAGTATGTTGATTCATGATATAAGTTTTATCGAACAATCGAGTGCCAAGAAAAACATCCGTATTATGTATGGCTAATAGCGTGGGCATAGTACTCCATAAGAAACAAAATAATAATAAAATACTTCTTTGCTGCAATTTGAATCTACTGTGATATTTTTAAGATTTGGTGGTTTTTTAAAATGCTCGAAATAGCACTATACATTTTCATGCTCACCAGGATGGTAAATAATGCATTAAAAAAATAATTGAATTAACAATTAAAAATGTATACAGAATAATTTTAATCCTAAATAACGGATTAAAAAAATTAATTCGAAAAAACATTGAGAATAAAATGTTTAATTCAAAGTGTTGGGGAAATTTAGAAATTCACAACCCTGCTCCGAACCTATGCCTGACTTTATAAATCAATGTTTAAGATATGTTAATAAAATAAAGTGCAAATCTTTACCTAATAATAATTGTGGTTGATGCCAAAAATGAATAAAATGCGTGCGGTTTTTTACCGAATCCCTTATATCTAATAACTATAATGGTTTACTATGTGTAATATCAAGGTCATTAATTGATATATAATTTTATCTTGAGTATATTGTGGCTTGGTGCAGAAAATAGGTGAATCCGTCCATTAATTACCCCAGCCGCCATAAACGTAAATAAATGAAATCAGTTGCCTTATTCCCTATGCAAGTAACTATATTCAATATATATGTGTGTACATATGCATATATATTTTTTCTCGGCCTAGTATGTAATATTCGATTGCACCTGAATTTAGCCCTACTTAACCTTTGCGTATTGCTTTTATTTATTATTTACAGTTACAGTTTACAACAAGTAGTTATACACAATCGTTTATTAAATAATAAATAGGCGAACCGTGAATCGCAAGTATCAAGTTTTAGGTTACTGCCAACCAACAAGCCAACAGCATTTACATATGTAGATCATACTGTGACGTTAACAAAATTACATTTTCATACTTTCTAGATTACTTAATTAATAGGTAATTGAGTTGTCACACTAAATAAATAAATTTAGAGTTATGTTTAACAATCAATTCAAGCCTTTCTACTCACTATCTAAATAATACAAATCAATAAATCAATTTTTAATATGCACATTCACTTTAGAAAGAAGTAAACTAGTGCAGAATTATATCGCGGCCAAAGCGAATAAATACTCTTGCAACCAATTGCTATAGAGTATTATAGTTTTGTTCACCTAACGATTGTATTGTATCACTTAAAACTAATCGAAATACTTGTAGAAGTAGGGTTATGAATAGATAAAGTATCAGGATGACGACCGTTTGTGCAAGCTGTGACTTAAAAAAAATTGAGATATGATTTCTTTTCAAAAAGACACTAATTCTTCTTAAGGAAATTCAAATGTTTTTTATTTAATGTGAAGTACAATCGATACAATTAAGTTCTATATAGAACATCCATCATTCATATAGGCTCCTCAACTTTTTTTGCTGGAACCAATTCGATAAACTCAATTTAAGAGCACTTTTTCCACAAAATTAAGTCATATGTCAAGGAAAGCACGTCCAATATTGACTTTTGAAGCTTGAAGAGAGTCTGGTTTATTGCTGAAGACCATGACTTCAAATAACGCGACAAGAAGTAGTCTAATGGTTTTCAATCACAACTTCTTGGAGACCATTCAATGTCATAATTTCTTGAAATAATCGAATCTCCATACTTTTCTCGCAATAATTCGATTATTACACGTGCTGTGGGCACCTAGCCCCGCTTCTTGGAACGAGAAGTTGTCAAGATCAACTACTTCCAATTGGGGCCATAAAAAGTTGGCTATGATCGATCTATACCGCTCTCCATTGACAGTAACAGCGTCACCAGCTTCATTTCGAAGTATGTACGGACCAATGACTCCATCAGACTAAAAACCGCACCAAACTGTCACTTTAGGTAAATGTAAAGATTGTTCATGAACAATTTATGGATTTTCTTCGCACCATTTTTGTTTATTTACTGCACCACACAGATGACAATAAATCTAATCGGAGAAGATGATTTTCTTAAAAAATCGTTATCAGTTTTAAGTTGTTCCAAGGCAAAATCAGCAAATTCGCACCGCTTAGGGTGGTCCAATGGCTTCAGTTCTTGAGTGAGAACAATTTTATGCAGATGAAAGCTTAAATATTTTCTCAAAATCCGCCAGTTTGAGACAGTCCCAATTTTTGAGAGCGTCTTGCAATTGACAAAGTGCGGTCTTCAGTAAACTTTGCCCTAACTGCAGCAATATTTTAATTTCTTCCAGTGGTTCTTTGTCTTATTGGCACTTGAACCTTTTCCAAAAAAATGTACGCTCGAAACTTTAAACAATATAAAATAAATAGCGGACACACCGCATGAAAAGTTGCAATTGGAGAACGATTATTGCGATATTATAATTGAATTAATTTGTAAACGTTTTTTTTTTGCGTATATCTCTTCTTAATGAAATTGTAAACATTACTGAATACAGTAAAAAAATTACTGATCATGACATATTAAAAATGGTCGAAATTACTCTTAGAAATCATATCATCATATTGGAAAACCCGGTACATTTATGGAATATGAAATCGGATAATAACATATGTACCTCTATGATAATTATAATCTATTATTTTGGAGATATAGCTTGAAAAAGTTGCGCGCTCGAAGTTAGGTTTATTTTATTTGATCGGTTTTACATCTGAAACTATTTCTCTGGCTTTGATTCTTGCAAGTTGCTAGACTATAAAATGTTCGGTTGCACCTGAACATAGCCTTTCCTTACTTGTAATTATTGTTACTATGATAATTGGATCTCGCTTGAAAATATGTAACAATAAATACTATATTTTGTTGTTATAGCACATTGTGTACATATGTATGTGCGAATATCGAATTGTTTATTAGATATAATTTATAATTTTAACGAATACGTAATAAAGTTATGCAAGTTTGACTTTAGCAACAAGTAGTACATATAATTAGACATGGACATTTTTTCGATGAATTGGTGTAGTAGACCTAGGTGCCAGAATTGCAAATTATTAGGATTAAAGCTTGTTAGTTAGATGTGGTCCAGGGCACCTGATTTTATTCATATGTGGGGTAAGGGAAGTGTTGGAAAGGATTCTCTCTGAATTTTAAGGGAGCGGTGAGGGTTTCAAGATAAAAAAGAGTTTTTTTTGCGATTTTTTCATAAATATTGATTGAATTATTTTATTCGGACCTTTTGTACATTATTGAACACACTACTCTTACAAGTATTTTCGAAATAATGAACAATAGACTAATCGGCTGACCGGATTCTAAGGTTTACTGAACTTTGCAATTATCTCAGCACATTTCCATTGGGAAGGAATATACAAGTAGCACAGTCTCATTACGCTAGTAAAGAGCTTAACATTCATGCAGATTACGTTTTATCGCAACGCTACACCAGTACCCACAGAATTACGGAAAAATAGTGACGGCCTGGGAAAAATTTACTAACCTTTCATAAGCAGAAAATTAATGAGAAACATAAATATAGGTCGGCCTATATATAAATAAAAATGTTCGTACTAAGTACTTCTAATTTAGCAATTGTGAAATTCATAGTATGTAAATTAGTATTTGATATTATGGAACTTATATACAAACTGATTTACATAGAAAGGTTCTCCATGTTATGGTGATAGTATATATGTAGAAGGAATTATTTATTGGCATAGGGTATTACTCATATCGATTACTTTAAGCAGAGAAATTTAGCTGCATTATATTGAGGGATTTTCTGACCTATTTTTTTATTTGTTGTCCATTAAAGCTGGCGCGATGTATTATTTTTACTACTTTCGGCGACATACATACCTACACGGTTTCTGTATCTCAAGAATTTTTGGACACTTAAATTTACTTCAAAGGTGAATGAAAGCTAAGTGAGTGGACTTATCAAATAAGAGTTATAAGATAATGTACGGATCTATACTGTGAGTTTTTAGATAATTAGTTTATGAATTTTTCTCATAGAAACCGTCTTAGTATTTTCTCCTCATCTAGAGGAGAATCCCCACACAAGAGGGACTATTTTTCCTGTAAGTAGTTTTTCTGTTCTGTTCAATGATATATAGATTCATAAAACAACAAAACTTGATGAGGCTATATTCATATGTATGTGTGTATGTGAAGTGTAAATAAAAACATTCATTTCACTTAGCACAACTAATATTCGATGGTGACTGGTCAACATAAACACTTTTTGAAAATTATAAGAAATATATGCAAAATTAATTAAGCCTTTTCAAAAGTCCATCAACATTTTGTCGCCAATTGTGGCTTTCACAAGCGTATATTTGTTCTCTTCATAATATTCGCGATGTAAAATCTATTTATTTAATTTATATATATGAAATTAACACCGATAACTTTGATTAAGGTTCTAATCAGATTACCTGCACGCAAACAAATATGACACCGAACCATAATTTCTCATAACTTCAAAATTATACAGCAAATAATAATAATGATATTGAATTATTAGGAATTTGCACCTTTTATGGACATATTTTGCTACCTACTTAACTTCCTATTTGCAAAAAGACTTTTATTAGACATTCAAAACAGCTAATGACCATCTGGGTTGAGATTTCACGTGAGATTTAACTTTCCTATCGAAAAGCGCTCCGCACTGGTACATACGAATGATTTACTAAGATGGCCGTCATTGGCTTAGCGTAATTGAACCATATATAGACAAGAGACGACTAGGTTGTAGTGGCCTGCCTTTCTATACTGAAGAAAGCATGTTTCAAACAATTACAATAACTTCCCTTCACGTGCAGAAAGCTCATTCAGGGAAATATAATTTTGTCGGGATATTGTGGCAGATTCGATAAAGGATTCGACTGCGTTGTTTGCTTTAATTTAGAGGCAATTTAAAATGGTTTCAGCGCACCAATTCACTAATGACAACGGATCCAATCCAAGAACCTGTTGCAGATGAAAACATCAATAAATCTCAAACATGATTTGAAATAAGTTGGCAGATACATATATGATTCTACAGATACATATAAAAAGGTGTGTTTGATATATATCGTATATGAAAATTGTGGTATGCAAAAGTTCTGAGTTAATTAAGTTCTGCGGGAGTTTATACTTGACCGATTCACGGTGACATACTGTGCCCAAAATAGGTGACATTGTATTTATTTTGAAAATTCTTTATTTATTCTTCCAAATCAATTTCATCCCCTTCAAAGTAATCCCCTCCCGATGCAATGCACTTATGCCAACGGATTTTCCAATCTTCGAAACACTGGTTGTAGTCACTTTCCGGTATGGTCTTCAATTCCGTCTTCGCTGCGACTTGAATCTCCTCTATCGTATAAAAACGGTATCCCCCGAGCGGTCTTTTGAGCCTGGTGAATAGCCAGAAGTCGCACGGCGCCAGATCAGGTGAATACGGTGGTTGCGGAACGATATGGGTTGCCAAGAATTGTCTTTCCACAATTCCGGCCTTTTTAGGCGGATAGCGTTAAGCAAACGACACATAACGTTCAAATATTATTCCTTGTTGACTGTTTGACGATAATCGAGAAAACAGTCAACATGACCTTGATTTTTGAGCGACTTTGATCGGTTGTTTCGGGGTCGTAAGCATAGATGCAAGTCTCATCGTCAGTTATAATGCACTTTATGACACCCTGGTAGTCAGAAAGCATCGTTTCACACACTTCAACGCGACGCTTTTTTTTCCAAAAAATTCAATGTTTTCAGTACCAGTCGAGATTTGACGCGCTTGAAGCCCAAAACATCCTTCAAAATGGTATTGGCTGAGCCTTTCGATATGCCAACTTCATCAGCAAGGTCTTTAATTGTTAATTAAATTGATGTTTTTCAACATCATTTGATTTGTTGAACGTAAGCTTCGTCGGTTGAGGTTGATGGTCGCCCTGGACGCCCTTCGTCTTCGACACGTTCTCGGCAGGCTTGGAACTCACTATACCACTTGTAAACATTTTTTTATACATGGCCTCTCACCACAGGCTTTTTGTACCATCCTCAACGTATTCGCAGCAGAAAATTGATTCCGTAAACAAAACGTAATGCAAATTCTTTGCTCAACAAATTTCGACTTCGAAAAAAATGAAAAACTCACTTTTAGCAGCTCACAAAACGACACGTATCTCAAACACTAATAAATATTTTTACATGAAATTTGACATAAATGTAACTGACAGTCCTACCAACCTAAAAAAAAAATTCCCCAAATCCTTCGACTCGCGTAGTTTAAATTCAAATGTCACCTTATTTTTTGGGCACTGATTTAGGACTGTTTTTATCTACTTTAAAGCACAAAAAAAACTGAATCACAACAAGTAAGGAAGCGCTAAGTTTTGGTGCAACCGAATATTTCATACTCTTGCAACTTGCAAGAATCAAAGCCAAAGTCAGCCGGATGTTCGAAAATCCTGATAATATTTATATAGGGGCTAGGCCAAATGCTCAAATTTATTTATTCTACACACAAAGATACACTGCTCTGTTATTTTCAGTGGGATAGGCGGCATATGCTGTACAAAGTCACCCGGAAATTCGAAGATCCTTATATTAATAATATTATTAAGTACACCCCCATCTTCCTATTTTCACATTGGTTCCCATAAAGCTCTCTCATACCATCTCGATGGTAAAATTTAATGTCTCTGGCGTATTTAGTTATTGATTTATCGCACTTTTATTGGTTTTTAACACTACCGTTATATAGGAAGTGAGCAAGCTTATCCTCCGATTTGACCCATTTTCACACTGTCGATAGAAGTTCTTATAAGATTTGTACACAGCAAATTTGGTTGATGTAGTCTAAATGGTCTGAGAATGTATATTAAACTTGTTAGAGGGCGGGACCACACCCACTTTTTAAAAAATTTATGCCCACAAGTTTCCTTTGCTACTGCGATCCTCTCTACCAAATTACAGTTTTATATCTTAATTTAATGTTAGTTATGGCACTTAATATATTTTCGGTTAATGGGGATTTTTGGGCGTGGTAATGATCCGATTACGCCCATATACGAACTCGAAAATTTTTTTTGTACTAATGAACCCACATACCAGATTTCATCGAGATATCTCACGTTTTACTCAAGTTACAGCTTACACGGATGGACGGACAGGCAGTCAGTCAACTGAATTTCAACTTTTCTTGTCATCCTCATAATTTATGTCAGAGGCTAGTTCTCTTTTATATAGACGAGCGCAAACAATCAGAGCGCAGAAGTTACTTTCGTTATACTTTCTTTTAGAAACCAAGGATACCAAATGTTGTCTGCAATGTTTTACCTATACCATAAGTAAATAAGGTCTGGCCCACTGAAAGCGAATGTAAGCGCTGATCAATACTTAAGACCCCATACTAGTTCACTGTTCTTAAAAAAGGCTTCGCGGAGTTTCGCCTTTCTTTTCACTCGTAAATCTCTAACAGAGCTCTCATATACACTTTCGCCGGATGCGTCAACAAACGTGTTGCAGACACCTAACACACACTCGGCTTGAGACACGTTTTTATGTGCTTAATTGACGATATTAAGAAGCAGTTATGATAAAAAAACAACAACAAAGAATGCGGAGCGATTATAACGCACACGATTATAACGCACAGTCCCTGCAACCCTTTTATGTTGTCACAAGCACCGTCGCGCGTCGCCTGATCGTTAAGCAAAAATATTGATGTGAATAAATAATATTTCACAATAACCGGTGAACCGATTGAGCAAACATTGGCGACAACGAGCTGAACGACATTGCCATCTTACGGTGTTTACAGGGCTAGCCGAAAGTCGATGCTGCGAATAAGTTGTTGCAGCACCCCACCCACATCTTTCTTACCACTTGTTTGATTTGCTTTAAAATTATCTTGTTGTTGTATTGGATTCGGATTCGGATTCGTACGCTCATGGACTGTTGGGGCTGATTTTTTCGTGTTTATTTTCCGATTTTTTTCGCAAAGCTGCTATGATTGTTGTGCATTTTTTATTATTGTTGTTAACTTTGTTTGTTATTGTGTACACACTCACACTCTCTTTGGAGTAGTGTGTAATTGGTGTTGTTTTGTTGTTGCCGATGCTGCTGCCTCAGCTTGGCAGATGCGCGAGTTTGAAACTGTGAAGGAAGCCATTTCCAGCTTTCCAATTTAGTTTGCATTTTAAGCTTAAGTTAATCGCCTCGTTACGAGTTTGAAACGTTGTAGGCTATACGAAAAAAAAGCACCGGCGGGTTGTGATTTTGTGGAAGATTGAGTAAAAAGAAGAAAACAGCGAAAACAACATTACATCAGTGATCAGTGAATTTATGTCCTTTTAAGGACCAAGGATTGTTGAACTCGATTTAGGCAGTGAAGACTAAAGTGGTTGTTTCCAAAAACTACGTAAATATTCAGAGGGTTTAGGTGAGTAAATGATATTACAACACAGAGCGAATATAGACATATAGTATATGGAGTAAGTATATAATTTATGCATTGGAAAATGTTATGTTGAAAATATACTGCTCATCGATATTTATTGCATCAGTTATTAGTGACTACCGGAAATCTCTAAATCCGATAGAAGTACAGTAACCACTGCTTTAGAATATTCAGAGTTTAAAGAGAAAGTGGAGATTAAGATGGGGTTTATATTTAGACCACTTTTTGGGAGATTTTATAAGAAATCTGTAGCCAAACGTTATGGAATCTTCGCAATTTGTAAGAGTTTAAGAGTTAAGTTTAAATATTCCAAGGCTTCAATAATATAGCTCAAAATCATAAATTAGTATTAGGTTGTCAAAGGTTTGTCCCTTTCACTTTTTTGCTCTTTATTCAATTCTTTATAAAAAGTGTTACAGTGATCGGATTTTGTTCAAATATGCACCGTTTGGTTGGATAATATGTTTCCATCTAGACGGCAACTTCATAATACCCACCTCTAGCGGATTTGCCTTTAACGAGGGAAGACTTTAAAATAAGGCGAATTTCGGCGTAGGTGAACTCCATGTTTACAGGTCTATAACTGTTGAACGCAATATCCAAACTAATCATGCATAGCGTCATTTTTGTAGGTCAAGACCTTTCAAAGATTGCCAGATATGCCAGATATGAGCTCTGTAGCGCTTTATATTATACATAGCCGCGAAATTCAAAAGACAAAAAGGTAAAAGGGAGATATTTTCGAACCTAATATAATATTTGGCTTCATGGATGCTATAGGCAAATAAGGATGATTTTCTATAGAATGATTCATATTATAACTTGTAATAGATCTTAACAAAGTTGAATTATTACTGAAGTTATCGCTTGCCTGGACAGACAGATTAACAAATTCTCATTGTTTTAATATATTAGATCAATCTCGATTGGTTTTTAGTGTTACAAAATACTGTTAGGTTAACAAAACTATTATTCTTTACACAATATTTTGCGAGAGTATACAGAGTAATGAATATTCAAAAAATTAATTCAGCTCTCGCTGTTATGTCATAAAAAATATAAACTTATTTATATTATTATAAGCTCATTCTAAATACGAGTACTCGTACAAAAAGTGCGGAAGATCATGTCTACTGGCTCATAAAACATTAGGGCATTTTATCTCAAAATATTCACGCTCATAATAAGCTTATTTCACAGTTCGTAATGAAAATGTTTTCATTTCGTTGTAAATAAACTTAAATTCAGTACGAGGTGTATCTAATTTGAATTGCCGGTCTATGACGTACACTCTAGCTGAATACCCTATTTCGTATACATTCATATGTACCATATATAGTATTTTCGGAAATGAAAAAAAAAAACAACAACATAAAAATGTAGAACTAGTTATTATATGGATTATATTATTAAAGCACTTAAAAAAGAAATTAGTTTTTAATTTATAAAAAGTTATTTTATTTAATTTTTATTAAAATAAGTTTTTAAGGAAAATTTAACTTTCTTGAACATGCGCAAAATTTGTGTAAAGAAAGCAGAGCTCAAATATAAGGAGCAAAGAAGTGAGAGCCGAGACATCACGAACACTACTTAAAGAAAATGAGTGATTGTCGATAAATTCCAAATTTAACCCTAAAATTATATTTAAACCTAATGATAAGTTAATGCTACATTGAAATAATCGTATAGAAATTTTATATTCACTTTCCCATTACATTACAACCGATGTTTGTACAACACCTTTTAGACACCACAAAAATATTCCAAGAAACCGAAAGAAATTGGCTTACAAATCCACTTTAGGGTACTTTCTTTTAAATTAAACCACCATTTTGGAACTTAATGGTAATTTGGAGCTAAGTTATGAATCTATGTAAATGTTATCCAGAAGCATGAAACTACAAAAATCGCATATAATTATCCAGACCGTAGTAAATGTTATTGAAACTAGGTGTTTAAAGCTTTAGTTCGGTATCATAAGTATCGTTCGATACCAAAAAATAACCAAGAATACCTGGAAATAAGGGGTGTAACAAAAGAGCGTTATTTTATGTAAAGGAATTTCCGTAAATCGTTGGTATTTCACAGCTAAAGTTTAAAATTTATCGAACCACTATAGGATTCGCTACACTGTCATACAAACAGACCGATAAAACTGAAGTTAAAGACTTTTTTTCTAGAATTTCATCAAATAATAAGAAAAGCACCTGTCAAGGATATCAAAGCTTCGGTGCAGCCGAAGTAAACTTGTTTTCTTGTTATTATTGATATAATATTACTGAAAGTTATGACAAATTTGCAAGCAATTTAAGTGGATATACCCAATGAGATATCGTACGCCATAGGTCATAAATATATTACTCCTGAGTCATATGCAATGTGATTTATAGTAATTATCGTGTAAGGTAATTAAATTTTTTAAAATGCCAGTATAAGCAGCCAGTATATTTTTAAAATTATACCAGCTTTGCAGACAGTCGCCCAGTCCAAAAATTCAGAGGAAGTGCGACAAGTTTAAAAATGTTATTCTATTTATTCATTTTTGACTCGAATTTGCGTTGAAAGTACTAAAAAAAAGATGTGTATGTATGGGTGCAGAGTCCCTTACAAATTCTGGTTATGGCTGCAGACAAGCGCTTACAAACATACAAACCAATGTACATGAATAAAAATGATTGTTTGTTTAAAGCCAAGCTTTCTTGCAGGTAAGGAGAAGATGAAAACATGTAGTGATAAAATTATACCATTAAGGTGTCGATACTTTTACTTGGAAGATGTTAAAGAAGAGATATCGAAGCCTGCAGAGCATGGCATGCCAAGTATTGTCACCTACTTACTCTTACAACGACATTTATTGGAGAAAAGAAATAAAAAAAAAAACAAAAAATAAAACCTTAATTTTGGCTACACCAAAGCTATAATACCCTTCATAGGTGCATTTCTTACAACAAAACAAGAAAAAACGTTAACTTCGGTTACACCGAAGCTAAATACCGTTCACAGGTGCATTTCTGTTAGTATGTGTCCAGTTTGTATGGATGCTATATGCTCAAGTAACCCGTTCTGAACAATTTTCTCGGATATTACGTTTTTGCCCTAGAAAATAAACTATACCAAATTTGGTAAAGATACATTGTCAAATGTGAAAGTTTTCCATATAAGAACTTGATTCCGATCGTTCAGTTTATATGGCAGCTATATGTTTAGTGGTCCGATATTGGCCGTTCCGACAAATGAGCAGCTTCTTGAAGAGATAATGACGTTTGCAAGATTTCAAAAGGATATCTTAAGAACTGAGGGACTAGTTCGTATATATACAGACAAAAAGACAGACGAACGGACAGACAGACGGGCATGGCTAAATCGACTCAGCTCAACATACTGATCATTTATATATATACTTTATAGGGTCTCCGACGCTTCCTTCTGGGTGTTACAAACATCGTGACAAACTTAATATACCCTGTTCAGGGTATAAAAACGAAATTATATGTATTATATGGGAGTGAAGGTGGTATCGACCCGTTTCTATCTATTTTTGCTCATCCCAGGCCAAGTTTTCTCCTAATTTTATCTTTTTTAAGCACAATGATAAACAGCTATGAGTAAAACATGTTCTCTATTTTTTATTGGGATAATTCATATTTTGGCCGGATATATGCGGTATAAAATCACCTGAAAGTTCGAAAATCATTATATTAGGTATATGGAGACTCAGGGAGGTATTTACCCGATTCAACCCATTTTTAATACACAAAATTACTATTGTCAGGAAAGGATTTTGTCTGTATTTCAATTGCATATTTCACACATTGACCGATATTTTTGGTTATACGAGGTGTGTTCAAAAAATATCGCGAATAGTAACTGACAGTTTTCTTCGATTGCAGGGGCGTGGTGAATCATGAGTTCTTGCCACAGGGAAGAACGGCCAATAAGGAATATTACCTGCAAGTTATGCGCAATTCACGAGAAGCAATCCGCCAGAAACGCCCGGATTTGTGGAAGAACAAAAATTGGCTTTTGCACCACGATGATGCCAAAAACAACACACTAATGATGCCGCAGCCACTGTGTTCCCCAGATCTGGCCCCCTGTGACTTTTTCTTGTTCCCTAAACTGAAGAGGCCCATGACAGGACGAATCATGGGGATTACTTTGAAGGGGACAAAATAGATATTCATGAATAAATAAATAGTTTTCGAAAAAACACAAAATTCGCAATACTTTTTGAACACACCTCGTATTTCGATTTCATCCATTTTCACATTGTCGGTAGGAGTTCTTATAATATTCCAGCTTAATAAATTTGGTTGTTGTAGCTTCAGCGCTTTTTCCCACAGCTGCCCCTTGCTACTGCGATACCCTGTGACAAATTGCAGTTTTATATCTTAATTTAGTGCTTAGTAATGGCACTTTATATGTTTTCGGTGGCAGTGGTCCGATTAATTTTTTTTTGTACTAAGGAACCTGCATACCAAGTTTCATCAACATGTCTCAATTTTTACTCAAGTTACAGTCTGCACGGGCAGAAGAACAGACAAACAGTCACCGGGATTTCATTTTTTCTCGTCATCCTGATCATTTATATATACAGTATATAACCCTATACCTATCTCGACTGGTATTAGATGATACGTACAACCGTTAAGGAAACAAAACTATAATACTCTGTAGCAACAGATTACAAGAGTAAAAATATTGGAATTAAATAATGATAAGCCCTACTGCGTGAGTACTGGGAGAGTAGAAATCCACAAAATGACCCTGAAATTAACCAATCACCACGGCTGCACTACAAACCCATTCAAAAGCCGCTATTCTGAGAACACTCGGTTTTGTTCGTATCGGTATTGCAATTCATTGCGTTTGTTGTTTATTGACATTTGCTTATATTGCTTAGGAACTGAATCATAATTAGACTGAACACCTTCGAAGATAAATATGCAAATGCGACCCGTTGTTTGGGTGCTCAGACGAAAATTCCCACCGCGTGCCATGCAAAATATATAATTGCTTACTTAGCTCATTTCCTTGAACGACATAGTCAATTAATGTGCAATTAAGTAAGCAAATAAAAAATGTAATTGCTTACACATTTATTGATGCTGGGCCAGGTTTCTTCTTATATACGCACCTGTGATGGGCGGCATGTTGTTATAGGCAAATGATTTTGTTAGACTTAATTCCGTTTTAACAGTTGTTGGTTTTCAAGGAAAGACTTTTCGAGGCAAAGATAGATTTGACATTAGTTGTCGAAGCGCTAGTGCCGTTAGAAACTAAATACTGTACTTTTACATTTATTTTTTTTTTGCTAGAGAAGTCATTTGTATTAACAGTTTTTGAACAAGTGTTACGAATGATGCAGTTTTTGTGCAAACTATGACTGGTAATTATAATTATATTTTAATTATATGTAAATATTAGATTTCTATAAATTTGTTGTGTTGCTTATACTCTCACACCATATTGCATAGAGTAGAATTGTTCTAGTCTCCTAACGGTTGTTCGTAACACTATCAACGAAACTATTTAAGTTTATATATTAAGTTACTTATACATATAAGGTATTTATATACTATACATATAATTTACATGTACATATAAGTTTATGTATGAAATTGTCAAGATGAAGCAATTGCGTCTGCGTCTGTTTGTTTGTCGTTGCGAGCGATAACTGGAGCAAAAATTGGGATATACAGTGGCGGACAAAAGTCTACATACACCCCCTGCTTTCTTTGATGTGAGAGTAAAAGAACTTTTTAGAAAAATGTGTTGAGACAACTTTATTCTAATCTTCTTTCTAATAACAAAAACCTTTAAAAATCCATTAATTAATATAAAACTACAAATTTATGGAATAAAAACTCGAAAATTGTGTTGACAAAAGTCTACATACAGTACAAAAACATCTTAGTTTAGTGCGAAAACTTTACAAAATGCTAATTATTAAGATGTCTTAGTGTTTAGTTGGGCCCCCATTGGCATCTATAACTGCTTAAAGACGCCGTGGCATTGATTCTGCTGAATTTGTCAACGCTGCAGATGTAATGCTGCTCCAATGTTCCAAATGAGCTCTTAGAGTATAGCAGAGCTAGAAATTTGGTGCTTTCTAATTCTACGCTCCAAAATCTCCCAGACATGTTCAATGATATTAAAATTTGGACCTTGAGGTGGTGTATTTAATTTCCTTGGAGTATAATAAAGCAACCAGTTCCTAACAATTTGCGCCGTATGCTTCGGATCGTTATCTTGTTGAAATATTCAACCGGAACCGTGTCCTACATTATCCACAAAAGGCTTCAAATTATGTTCCGGCAGAGACTTATACTTATAACCGTCCATTTCACCTTCAACAAAGTCCAACTTTTCAACTCCAGAGGGCGCAACAGCTCCCCAAAACGTTACACTGCTGCCACCGAACTTCACAATTGATACTAAGATCTTCGGTTCAAGTGTAGCGTTAGTTTTCCTCCAAATTTTAGCCCTTTCATCACTACCAAAAAGAGTGAAATTAGAATCATCTTTAAATAAAATTTTTTTCCAAAATTCCATTTCCTTTTCTTTGTGTTTTTTGGCGACTTTACTCGAACTTTCCGGTTTTTTCAGAAATAAAAGGTTTCTTCCGTGGTGTTTTACTGTGGAATCTGTTATCGTTTAGAGTTTTTTTTTCTTGGATGGATACTCTTTTGTGACGTACTTGCTATGCGTTCGGTTAAATTTGGAGCTTTTACTTTTGGATTTTTGTCTACTTCTTTCAGAATCAAGCTGACGTCTCTACGAGATAGTTTTTTGGGCGTTCACTGCGTGGTTTATTTTCATAGGAACCATTATTTTTAAAGTTTTTTACAATTGTTTGTACTGTTGCTCGACTCAAGTTTAAAATTGTAGAAATTTTACCATATGACTTTTTTTCTTTTCTTTGTTTTATCACCAAATTTCTTACATCAATTGATATTTCATTTCGCGGAGCCATTATAGCTATTGAAGTGTTTAAACCACAACTTAATTCAATAAATGTTAAACAATAAACATACTGAAATAAAACAAAAAGGCTAACGGTACCTTACTGTTAATAAAACAAAGTACAAAGTATTAGATTCGAACTGTATGCAGACTTTTGTTAAAGCAATTTTTGAGTTTTTCTTCATAGATTTGTTGTTTTATGTTAAATAACGGATTTTTTAGTTAATTGTTATTATAATAAATGTTAGAATAAAACTGTAAAAATACATTTTTCAAAAAACTTTTTGTATTCTCATATCAATGAAAATAGGGGGTGTAGACTTTTGTCCGCCACTGTAAATATTATATTAATGAACCTTATTTGATATTTACGGTCAGTATGGTATGTGCGCTTTTAAAGATTTTTGAAAAGTGGGTGTGGTCTTGCCTCTAGTATAACCGCTACTTTATTTGTTATTGATTTTGGAGAGGTTTCGCTGTTGAAACTGGACTGGGCGCTGAACTATGAATAACTGACTTTATTTTCGAGTATTGTTTTTTCATTATTTTATACGACAATTCAAGACCATTAGCTTAAGACTGGGTGTTATTTACTAATTTATTAATTATTATTATTAATAAAAAAATTTTAACTTCGATTGCACCGATACGCGAACTAGTCCACCAGTTTATTCTAAAGTTTTGCTCACGTTCCTTTCTACTTAAGAAGCGGCTCATTTGTTTGAACCTCCAAGAAATTTACAACGGATTATTGCTTAAGGCAATGGTTCAATCTTCGAAGAAATTGTTCAAATTGGTTCACTATAGCATATAGCTACTATAAAAACAGGAATGAAGTGCTTGTGTGGAAAACTTTTTCATTTGACGAGATATATTGTACAAATTTGGCATAGAGTTTTGTCTAAAGCAACGCTACAATCTTCAAATATATTGTTACGATTTGACCACCATATAGCTGTAAATTCGTTTTTATAAGAAATCTTTTTTATTTGTGAGAGGATTATAGCTTCGATCCAATCAATGTTAACGATTCTTAAATGTTTGTAAAAATAAAAGTAATTCGACATCTTTGCATCGTCTTTATAAACAGTTTTTGCGGTTTGAATACTTTCGAATGCATTTTGTGCAATGCTCAGTATTAAGGTCGACTTTAATAGGAAAGAATTCTGACAAATTTCCGTTCCCTAATAATAAAATGTTTAAGCACATCGGGCACTTCCTAAGCCATATCGACGTAACATTCCAAAAGTAGTTGTCATGCGTCCATATTCACATAAAAACATGGGAGGTGTATTCACAATGATTGCACCCGCACCTTGTATAGTACGTTATTTCACTTAGTATGAAATTATAAAGAAAAGATTCATTCATATTCATGGAAGTGGAGCATCCAAAGAACAAAACAAAAACGCAAAACAAACTGAAAAAACCTGTATTTAAATTACCTGTTTGCTTAAAGTTTACTGACTTTATCGCCAACTACGTTTGTTTGTGTACGTGTGTGTATGTAACAGTTATTGGCCACAAAATAAACATAAAACACGTGCTTTCATCTGTGCTGATTTTGATTTATTGTTTTCGGCTTGGGGACTCAAACTCTCGGCAGCACTTCGATATGCTCGGCTTCAAATTCTGGAACTTTTTAAAACTGCAGTTTGTAAATATGTATTTTTTTACACATACACGATATACACGATATGTTGTGTGCATATGTACTATATGTCAACCTTTTTTGTTTTATTTCATTTATATTGTTATCGATTAACATTAATCGACTACAACAGTCGGGCTTACAACAATCAATCCAGCAAATAAATTACTTGTGAGAAAATAAACAATAATTTAAACTATATTCGATTTTAAAAATATATATTTATAAAAAAAGTAAGTTTTTTTCCGATGCAAATTTCGCTTTATAAAGATAGTAATGCCGGTTTAAAATTTCAGCTGTAAAACGTGATATCAAAATATTTTTAAAGAATGATTATTGATGAAACAAATTGAACTGAGTTTTCTCTGCTCTTTTGTTGTTGGGGGTCGATATTAACCTTGACAAATGCGCATACGTCCTTCTTTAAATAAGATATACGTAACATATAAATGTATACATATATACTGAGAATTTTTTAGTAACTTCGGAACAGTATAAACATTTTGTTCAATAAGAATAGATTATATTTTAATTGAGAAATTTTAAAACTAATCTGCTACCTACAAATAAACTTTTTTATCTTCCGTAACACACAAGTTGCGTTCCAAAGTAAACAGGACTTTTTGTATCCTGCGGCCCCTGGTGGCGCCATCCATATTGCGACTGGTGTGTTAGAATATGCTATCTTTATTGATTGTCCATTTATTTAACATTTTATCTATTGGAAGTGAAGTTATTGCGTTTTAAGTGTCAGTATGTTTGTGTTATCGGTGCGAAAATGAGCTTCGAACAAAGAACCAATTTTTGTTTTAAAATTGGTAAAACTTTTATCGAAACGTTTCAATTGATGAAACAAGTTTATGGCTATAATTGCCTATCCCGTAGCAGAGTGCACGAGTGGTTTCAACGTTTTCAAAATGGTGGTGAGGACATAAATGACGATCAACATGTGGGCCAATCAAAATCCGTGATCACTGGAAATTCCATCACTAAAGGTGTGTGCACGGCTTCTTCTTCTTTACTGGCGTAGACACCGCTTACGCGATTATAGCCGAGTCAACAACAGCGCGCCAGTCGTTTCTTCTCTTCGCTACGTGGCGCCAATTGGATATTCCAAGCGAGGCCAGGTCCTTCTCTACTTGGTCCTTCCAACGGAGTGGAGGTCTTCCTCTTCCTCTGCTTCCCGCGGCGGGTACTGCGTCGAATACTTTCAGAGCTGGAGTGTTTTCATCCATCCGGACAACATGACCTAGCCAGCGTAGCCGCTGTCTTTTAATTCGCTGAACTATGTCAATGTCGTCGTATATCTCGTACAGCTCATCGTTCCATCGAATGCGATATTCGCCGTGGCCAACGCGCAAAGGACCATAAATCTTTCGCAGAACCTTTCTCTCGAAAACTCGCAACGTCAACTCATCGGTTGTTGTCATCGTCCAAGCCTCTGCACCATATAGGAGGACGGGAATTATGAGAGACTTATAGAGTTTGGTTTTTGTTTGTCGAGAGAGGACTTTGCTTCTCAATTGCCTACTTAGTCCGAAGTAGCACCTGTTGGCAAGAGTTATCCTGCGTTGGATTTCTAGGCTGACATTGTTGGTGGTGTTTACGCTGGTTCCAAGATAGACGAAATTATCTACAACTTCAAAGTTATGACTGTCAACAGTGACGTGAGTGCCAAGTCGCGAGTGCGACGACTGTTTGTTTGATGACAGGAGATATTTCGTCTTGCCCTCGTTCACTGCCAGACCCATTTCTTTTGCTTCCTTGTCCAGTCTGGAGAAAGCAGAACTAACGGCGCGGGTATTGAGGCCGATGATATCAATATCATCGGCATACGCCAGCAGTTGTACACTCTTATAAAAGATAGTACCCTCTCTGTTAAGTTCTGCAGCTCGAACTATTTTCTCCAGAAGCAGGTTGAAAAAGTCGCACGATAGGGAATCGCCTTGTCTGAAACCTCGTTTGGTATCGAACGGCTCGGAGAGGTCCTTCCCGATTCTGACGGAGCTTTTTGTGTTGCTCAACGTCAGTTTACACAGCCGTATTAGTTTTGCGGGGATACCAAATTCAGACATCGCGGCATAAAGGCAGCTCCTTTTCGTGCTGTCGAAAGCAGCTTTCAAATCGACGAAGAGGTGGTGTGTGTCGATTCTCCTTTCACGGGTCTTTTCCAAGATTTGGCGCATCGTGAATATCTGGTCGGTTGTTGATTTACCAGGTCTAAAGCCACACTGATAAGGTCCAATCAGTTTGTTGACGGTGGGCTTTAATCTTTCACACAATACGCTCGACAGAACCTTATATGCGATATTGAGGAGGCTAATCCCACGGTAGTTGGCGCAGATTGTGGGGTCTCCTTTTTTGTGGATTGGGCATAGCACACTTAAATTCCAATCGTTGGGCATACTTTCGTCCGACCATATTTTGCAAAGAAGCTGATGCATGCACCTTATCAGCTCTTCGCCGCCGTGTTTGAATAGCTCGGCCGGCAATCCATCGGCCCCTGCCGCTTTGTTGTTTTTCAGGCGGGCAATTGCTATTCGAACTTCTTCATGGTCGGGCAATGGAACGTCTGCTCCATCGTCATCGATTGGGGTATCGGGTTCGCTTTCTCCTGGTGTTGTGCGTTCACTGCCATTCAGCAGGCTGGAGAAGTGTTCCCTCCATAATTTAAGTATGCTCTGGGCATCGGTAACTAGATCACCTTTGGGGGTTCTACAAGAGTATGCTCCGGTCTTGAAACCTTCTGTAAGCCGCCGCATCTTTTCATAGAATTTTCGAGCATTACCCCTGTCGGCCAGCTTATCAAGCTCTTCGTACTCACGCATTTCGGCCTCTTTCTTTTTCTGTCTACAAATGCGTCTCGCTTCCCTCTTCAACTCTCGGTATCTATCCCATCCCGCACGTGTTGTGGTCGATCGTAACGTTGCGAGGTAGGCAGCCTGTTTTCTCTCCGCTGCGACACGGCACTCCTCGTCGTACCAGCTGTTCTTCTGCACTTTCCGAAAACCAATGGTTTCGGTTGCAGCTGTACGTAAGGAGTTTGAAATGCCGTCCCACAGTTCCCTTATACCGAGTTGTTGACGAGTGCTCTCAGAGAGCAGGAGTGCAAGCCGAGTAGAAAAACGTTCGGCTGTCTGTTGTGATTGCAGCTTCTCGACGTCGAACCATCCTTGTGTTTGTTGGCGTGCGTTTTTTGCTGCACAGAGGCGGGTGCGTATTTTGGCTGCAACAATATAGTGGTCCGAGTCGATGTTAGGACCTCGGAGCGCACGCACATCTAAAACACTGGAGACGTGTCTTCCGTCTATCACAACATGATCGATCTGGTTGGTGGTTTTTCGATCTGGAGACAGCCAGGTAGCTTGATGTATCTTCTTATGCTGGAATCTAGTGCTACAGATAACCATATTTCGGGCCCCGGCGAAGTCGATCAGCCTCAGCCCATTTGGGGATGTTTCCGCGTGGAGGCTGAATTTACCGACCGTAGTGCCAAAGATACCTTCTTTGCCCACCCTGGCATTGAAGTCGCCAAGCACGATTTTGACATCGTGGCGGGGGCATCTCTCATAAGTGCGCTCCAAGCACACATAAAAGGCATCTTTGGTCACATCGTCCTTCTCTTCCGTCGGGGCGTGGGCGCAAATCAGCGATATGTTGAAGAACCTCGCTTTGATGCGGATTGTGGCTAGACGTTCATTCTCCGGAGTGAATGATAGTACTCGGCGACGGAGTCTCTCTCCCACCACGAATCCAACACCAAACTTGCGCTCCTTTATATGGCCACTGTAGTAAATGTCACAAGGACCTACTCGTCTCTGTCCTTGTCCCGTCCATCGCATTTCTTGGACGGCGGTGATGTCAGCCTTTATCTTTACGAGGACATCTACCAGCTGGGCAGCGGCACCTTCCCAATTAAGGGACCGGACATTCCAGGTGCATGCCCTCAAATCATAGTCCTTATTTCGTTTGCCATGGTCGTCATCAAAAGGGGGGTCACTCATCCGAGGCTTGTTGTTGTCTTTCATTGGGGGTGTTTTTTTACGTGGCGGGTCCCAAACCCAGCGCACAACCCTGCAGGGGTGTTTCGCCTTCTCACTTTAGCTCGCCTTCAAACGGATGTTCTTAGGCTACCCAGAGGATACTTGGTCAAAGACCGGAAGTCGTGAGCTGCTTGAGTCATATGTAAAAGAATCGTTTCTGGCCACTCCCAAGTGAATGGCGATCAGAGAACTTTCCTCACTTGCGTGAACTTCTACACATGACTCCATCCTCGGCACGGCTTGTTCCGCAGAAATTGACTGGCGACCAAAGACTGCTCAGAATTCAAGGCTCAGATTTGAAGGACGATTATGTTTTTTTTATTTTTTTATATTTTTTTTATTCAAGTTAAATTTACAATCCGTCTTAATGTTAATAGACAATAAGTAAATGTGCTGTTAAGGTACAAACAAATTGTGAGTGTTACTTCATTAAGTGACCCTCTGTTTAGTGACAGTATAATAAAAATAAAAATCCAAACTACATACATACTAATTTACATAATTATTTGCTATTTTCTTTATGTTAAAATAATATAAACATACACTAGTTTGTGCTAAAGTTATGTATTTACATTACGTGCATGCGTGCTGGTTTACAAGTTTAATATGTATTTTCTTTTTAACCTTGTTGTAGCGGGTGCCTGTAGTAATGCCACTGCTAAAGGATTGGGATGGATCTCTAACCTGATTTTGTATCTTTCACTAAACTTTTTTATTTCATCTTTCACTTTGCATATTTTTAAATCTCTGTGAATAGTATGATTTGAAACATACCATGAAGCTTTTGTAATTGATTGGAGAGTTTTTGATTGAACGCGCTGTATTATTTCAATATTTGAATTGCTTGCCGTGCACCATATTTATATCGCATAAGTCCAAATAGGTTTTATGATGGTTTTATTAATTAGCAGTTTATTTTCAAGAGAAAGAACAGATTTTTTACCCAGAAGCCAATAAAGACTTCTCAATTTTATATTAATTTGTTCTTTTTTCGCTTTTATATGATATTCCCAGGTAAGCCTTCTATCTATGTGTAACCCCAGGTATTTCACATGATCACTAACAGGTATAGCTGTATTAAAAATTTTGATTGAAGGCCAATCACTTTTTCTTAGGGCAAAAGTAACATGGACAGATTTATCTGAATTGACTTTAATGTTCCACATCTTGAGCCAGTCTTCTAGTTGGAATAAGTAATTTTGTAGTATGTCAGACGATTCTGAAGGCACTTTATTTGAGTTAGGACTGCAATGTCTTCAGCGAATATTGCTATCGTAACATCGTTTTTTTTTTGGGATATCCGCTGTGAATATCGAATAAAGAATTGGCCCTAAAACACTTCCCTGTGGTACGCCTGATTTTAATTTATACATACTTGAGTACTCATTTCCAACCCTAACATAAAATTGTCTATTTTTTTAATAAGAAACAAAAAGGAAGCAGGAAAATTTTTTTCTTTAATTTGTAAAGGAGTCCGGGGTGCCAGACTTTATCGAATGCTTGTTGCACATCAAGGAATACACCTGAATAATATTCTTTTTGCTCTAAAGCTGACCTTATTTTATTAAACACTCTATGGCATTGTTCAGAAGTTAAATTTTCCAATACCGGTATCAGTCTTAGTAAAAGAATTCTTTCGAATACCTTTGAAAAAGCGACCAGTAGACTTACGAACTAATTAAGTTTTCAGGTTTTTTTGGTTTAGCAATCATAATTATTTCTGCACATTTCCAGGCTGTAGGAAAGTGCTGAAGCCTTAATATGGCATTGAATATAATTGTAAGAGCTCGCATGGACTTCTCAGTTAGGTGCTTTAGTACTGCGGGGGTCTATCTGATCGTAGCCTGGGCTTTTTCTGTTGCTACATTTTGCCAGTTCCTCTTTCACTTCTGATAAAATAATACGCCTTATTGGAAAATTCATTTGGCATGGAGTATCCAAAAAGGGCATCACTTCCCTTTCATCAGAAGCATTAATAAAATTAAATGGTGTGAATACTGCATTTAAGTACTAAGCAAACGGCTCTGCTTTATCCTCATCTGACCGATACCATGAATTGCTGGAGTCTTTTATTGGAACCTTGCTGACTTTTGGGCGTTTGAGAAATTTTGTGGCATTCCACAGACATTCAGAGCGAGTTGCGTTAGGGCTAAGGTTGGTTAAAAAGGTTTCAAGGGAGTTGGTTTTTAACTGCTTAAGCCTTGTTTTTAAATATTTAGTAGCTCTATTTAAAATTAATTTGTCACTTGGATTCTGGGTCCTTTGCCATATATTCCTCAACGATCGTTTTTCCTTTATTAGGGTTTTGATTTCCGCAGGAATAAAGGGACTGGACGATTATGTGATCAAAAATTATATTTTAAAACCCTTAACCACACCCGTATTTACCTCATATGGCACCGTGCGACTTCTTCCTTTTCGGAGAAATGCATTTGCCCATTAAAGGAAAGCGTTATACAGACGTAGAGGTCATTCAAAAAGCCTGCACCGGCATACTGGCGGCCATACCGGCCAACGAGCTAAAACACGCGTTCGACATGCTTTTGGACCGTGCAAAAAGCTGTATTGAAGCCGAAGGTTTGATTTAAATAAATTTTTAATAAAAAAAAATTGATTTTGCGAAAAAAGCATTTGTTCGATTTTGTTTTTAAAGTCCTGTTTACTTTGGAAAACACCTTGTATTTCTTAATAAGAAAAATTCGATACCGCAAAAAGTACCGTTATATATTGTTTTCAAATATGCGCAATGCTTGGACATTTTGAATGGTAATTTGAATTGTATATAGTACTATATACCTCCAATGCATACGAAGATGATTTTGTGGAAGAAAATATATTTAATGCCAAATACAAATTGTATTAATATATTAAATCTAAATATATGGACTTATCGTGAATACCTTATTAGTAAATGAGTGCTAAAATGTTAAAATAATGCATCATGTCATAAAATCTGATGACGTACTATTTGTTTCACACTAACACAAATGCGATTTTAGATATTTTTTTTAGAAATTTTTCATGTATTTGGCTTGCTAAAGAATATGTGTAGAATGTTTGACTAACATTTCGTGGTTGTGTATTCGAAACTTCACTAAAGGGAAGCTTATATTTTTAGGCAAATTTAAGGAACACTCTAAAGCTATGGGCTTTTAAGTGGTGACAAGGCTTCTAATGTAGTTTTAGTGCTTCATCGGATGCTTATGGATACTCGTAGTACTTCATCCGAAACTGTGCCTGGATCTGTAGCTTAATTCCTTTACAGAAAGTGAATAAAAAGATTTGCATTGTCTGCTTTCTGAACTTCTTCTGCTTGATTCTTATTTTTACTAAATCAAACAAAAATATTCTGGGCCAAGATATTGGCATATGTAACTGCATGCTGGTGTTATTATATTGTATTAAAATTAAATACAGTACATACATACGAACATACATATACAATAAGATTTGTGCAAGCCACACGTTCAGTGAATATGAACACAAACAATCGGTTGCCAAGTGCATTCACATTTTGCTGTCTTTTGGCAACAAAGTGAACACCTCCCATGTACCGAACGGTTAATGGTAGATAATCAGTCAGTTATGGTGTATGGTATATGTATGTACACTAATGCATACATATGAACAACCACTGCATTTCGTTGACGTTCACTGCGTTGTCATGGCGAAGGGAAAGATTTTCTTAGCGGTGTTGTTTGGGGCTCAGTTTGTTTGGGTTTAGGCGGCGAACTTGAACTTGATTTAGAATGTAAACGGTCGCGCGGTAAATGCATGGCTGCCAACAAATTGGCGAGACTAGAAAGAATGCGTCCGCGGGCTGTGGTTACAGCCGAGGAAAAATGTAATGAAATGAGAAAATATTTTGTGGCAGCAAAATGATTGCGATGAATTTATTAATGAAATGAGATCTGCTGGGACTTTCAGGCGTTGAGTCGTAGTTTTGAAAACTGGGTTATGTCGATGTGGTTATTAGAGGATAACTGTTATGTCAAGCCATGGCTCATCTTATTACATTTCCTATAAAACGATAGACATGGGTGCATTGCTGGGAAGAAGGTAGGAGCTTAAGAGCAATTGAAGGCATCCAGTCAAGGCCAGAAATATATCAAAGATTGCGTTTTGAAAGTAAAGAAGAGCTTGTTATAAAATGACTATATACTCTGGTAAACCATGACAGTTTTCTGATGTTGTATTATTATATTCCATAACTTTAATTAATATTTTACTAAATAACCTTTTAATAACAAATAGACATTTGTTTAGTTGGAATTTGTTTTAGACTATAACTGAAATAATATTAGAGATTTCAACTCGGCGATGATTTCTTAAGCGCATATACCATATTTAAACTTCCAATTGATGTCTTTTACGACAGTTTTTATGCCCCCTACTCCAGTTTGTCATTTTCATGAGAGCCAAATAGGCAGACAAGCTCAGTCAAGTATGGCTCGAGTCAAATCAACAGCGACAGTTCCTGTATTTCACGAGTTCAATCGAGATATTTTAGTACTGAAGATTATTCGCTTGATTTGTGCATATTTGCTGTTAATGTTATAGTAAAGATACAGCTGATAAAATATTCCTCTCACAAAGGTACATACATCCTTCACAAATTTCTATAAATTTGTTATTTATTTTAGTTAAGGCAATACAGAGGATAAATGTATACTAGATTCATGTGAAAAAATATATATACCTTAAATATCTCCAAAACTTCTATGGCTCTTTTACATATATTTTAAAGATAATTCTGTCCAACGAAATGCTAAAGAAAATAATTCATGTACTAACATCTTTTTCGTGGGCCAACCCATTGTTTAACCGCCAAAAGTTTTATGTATTGTATATTTTCATGTCGCTTCTTTTTGTTTGACTTATTTATTTTTGTTGATTTTTTATTTAGCATGTCTCTTTCACGTACAAAATCGCATTGCGAAAATGCAACGAAAAAGAATAGGAAGTGCATGGCAATCCGTTTCCCTTTTAGTGTTCGCGGGTACTTTGTACGACAACCATTTGGTAAAACCTTAGCCCATTTTAGTGGCTCGTGATCGGTACTGGTTTGCCCTTTGTGCGATTATACACATGTAAATATTACGAAACCTTTGCAATTTCGAAGTGGATTCGAATAACAATTAAAATGCGTGTACTGGAGTGTTTAACTTAATTAAAAAAAAGTTTAATAATACAGAAATTATTAAAAATAATTTTCATAGTAAGCGCAGTAAAAGTTAAAACCAGCTATTGAGAGATAAAAACAAATTGAAAATGAGTTTCATACATCCGGATGTGAGTATGGTCACAAGGCCAAACGCATCGGACATTTCCGATTACAACGGCAATGCGAGTACTGCTGTGACGTCACGCAATTATGATGACAGCGAGCACTGCAGCGACGCTAGCGCTAGGGAGGCTGCTGATCCATTGGATAATGTACCGAAGCGTAAATCGGATAAAATTGAAATTAAAATTGTGCTCGTCAAATTGCAGGTGACTTCCCTGTTAATATGTAGTTTACCATATATTCACACGTTTGAATTCATTATTCAATATGAATTGCATTTTTGTTGTAAGTGTAATGCACTGTCGATTAATGTTTACTATTTATAGATTTTTACAATGCCTGCACATATAATTTGATGCATTCTAAAATTTTTAGTGGGAACAAACATACACAAACATATGTATTTTTCTATAGATTTATTTGTTGTGGCACCAGGCTGTCTACGGTAAAATTTTAAGTGGAATATATATATGGCATATCGTTTCGTTATAATAATTCCATCAACACTTTCTCTGCAAATAGTTCCAATATTGAAATCTGTTTGAAATCCGTTAGTGCTTTGGGACTTTTGGTCTTTTTTTCCATTTTTATGTTTAAGAAAATAAAATTTCTAAAATAAATATTGCGGGGCTAATACGATGTTCGCACAGATTGTTAATTGAGCCATCAAGAAAATTTTCACAATTGAAAACCTAATTGCTTTTAAATTGTTATAGACAGTGACAATTAATTTGAATGAAATTATTTATACGTATGTATATATGTGACCTGGTCTACGAAAAGGGGGCTTAGGTGTCAAAAAATCTATTTTTTTTTTCAATTTTTTTTTTTTATTTTTTTCAATTTTTTTTTTATATTTTTTTTTTGACACCCCGCTTTTCGTAGACCAGGTCACATATAAAAATTTACTTAAAATATTTAGACTGCTGAGAAACCCGCTATGTTTATTTTCCAATTTGGTGAATAAAATTTGATAGAAAACATCACTGGATCACGTAGTACCTTGTTTTTGCTTTTTTTTTTTTTTTTTTTTTTTGGTTTGGAAGGAGCATCGAAAGCCGGAGTGCAGAACTTTAATCCGCTAAGCCTAACCTACTCTCAACTCATATCTCTCCCACGGAATAGCGGATTAATTAATACTTCATGGGATATAGAAATACTTCAAGTCTAATCTATCATATATTGTATATGCTTAGTTTTGTCATAATTTGAGTTGGCGCTGGGCTGACTGCTTTCCATTTAGGAGGACTGACACATGAATATTGTAAAAATTTCCACCGAAAAACAACCGTCAAGTAAATTTTGTAACTTTTCCCTTACATTTGAAAAAAGAGGGCATTAAAAAAATACTTGCTCAGAGTCTTCTATGCACATTATACACATACGTCGCAGAACGAAGCAAGGATGTGATAGAATCGGAACAGAAAGCTTCTAAAGCATCCATGTCCACTCAGTATTTGGTTTAGGTGGAAGTTAAGGTCCCCATGTTGTCTATCTTTCCCCAAATGGATGTTCGGGATTAGTCTGTGGATCAACCGCCCTTTGGTTGAGGTTTGCCACCGTGGCTACCACATTAGTTCTTTTCTTTTTTTACGCTTACCGATGGCTCTGATAGCTGGTCCAGTCGCGCGAATTTGTCTCTCTATCAGCTAGAACTTCAGAGGCGTCGCTTGATATCGTTCGGAAAGCACATGTTACTCGTATAGCAATGAGCCTATGCACATCAATTATTTGTTTTGCAAATGCTTTTATATCTAGTGGCTGTAACCATATTGGTGCTGCATACAAAATTATGGAACTCATTGCTTTTGCTATTAAAGCTTGTTGGCTGAAATGCACGTAGCCCCTACTGGCCATAATTCTTGATACTGCATATTGGGTAACCGAAAAATTGTTTTCGTATTTCTAATCAAATTTTAGCTTTTTTTTTTATTATTATTACAATAAATAAATAAACAAATATGTACCTTTTTGGCCGACCTCTTTTTGCCATTTTTCTGCTAGAGACATTTTTCCATCAGTGTAAAACGAAATTTTGAAATTTCCAGAACGAAAGCGAGCGAACGATTGTTGTGCTATACGAGCTGATACAGCATCTTGTCCGTAAACTACACAAATTTCATTGGTGGCTTGCGAATTTCTTCATTATTTTCACTCTTTTCTGATCAGCTGTAAGTTTTTTTCAACTTCAGCGAATTTAATTTTTGTTTTTGGTGATGTATTCTTAACACCCCGTCGTACATCAAGACCGAGTCGGGTAACAAAATTGTATTGTTAATCTTGAAGCAACTGATCTCTCTGGGGCTCTGCTGGTATTTTTATATGATAATCTTAGTTTATAATTCCATATATTTTTATTCTTATATGTAAAATAATTTTTGTGTTTGTATACAGAAGGACATCTGGGTATAAATTGTGTAATTATTACGAAATCGGTGAAAGAGAAATTTTCATATATATATTTATTAGAAATGTATACATACATATGTATATAGTTTCTTATTATTTTTACATTTGTCCTTTTTGTATGTACATATATACTATGTTAAACAAATAACATTATGGGAAGAAGTGTGATAGAAATAGTACAAAAAAGTGTATACACACTCTGCATATGTTTTATTTGCATTCATTACAATAATTGATTGAACTATTACAATATATACTTATGTATATAACGAAAAGTATAAGAGATGTGTATCTACAGAAATATTTTTATAAGCTTCTGCATACATTTCTGTATATCAAACAAAAAAAACATGATCACCTAAGCTCATATGCACGGATCCACTAAAGTGTCTTTTCACATAAATACACACATATATATATATATATATATACATATACACATAAATATATATTTAAATATACTCTACATTCTTGGCAAGTGGAAAGTGGACACTACGGTGCAAAAAAAAAGTACAAGTACATACAAGGGTGTTCGAAAAATCAGTGATTTTTCTAAAAGCTGTTTTTTTTATAAAATTTATGAGTAATCCCTTTTTTGAGTTTTTATAATTATTTAAGAAGCCTTTGTGACCCATTCGTATATCTTGTAACAGTAGCATCTGGGGTTTTTTCCGTGATTTCTTTGCACCCAATTACATTTTAAACGTGCAAGCGCTGATTATAAATAAATTCATATATACATTATGGTATTTAATTGAAAACAATTTTTTATTTCTTTGCGAACACTGGAAAATTTTTCCTTTTTATGTTTCAAAAAATTGTCTGAAACTTTGAGTCCTAATTTTCACTTTAGCACCTTTTTTTATTTGATTTTTCACGTTTTTCACTGATTTTTGCAAAAATAATGAGTACACTACAGCTGGTTTTAACGAAAAAAATATTAATAATGTCATTGAATCAAGTTTCAGATACAAAAATTTCATTAAAGTCTAAATCTTTTCACTTTTTTTTAGTAAATCGCTGAAATTTTCGAAACAAAGCGTTTTTATGACATAAGCGTATATACCTTTTTTGCTAGAAAATTAATTTTCTATAACTTTTTTTTAGAAAGGTTTTTGTAAAAACTAGTTTACTAATTTTTTTTTTTCAAAATATGTGAAAATCGTGAAAAATCAAAAAGAAAAGTACTTAAAATCAATATTAAGGGCTGAAATTTTCAGGATTTCTTCAACATAAAACCCCTTAATATACATATGAATGTATAACATAAGTATCCAAATATATTACATATCGTATATCACATACTAACATAAGTATAATTAATCCTATTAGCACACCTTATTATATTCAATTAGAAGTCAACTTGTAGCTTACAGCCAACGCATATGCACTACACACTTTCTCATATGAAGCAAATTGTTACTCATACGCCATGACTCTCCTTTACATCTTTTCATTGACTTTCTCCACTATGCGATGGAATACGCCTGCATATGTGTGGGTTCATATGTTTGTTTGTGCAATTTGTTACTCATTATTGCAAGCGGCTTATGAGTGTTTAAATCAAATTGACTAACGGATATTTACGCTGCTCACTAATAGGTCGGGAATAAGTTACAAACGGCACATAACAATTATATGAATATGCGACTTATACACACTGATATATATGTGCAGTTTTCCATTTGGATATTCCATTCCATTTCATTCGGTGCTTAAATATTGTTGCCTTTATTTGAAGGTTCGAAGGATTCCCAAGAGTTAATATTTTATATGAGAAATTCAGTCTAACGATTCTATGTCTATGACGCAGGTAAAATTCTATAATTTTAAATTTACTACGCGTTGTTAATACGATCTTGAGACTTTTTCAGCTTACATATTTTTTGAGTCGAATCAAATTATTTTGCTTAAAATCATTAGCAAGTACATATGTACATAATTGATGCCCTAAGTATATTTATATTACAAACAAAGCATACTAGATATCAATATCAGTAGCACTCAAGTAGCAGCAACAACAATGTAGGCAGCACATCATGCATGCATATGTATATAAATTTATATGTGCATACAGATCACATATTTTTATTTTGCTGTTTCCACGCCTACATTCGGTGGTACCAGTAACGGAAGCTATGCCTACTTGTGTGCGTGATTAACTGGTATATTGGAGCGTAATAGGTAGTATACGACAATCAATTGAAGGCAACTCATCAGTCAAATTATTTACAAATTAGTAACGAAGTGTACTCGTATAACAACCTTGAAGCTTGCCTGGAGCGGTGTAAACCATATTCGCGCTCATACAAAAGAATTTAATGATTTACATACGCAACCATGCATATTTACATTTATAAATACATATGCACACAATATATGAATGATTACATTTACAATTATATAGAAATATTTGCAGGCATGTTAACATTTTGTATAGGTAGTGAAAATATTTACTTTATTTATTTTTTAGGCTATAGGCACAGTAAAAATTTACTCAAGAAATAAGGAATTTAGAGGTGATTTTTGTTGCTTAGTGACAAAAACCCTTTGCATTGGAGTTATTGTTGCTGCATTCGATGGGCTTCTCCTCTGCTAGGTTTGTTAAATCCTAGTTCTTTTCTTATTTTCCTAAAAAATGAATTGTGAGAGCAACAACAAAGTTAATTGAATTCATTACATCAGTGTATAAAGTTACAACATTAAAGCTAACTGAAGGAAACTCATTGTTTGTTAGATTCGTTCCTTTACATGTAAACATAAGAGAGTTTTTAAAATTATTTTAGTATAAAGGTATGTACTTTAGCAACCATGTATCATTGGGCTTTGAGGAGCATAAGCATGCAAATGTTATATATACAATGACTTTAGCAAATCTTTCGATAACTCTCGTAAAAAAACTTGATTGGCTTTTAGCCACTATTTCTTCAAAAGGTATCTTCTTATCTTTTCAATGAAACATAATGTGTGATATTTGGTGATATTCTTTCAGAGTTAATTAATGTCACTTCAAGTATTTCTCAAGGTAGTCACCTTAGTCCAATTATGCAATAGAAAAACGATTATTTTATGCCGACAACGAAAAGCTTATTTTTGGTGTGATAGAAATTATTTACCAATATAATTCGATACGCTTTTCCCGTAGATCAGGGGTACCCAGTCCCAGGGTCTTTATATAATAAAACACTCTAGACTAAAACAAGTGTTTAACTTTTTTAATTTGGGAGCTAAATTTTAATCTTCATATTCAAAACACCACAGTTATGATCGCAAAAGATGTTCTTCGTTTTGTTAATCGTCGGTCTAAAAGATTTATAAATCCGTTTTTACTAAAATACGTTTTACAACTTTGGTTAGATCTATATTGGCATATGGCTCTGTTGTATCGAACCCTAGTTACCACACCATTTTGACAAGTTAGAGTCTGTTCAAAAACAACTCTTCGGATAGAATTCTAGGTTAAGTCTACCTGCACTTAATAAATAAAACTCGTAGGAAAATGCTAGAAAAAAATCCTGAAGTTATAGATCAGTGGTTCCCAAACTTATTTTGTCCACCGCCCACTTTGAGAATAAATATTTTTTTAGCGCCCCCATTTTTTCACCTAGTTAAAAACCACTATAACTTCAAATTAATTATTGTGACCTATATATGTATATTAACGGAGAATTCTAAACGAAACTTTTACTATAACCAGCAACTTGAAACCTGAGCGCATAGGTAACATACAACGGCGCTTAGGTCTCAAGTTAACTCTTATGAGCTGCACCTGCCAATAAGAATGATTACTGAAACACAACTTTATAGTATTAAAACAAATAATCTTTTATTGAAAATAAAACTAAAATAATCGATCCATATATAAAAAATAATGTGAAGGATGAATCTGATGCTGTTTAATAAGTTTGTTAATATCAGGTTCCAATTTACTCAAGAACAGTCGCAAGTCGCCACGTTCGGTAACTAGCAAACGATTTATATGTTTAGTAAGCAGTGTTGTCACAGCACTAAATCCACGTTCACACAAGTGTGACGATGGGAATGCCGTCAAGAATCGTTGAACGATTGAACACAATCCAGGGTACAATTGCAAGATCGGTTTTTGTAGCCAAAATTCTTGGTAACAATTTTTGAACTTGATTTTTATTTCCTCGTTTGTTGTCAATTCTATAAGTTCTTCTTGCAGCTGAGGTGACATTGCTGTGTTGACATTTGAAAACGGATTCCACACCCAGTCTGGTATTTCCAAGTTCAAATGTTCCGGTATCGTTCGGTGAAGTCAATGTGGAGGTTTTCCAAATGTTGGCAATAGGCAAACAATTCGTCGTTACTGCATGATACATACTGATAAATTCGGAAAATTGTGAAAATCACGTCTGCCCAGATTCTTTTTGTGCAGAAGCAGTTTGGCTGCGAAAGCAGCAACGACGTTTTGTGTTTTAATTAAATTTAGTTTATCGCCTTGCAGTTGGAGATTCATGTCGTTGAACAATTTATACAGGTCTGTCATGTAAGCTATATCATTCTTTGATGTTATGAGCT
>CM050325.1:92551157-92594990 GCA_027475135.1 Bactrocera correcta
CTAAATATAAGATTACGGAATTTTTCCAAATGTGCTGTCGTTATGCCGCCATGGCTTTATATCCACTTCAATTCGTTAAAGAAGGTTAATTAACTTACATATGCTAAACTAATGATTTGAAGCATTTAAAGAAGGTTAGTTATTTTAAATAAGTTAAACTAATGATTTGAAGCATTTCGATATCGCTTGCTAAATGAGTATATACAAGAAAGTCGAATTTATACCTAAATATAACATTACGGATTTTTTCTAAATGCACTGCCGTTATACCGTTAAGGCTTTATGTAGACCTCATTAAGCTAAAAAATGTTTATTAACTTAATATGTTAAACTAATGATTTGAAGCATTTCGATATCGATATGTAAATGTGTATATAAAAGAAAATCCACTTTATACCTAAATATAAGATTACGGAATTCTTCCAAATGCACTGCCGTTATGGCTTTATATCAACTTCAGTGCGTTAAAGAAGGTTAATTAACTTAAATATGTTAAACTAATGATTTGAAGCATTTCGATATCGATAGCTAAATGTGTATATAAAAGAAAATCGACTTTATACCTAAATATAAGATTACGGAATTTTTCCAAATGTGCTGTCGCTATGCCGCCATGGCTTTATATCAACTCAATTAACTTAAATATGTTAAACTAATGATTTGAAGCATTTCGATATCGCTTGCTAAATGAGTATATACAACAAAATCGACTTTATACCTAAATATAAAATTATAACATTACGGATTTCTTCTAAATGCACTGCCGTTATACGGTTAAGGCTTTTGTAGACTTCAGTAAGATAAAGAGGATTAATTAACTTAAATCTGTTAAACTAATGATGTGAAGCATTTCGATATCGATATGTAAATGTGTATATAAAAGAAAATCCACTTTATACCTAAATATAAGATTACGGAATTCTTCCAAATGCACAGCCGTTATGGCCTTATATCAACTTCAGTTCGCTAAAGAAGGTTTGTTAACTTAAATATGTTAAACTAATGATTTGAAGCATTTCGATATCGATTGCTAAATGCGTATATTGAACAAAATCGACTTTATACCTAAATATAAGATTACGGAATTGTTCCAAATGTACTGTCGTTATGCCGCCATGGCTTTGTATCACCTTCAATACGTTAAAGAAGGTTTATTAACTTAAATATGTTAAACTAATGATTTGAAGCATTTCGATATCGATTGCTAAATGTGTATGTACAACAAAATCGACTTTATACCTAAATATAAGATAACGGAATTCATATAAATATACCGCCGTTATACAGTTATGGCTTTATGTAAGCTTCAGTAAGATAAAGAAGGTTAATTTACTTAAATATGCTAAAACAGTTATTTGAATCATTTCGATATCGATTGCAAAATGTGTATGTACAGAAAATCGACTTTATGCCTAAATATAAGACTACGGAATTCTTTCAAACGCACTGCCGTTATGCCGTTAAGGCTTTATGTAGACTTCAGTAAGCTAAAAAATGTTTATTAACTTAATATGTTAAACCAGTTATTTGAAGCATTTCGATATCGATTGCTTAATGCACATATACAAGAAAATCAACTTTATACCTAAATATAAAACTACGGAATTCTTCCAAATGTACTGTCGTTATGCCGCCATGGCTCTTTATCAACTTCAATACGTTAAAGAAGGTTAATTAACTTAAATATGTTAAACTAAAGATTTGAAGCATTTCGATATCGCTTGCTAAATGTGTATATACAAGAAAATCGAATTTATACCTAAATATAAAATTATAACATTACGGAATTCTTGTAAATGCACTGCCGTTATACCGCTAAGGCTTTATGTAGACTTCAGTAAGCTAAAAAATGTTTATTAACTTAATATGTTAAACTAATAATTTCAAGCATTTTGATATGTATACCTAAATGTGTATATAAAAGAAAATCGACTTCATACCTAAATATAAGATATAAATATACTGCCGTTATGCCGTTATGGCTTTATGTAAGCTTCAGTAAGATAAAGAAGGTTAATTAACTTAAATATGCTAAACCAGTTATTTGAATCATTTCGATATCGATTGCAAAATGTGTATGTACAAGAAAATCGATTTTATGCCTAAATATAAGACTGCGGAATTTTCCATATGTACTTTCGTTATGCCGCCATGGCTTTATATCAACTTCAATACGTTAAAGAAGGTTAATTAACTTACATATGTTAAACTAATGATTTGAAGCATTTCGATATCGCTCGCTAAATGAGTAAATACAACAAAATCGACTTTATACCTAAATATAAAATTATAACTTTACGGATTTCTTCTAAATGCACTGCCGTTAAGGCTTTATGTAGACCTCATTAAGCTAAAAAAATGTTTATTAACTTAATATGTTAAACTAATGATTTGAAGCATTTCGATATCGATAGCTAAATGTGTATATACAAGAAAATCGACTTTATACATAAATATAAGATTACGGAATTTTTCCAAATGTGCTGTCGTTATGCCGCCATGGCGTTATATCAACTTTAATACGTTAAAGAAGGTTAATTAACTTAAATATGTTAAACTAATAATTTGAAGCATTTCGATATCGCTTGCTAAATGAGTATATACAAGAAAGTCGAATTTATACCTAAATATAACATTACGGATTTCTTCTAAATGCACTGCCGTTATACCGTTAAGGCTTTATGAAGACCTCATTAAGTTAAAAAATGTTTATTAACTTAATATGTTAAACTTTGATTTAAAGCATTTCGATATCGATAGCTAAATGTGTATATACAAGAAAATCGACTTTATACCTAAATATAAGATTACGGAATTTTTCCAAATGTGCTGTCGTTATGCCGCCATGGCTTTATATCATCTTCAATACGTTAAAGAAGTTTAATTAACTTAAATATGTTAAACTAATGATTTGAAGCATTTCGATATCGCTTTCTAAATGAGTATATACAAGAAAGTCGAATTTATACCTAAATATAAGATTACGGAATTCTTCCAAATGCCCTGCCGTTATGGCTTTATATCAACTTCAGTGCGTTAAAGAAGGTTAAATAACCTAAATATGTTAAACTAATGATTTGAAGCATTTCGATATCGATAGCTAAATGTGTATATACAAGAAAATCGACTTTATTCCTAAATATAAGATTACGGAATTTTTCCAAATGTGCTGTCGTTACGCCGCCATGGCTTAATATCAACTTCAATACGTTAAAGAAGGTTAATTAACTTAAATGTGTTAAACTAATGATTTGAAGCATTTCGATATCGCTTGCTAAATGTGTATGTAAAAGAAAATCGAATTTATACTTAAATATAAGATAACGGAATTCTTCTAAACGCACTGCCGTTATGCCGTTAAGGCTTTATGTAGACTTCAGTGTGTTAAAGAAGGTTTATTATAAACAACTTGAAAATGTAAAACTAATGATTTGAAGCATTTCGATATCGATTGCTAAATGTATATATACAAGAAAATCGACTTTATACCTGAATAAAAGATAACGGAATTCTTCTACATGCACTGCCGTTATGCCGTTAAGGCTTTTGTAGACTTCAGTATGAAAAAGAGGGTTAATTAACTTAAATTTGTTAAACTAATGTTTTGAAGCATTTCGATATCTATTGCTAAATGAGTATATACAAGAAAATCGACTTTATACCTAAACATAGGATAACGGAATTCTTCCAAATGCACTGCCGTTAATCCGCCATGGCTTTATGTCAACTTCAGTTCGTTAAAGAATGTTTGTTAACTTAAATATGTTAAACTAATGATTTGAAGCATTTCGATATCGCTTGCCAAATATGTATATACAAGAAAATCGAATTTATACCTAAATATAAGATAGCGGAATTCTTTTAGATGCACTGGCGTTATGCCGTTAACGCTTTATGTACACTTCAGTGCGATAAAGAAGGCTTATTATCATAAATATGTTAAACTAATGGTTTGAAGCATTTCGATATCGATTGCTAAATGTGCAAATACAAGAAAATCGACTTTATACCTGAATAAGAGATAACGGAATTCTTCTACATGCACTGCCGTTATGCCGTTAAGCCTTTATGTGGACTTCAGTGCGTTAAAGAAGCTTTATTAACTTAAATATGTTAAACTAATGATTTGAAGCATTTCGATATCGCTTGCCAAATATGTATATACAAGAAAATCGAATTTATACCTAAATATAAGATAGCGGAATTCTTCTAGATGCACTGCCGTCATGCCGTTAACGCTTTATGTAGACTTCAGTGCGATAAAGAAGGCTTATTAACTTAAATATGTTAAACTAAAGATTTAAAGCATTTCGATATCGATTGCTAAATGTGTATATACAAGAAAATTGACTTTATACCTAAATATAAGATTACGGAATTCTTCCAAATGTACTGTCGTTATGCTGCCATGGCTTTGTATCAACTTAAATATGTTAAAGAAGGTTAATTATTTTAAATATGTTAAACTAATTGTTTGAAGCATTTCGATATCGATTGCTAAATGTGCAAATACAAGAAAATCGACTTTATACCTGAATAAAAGATAACGGAATTCTTCTACATGCACTGCCGTTATGCCGTTAAGCCTTTATGTGGACTTCAGTGCGTTAAAGAAGCTTTAATAACTTAAATAGTTTAAACTAATGATTTGAAGCATTTCGATATCGATTGCTAAATGCGTATATTGAACAAAATCGACTTTATTCCTAAATATAAGATTACGGAACTCTTCCAAATGCACTGCCGTTATGCCGTTAAGGCTTTTGTAGACTTCAGTAAGATAAAGAGGATTAATTAACTTAAATCTGTTAAACTAATGATTTGAAGCATTTCGATATCGATTGCTAAATGAGTATATACAAGAAAATCGAATTTATACCTAAATATAAGATTACGTAATTCTTCTAAATGCACTGCCGTTATGCCGTTAAGGCTTTTGCAGACTTCAGTAAGAAAAAGAGGGTTAAGTAACTTAAATATGTTAAACTAATGATTTGAAGCATTTCGATGTCGATTGCTAAATGTGTATGTACAACAAAATCGACTTTATACCTAAATATAAGATAACGGAATTCATATAAATATACTGCCGTTATGGCTTTATGTAAGCTTCAGTAAGATAAAGAAGGTTAATTAACTTAAATATGCTAAACCAGTTTTTTGAGTCATTTCGATATCGATTGCAAAATGTGTATGTACAAGAAAATCGACTTTATGCCTAAATATAAGACTGCGGAATTCTTCCAAATGTACTGTCGTTATGCCGCCATGGCTTTATATCAACTTCAATACGTTAAAGAAGGTTAATTAACTTAAATATGTTAAACTAATGATTTGAAGCATTTCGATATCGCTCGCTAAATGAGTAAATACAACAAAACCGACTTTATACCTAAATATAAAATTATAACTTTACGGATTTCTTCTAAATGCACTGCCGTTAAGGCTTTATGTAGACCTCATTAAGCTAAAAAAATGTTTATTAACTTAATATGTTAAACTAATGATTTGAAGCATTTCGATATCGATAGCTAAATGTGTATATACAAGAAAATCGACTTTATACATAAATATAAGATTACGGAATTTTTCCAAATGTGCTGTCGTTATGCCGCCATGGCGTTATATCAACTTCAATACGTTAAAGAAGGTTAATTAACTTAAATATGTTAAACTAATAATTTGAAGCATTTCGATATCGCTTGCTTAATGAGTATATAAAAGAAAATCGAATTTATACCTAAATATAAGATAACGGAATTCTTCTAAACGCACTGCCGTTATACCGTTAAGCCTTTATGTAGACCTCATTAAGCTAAAAAATGTTTATTAACTTAATATGTTAAACTAATGATTTGAAGCATTTCGATATCGATATGTAAATGTGTATATAAAAGAAAATCCACTTTATACCTAAATATAAGATTACGGAATTCTTCCAAATGCACTGCCGTTATGGCTTTATATCAACCTCAGTGCGTTAAAGAAGGTTAATTGACTTAAATATGTTAAACTAATGACTTGAAGCATTTCGATATCGATAGCTAAATGTGTATATAAACGAAAATCGACTTTATACCTAAATATAAGATTACGGAATTTTTCCAAATGTGCTCTCGTTATGCCGCCATGGCTTTATATCAACTTCAATACGATAAAGAAGGTTAATTAACTTAAATATGTTAAACTAATGATTTGAAGCATTTCGATATCGATTGCTAAATGTGTATATACAAGAAAATCGACTTTATACCTGAATAAAAGATAACGGAATTCTTCTACATGCACTGCCGTTATGCCGTTAAGGCTTTTGTAGCCTTCAGTATGAAAAAGAGGGTTAATTAACTTAAATTTGTTAAACTAATGTTTTGAAGCATTTCGATATCTATTGCTAAATGAGTATATACAAGAAAATCGACTTTATACCTAAACATAGGATAACGGAATTCTTCCAAATGCACTGCCGTTAATCCGCAATGGCTTTATGTCAACTTCAGTTCGTTAAAGAAGGTTTGTTAACTTAAATATGTTAAACTAATGATTTGAAGCATTTCGATATCGCTTGCCAAATATGTATATACAAGAAAATCGAATTTATACCTAAATATAAGATAGCGGAATTCTTCTAGATGCACTGGCGTTATGCCGTTAACGCTTTATGTAGACTTCAGTGCGATAAAGAAGGCTTATTATCATAAATATGTTAAACTAATGGTTTGAAGCATTTCGATATCGATTGCTAAATGTGCAAATACAAGAAAATCGACTTTATACCTGAATAAGAGATAACGGAATTCTTCTACATGCACTGCCGTTATGCCGTTAAGCCTTTATGTGGACTTCAGTGCGTTAAAGAAGCTTTATTAACTTAAATATGTTAAACTAATGATTTGAAGCATTTCGATATCGCTTGCCAAATATGTATATACAAGAAAATCGAATTTATACCTAAATATAAGATAGCGGAATTCTTCTAGATGCACTGCCGTCATGCCGTTAACGCTTTATGTAGACTTCAGTGCGATAAAGAAGGCTTATTAACTTAAATATGTTAAACTAATGATTTAAAGCATTTCGATATCGATTGCTAAATGTGTATATACAAGAAAATTGACTTTATACCTAAATATAAGATTACGGAATTCTTCCAAATGTACTGTCGTTATGCTGCCATGGCTTTGTATCAACTTAAATATGTTAAAGAAGGTTAATTATTTTAAATATGTTAAACTAATTGTTTGAAGCATTTCGATATCGATTGCTAAATGTGCAAATACAAGAAAATCGACTTTATACCTGAATAAAAGATAACGGAATTCTTCTACATGCACTGCCGTTATGCCGTTAAGCCTTTATGTGGACTTCAGTGCGTTAAAGAAGCTTTAATAACTTAAATATTTTAAACTAATGATTTGAAGCATTTCGATATCGATTGCTAAATGCGTATATTGAACAAAATCGACTTTATTCCTAAATATAAGATTACGGAACTCTTCCAAATGCACTGCCGTTATGCCGTTAAGGCTTTTGTAGACTTCAGTAAGATAAAGAGGATTAATTAACTTAAATCTGTTAAACTAATGATGTGAAGCATTTCGATATCGAGTGCTAAATGTGTATATACAAGAAAATCGACTTTATACCTAAATATAAGATTACGGAATTGTTCCAAATGTACTGTAGTTATGCCGCCATGGCTTTGTATCACCTTCAATACGTTAAAGAAGGTTTATTAACTTAAATATGTTAAACTAATGATTTGAAGCATTTCGATATCGATTGCTAAATGAGTATATACAAGAAAATCGAATTTATACCTAAATATAAGATTACGTAATTCTTCTAAATGCACTGCCGTTATGCCGTTAAGGCTTTTGCAGACTTCAGTAAGAAAAAGAGGGTTAAGTAACTTAAATATGTTAAACTAATGATTTGAAGCATTTCGATGTCGATTGCTAAATGTGTATGTACAACAAAATCGACTTTATACCTAAATATAAGATAACGGAATTCATATAAATATACTGCCGTTATGCCGTTATGGCTTTATGTAAGCTTCAGTAAGATAAAGAAGGTTAATTAACTTAAATATGCTAAACCAGTTATTTGAATCATTTCGATATCGATTGCAAAATGTGTATGTACAAGAAAATCGACTTTATGCCTAAATATAAGACTGCGGAATTCTTCCAAATGTACTGTCGTTATGCCGCCATGGCTTTATATCAACTTCAATACGTTAAAGAAGGTTTATTAACGTAAATATGTTAAACTAATGATTTGAATCATTTCGATATCGATTGCTAAATGCATATATAAGAGAAAATCGACTTTATACCTAAATATAAGATTACGGAACTCTTCCAAATGCACTGCCGTTATGCCGTTAAGGCTTTTGTAGACTTCAGTAAGATAAAGAGGATTAATTAACTTAAATCTGTAAAACTAATGATGTGAAGCATTTCGATATCGAGTGCTAAATGTGTATATACAAGAAAATCGACTTTATACCTAAATATAAGATTACGGAATTGTTCCAAATGTACTGTAGTTATGCCGCCATGGCTTTGTATCACCTTCAATACGTTAAAGAAGGTTTATTAACGTAAATATGTTAAACTAATGATTTGAATCATTTCGATATCGATTGCTAAATGCATATATAAGAGAAAATCGACTTTATACCTAAATATAAGATTACGGAACTCTTCCAAATGCACTGCCGTTATGCCGTTAAGGCTTTTGTAGACTTCAGTAAGATAAAGAGGATTAATTAACTTAAATCTGTTAAACTAATGATGTGAAGCATTTCGATATCGAGTGCTAAATGTGTATATACAAGAAAATCGACTTAATACCTAAATATAAGATTACGGAATTGTTCCAAATGTACTGTCGTTATGCCCCCATGGCTTTGTATCACCTCCAATACGTTTAAGAAGGTTTATTAACTTAAATATGTTAAAGTAATGATTTGAAGCATTTCGATGTCGATTGCTAAATGAGTATATACAAGAAAATCGAATTCATACCTAAATATAAGATTACGTAATTCTTCTAAATGCACTGCCGTTATGCCGTTAAGGCTTTTGCAGACTTCAGTAAGAAAAAGAGAGTTAAGTAACTTAAATATGTCAAACTAATGATTTGAAGCATTTCGATATAGATTGCTAAATGTGTATGTACAACAAAATCGACTTTATACCTGAATATGAGATAACGGAATTCATATAAATATACTGCCGTTATGCCGTTATGGCTTTATGTAAGCTTCAGTAAGATAAAGAAGGTTAATTAACTTAAATATGCTAAACCAGTTATTTGAATCATTTCGATATCGATTGCAAAATGTGTATGTACAAGAAAATCGATTTTATGCCTAAATATAAGACTGCGGAATTTTCCATATGTACTTTCGTTATGCCGCCATGGCTTTATATCAACTTCAATACGTTAAAGAAGGTTAATTAACTTACATATGTTAAACTAATGATTTGAAGCATTTCGATATCGCTCGCTAAATGAGTAAATACAACAAAATCGACTTTATACCTAAATATAAAATTATAACTTTACGGATTTCTTCTAAATGCACTGCCGTTAAGGCTTTATGTAGACCTCATTAAGCTAAAAAATGTTTATTAACTTAATATGTTAAACTAATGATTTGAAGCATTTCGATATCGATAGCTAAATGTGTATATACAAGAAAATCGACTTTATACATAAATATAAGATTACGGAATTTTTCCAAATGTGCTGTCGTTATGCCGCCATGGCGTTATATCAACTTTAATACGTTAAAGAAGGTTAATTAACTTAAATATGTTAAACTAATAATTTGAAGCATTTCGATATCGCTTGCTAAATGAGTATATACAAGAAAGTCGAATTTATACCTAAATATAACATTACGGATTTCTTCTAAATGCACTGCCGTTATACCGTTAAGGCTTTATGAAGACCTCATTAAGTTAAAAAATGTTTATTAACTTAATATGTTAAACTTTGATTTAAAGCATTTCGATATCGATAGCTAAATGTGTATATACAAGAAAATCGACTTTATACCTAAATATAAGATTACGGAATTTTTCCAAATGTGCTGTCCTTATGCCGCCATGGCTTTATATCATCTTCAATACGTTAAAGAAGTTTAATTAACTTAAATATGTTAAACTAATGATTTGAAGCATTTCGATATCGCTTTCTAAATGAGTATATACAAGAAAGTCGAATTTATACCTAAATATAAGATTACGGAATTCTTCCAAATGCCCTGCCGTTATGGCTTTATATCAACTTCAGTGCGTTAAAGAAGGTTAAATAACCTAAATATGTTAAACTAATGATTTGAAGCATTTCGATATCGATAGCTAAATGCGTATATACAAGAAAATCGACTTTATTCCTAAATATAAGATTACGGAATTTTTCCAAATGTGCTGTCGTTACGCCGCCATGGCTTAATATCAACTTCAATACGTTAAAGAAGGTTAATTAACTTAAATGTGTTAAACTAATGATTTGAAGCATTTCGATATCGCTTGCTAAATGTGTATGTAAAAGAAAATCGAATTTATACTTAAACATAAGATAACGGAATTCTTCTAAACGCACTGCCCTTATGCCGTTAAGGCTTTATGTAGACTTCAGTGTGTTAAAGAAGGTTTATTATAAACAACTTGAAAATGTAAAACTAATGATTTGAAGCATTTCGATATCGATTGCTAAATGTGTATATACAAGAAAATCGACTTTATACCTGAATAAAAGATAACGGAATTCTTCTACATGCACTGCCGTTATGCCGTTAAGGCTTTTGTAGACTTCAGTATGAAAAAGAGGGTTAATTAACTTAAATTTGTTAAACTAATGTTTTGAAGCATTTCGATATCTATTGCTAAATGAGTATATACAAGAAAATCGACTTTATACCTAAACATAGGATAACGGAATTCTTCCAAATGCACTGCCGTTAATCCGCCATGGCTTTATGTCAACTTCAGTTCGTTAAAGAAGGTTTGTTAACTTAAATATGTTAAACTAATGATTTGAAGCATTTCGATATCGCTTGCCAAATATGTATATACAAGAAAATCGAATTTATACCTAAATGTAAGATAGCGGAATTCTTTTAGATGCACTGGCGTAATGCCGTTAACGCTTTATGTACACTTCAGTGCGATAAAGAAGGCTTATTATCATAAATATGTTAAACTAATGGTTTGAAGCATTTCGATATCGATTGCTAAATGTGCAAATACAAGAAAATCGACTTTATACCTGAATAAGAGATAACGGAATTCTTCTACATGCACTGCCGTTATGCCGTTAAGCCTTTATGTGGACTTCAGTGCGTTAAAGAAGCTTTATTAACTTAAATATGTTAAACTAATGATTTGAAGCATTTCGATATCGCTTGCCAAATATGTATATACAAGAAAATCGAATTTATACCTAAATATAAGATAGCGGAATTCTTCTAGATGCACTGCCGTCATGCCGTTAACGCTTTATGTAGACTTCAGTGCGATAAAGAAGGCTTATTAACTTAAATATGTTAAACTAATGATTTAAAGCATTTCGATATCGATTGCTAAATGTGTATATACAAGAAAATTGACTTTATACCTAAATATAAGATTACGGAATTCTTCCAAATGTACTGTCGTTATGCTGCCATGGCTTTGTATCAACTTAAATATGTTAAAGAAGGTTAATTATTTTAAATATGTTAAACTAATTGTTTGAAGCATTTCGATATCGATTGCTAAATGTGCAAATACAAGAAAATCGACTTTATACCTGAATAAAAGATAACGGAATTCTTCTACATGCACTGCCGTTATGCCGTTAAGCCTTTATGTGGACTTCAGTGCGTTAAAGAAGCTTTAATAACTTAAATAGTTTAAACTAATGATTTGAAGCATTTCGATATCGATTGCTAAATGCGTATATTGAACAAAATCGACTTTATTCCTAAATATAAGATTACGGAACTCTTCCAAATGCACTGCCGTTATGCCGTTAAGGCTTTTGTAGACTTCAGTAAGATAAAGAGGATTAATTAACTTAAATCTGTTAAACTAATGATGTGAAGCATTTCGATATCGAGTGCTAAATGTGTATATACAAGAAAATCGACTTTATACCTAAATATAAGATTACGGAATTGTTCCAAATGTACTGTCGTTATGCCGCCATGGCTTTGTATCACCTTCAATACGTTAAAGAAAGTTTATTAACTTAAATATGTTAAACTAATGATTTGAAGCATTTCGATATCGATTGCTAAATGAGTATATACAAGAAAATCGAATTTATACCTAAATATAAGATTACGTAATTCTTCTAAATGCACTGCCGTTATGCCGTTAAGGCTTTTGCAGACTTCAGTAAGAAAAAGAGGGTTAAGTAACTTAAATATGTTAAACTAATGATTTGAAGCATTTCGATGTCGATTGCTAAATGTGTATGTACAACAAAATCGACTTTATACCTAAATATAAGATAACGGAATTCATATAAATATACTGCCGTTATGGCTTTATGTAAGCTTCAGTAAGATAAAGAAAGGGTTTAAATTTAAATTAAATATGCTAAACCAGTTTTTTGAGTCATTTCGATATCGATTGCAAAATGTGTATGTACAAGAAAATCGACTTTATGCCTAAATATAAGACTGCGGAATTCTTCCAAATGTACTGTCGTTATGCCGCCATGGCTTTATATCAACTTCAATACGTTAAAGAAGGTTAATTAACTTAAATATGTTAAACTAATGATTTGAAGCATTTCGATATCGCTCGCTAAATGAGTAAATACAACAAAACCGACTTTATACCTAAATATAAAATTATAACTTTACGGATTTCTTCTAAATGCACTGCCGTTAAGGCTTTATGTAGACCTCATTAAGCTAAAAAAATGTTTATTAACTTAATATGTTAAACTAATGATTTGAAGCATTTCGATATCGATAGCTAAATGTGTATATACAAGAAAATCGACTTTATACATAAATATAAGATTACGGAATTTTTCCAAATGTGCTGTCGTTATGCCGCCATGGCGTTATATCAACTTCAATACGTTAAAGAAGGTTAATTAACTTAAATATGTTAAACTAATAATTTGAAGCATTTCGATATCGCTTGCTTAATGAGTATATAAAAGAAAATCGAATTTATACCTAAATATAAGATAACGGAATTCTTCTAAACGCACTGCCGTTATACCGTTAAGCCTTTATGTAGACCTCATTAAGCTAAAAAATGTTTATTAACTTAATATGTTAAACTAATGATTTGAAGCATTTCGATATCGATATGTAAATGTGTATATAAAAGAAAATCCACTTTATACCTAAATATAAGATTACGGAATTCTTCCAAATGCACTGCCGTTATGGCTTTATATCAACCTCAGTGCGTTAAAGAAGGTTAATTGACTTAAATATGTTAAACTAATGACTTGAAGCATTTCGATATCGATAGCTAAATGTGTATATAAACGAAAATCGACTTTATACCTAAATATAAGATTACGGAATTTTTCCAAATGTGCTCTCGTTATGCCGCCATGGCTTTATATCAACTTCAATACGATAAAGAAGGTTAATTAACTTAAATATGTTAAACTAATGATTTGAAGCATTTCGATATCGATTGCTAAATGAGTATATACAAGAAAATCGACTTTATACCTGAATAAAAGATAACGGAATTCTTCTACATGCACTGCCGTTATGCCGTTAAGGCTTTTGTAGACTTCAGTATGAAAAAGAGGGTTAATTAACTTAAATTTGTTAAACTAATGTTTTGAAGCATTTCGATATCTATTGCTAAATGAGTATATACAAGAAAATCGACTTTATACCTAAACATAGGATAACGGAATTCTTCCAAATGCACTGCCGTTAATCCGCAATGGCTTTATGTCAACTTCAGTTCGTTAAAGAAGGTTTGTTAACTTAAATATGTTAAACTAATGATTTGAAGCATTTCGATATCGCTTGCCAAATATGTATATACAAGAAAATCGAATTTATACCTAAATATAAGATAGCGGAATTCTTCTAGATGCACTGGCGTTATGCCGTTAACGCTTTATGTAGACTTCAGTGCGATAAAGAAGGCTTATTATCATAAATATGTTAAACTAATGGTTTGAAGCATTTCGATATCGATTGCTAAATGTGCAAATACAAGAAAATCGACTTTATACCTGAATAAGAGATAACGGAATTCTTCTACATGCACTGCCGTTATGCCGTTAAGCCTTTATGTGGACTTCAGTGCGTTAAAGAAGCTTTATTAACTTAAATATGTTAAACTAATGATTTGAAGCATTTCGATATCGCTTGCCAAATATGTATATACAAGAAAATCGAATTTATACCTAAATATAAGATAGCGGAATTCTTCTAGATGCACTGCCGTCATGCCGTTAACGCTTTATGTAGACTTCAGTGCGATAAAGAAGGCTTATTAACTTAAATATGTTAAACTAATGATTTAAAGCATTTCGATATCGATTGCTAAATGTGTATATACAAGAAAATTGACTTTATATCTAAATATAAGATTACGGAATTCTTCCAAATGTACTGTCGTTATGCTGCCATGGCTTTGTATCAACTTAAATATGTTAAAGAAGGTTAATTATTTTAAATATGTTAAACTAATTGTTTGAAGCATTTCGATATCGATTGCTAAATGTGCAAATACAAGAAAATCGACTTTATACCTGAATAAAAGATAACGGAATTCTTCTACATGCACTGCCGTTATGCCGTTAAGCCTTTATGTGGACTTCAGTGCGTTAAAGAAGCTTTAATAACTTAAATATTTTAAACTAATGATTTGAAGCATTTCGATATCGATTGCTAAATGCGTATATTGAACAAAATCGACTTTATTCCTAAATATAAGATTACGGAACTCTTCCAAATGCACTGCCGTTATGCCGTTAAGGCTTTTGTAGACTTCAGTAAGATAAAGAGGATTAATTAACTTAAATCTGTTAAACTAATGATGTGAAGCATTTCGATATCGAGTGCTAAATGTGTATATACAAGAAAATCGACTTTATACCTAAATATAAGATTACGGAATTGTTCCAAATGTACTGTAGTTATGCCGCCATGGCTTTGTATCACCTTCAATACGTTAAAGAAGGTTTATTAACTTAAATATGTTAAACTAATGATTTGAAGCATTTCGATATCGATTGCTAAATGAGTATATACAAGAAAATCGAATTTATACCTAAATATAAGATTACGTAATTCTTCTAAATGCACTGCCGTTATGCCGTTAAGGCTTTTGCAGACTTCAGTAAGAAAAAGAGGGTTAAGTAACTTAAATATGTTAAACTAATGATTTGAAGCATTTCGATGTCGATTGCTAAATGTGTATGTACAACAAAATCGACTTTATACCTAAATATAAGATAACGGAATTCATATAAATATACTGCCGTTATGCCGTTATGGCTTTATGTAAGCTTCAGTAAGATAAAGAAGGTTAATTAACTTAAATATGCTAAACCAGTTATTTGAATCATTTCGATATCGATTGCAAAATGTGTATGTACAAGAAAATCGACTTTATGCCTAAATATAAGACTGCGGAATTCTTCCAAATGTACTGTCGTTATGCCGCCATGGCTTTATATCAACTTCAATACGTTAAAGAAGGTTAATTAACTTAAATATGTTAAACTAATGATTTGAAGCATTTCGATATCGCTCGCTAAATGAGTAAATACAACAAAACCGACTTTATACCTAAATATAAAATTATAACTTTACGGATTTCTTCTAAATGCACTGCCGTTAAGGCTTTATGTAGACCTCATTAAGCTAAAAAAATGTTTATTAACTTAATATGTTAAACTAATGATTTGAAGCATTTCGATATCGATAGCTAAATGTGTATATACAAGAAAATCGACTTTATACATAAATATAAGATTACGGAATTTTTCCAAATGTGCTGTCGTTATGCCGCCATGGCGTTATATCAACTTCAATACGTTAAAGAAGGTTAATTAACTTAAATATGTTAAACTAATAATTTGAAGCATTTCGATATCGCTTGCTTAATGAGTATATACAAGAAAGTTGAATTTATACCTAAATATAACATTACGGATTTCTTCTAAATGCACTGCCGTTATACCGTTAAGGCTTTATGAAGACCTCATTAAGTTAAAAAATGTTTATTAACTTAATATGTTAAACTAATGATTTGAAGCATTTCGATATCGATAGCTAAATGTGTATATACAAGAAAATCGACTTTATACCTAAATATAAGATTACGGAATTTTTCCAAATGTGCTGTCGTTATGGCTTTATATCAACCTCAGTGCGTTAAAGAAGGTTAATTGACTTAAATATGTTAAACTAATGACTTGAAGCATTTCGATATCGATAGCTAAATGTGTATATAAACGAAAATCGACTTTATACCTAAATATAAGATTACGGAATTTTTCCAAATGTGCTCTCGTTATGCCGCCATGGCTTTATATCAACTTCAATACGATAAAGAAGGTTAATTAACTTAAATATGTTAAACTAATGATTTGAAGCATTTCGATATCGATTGTTAAATGAGTATATACAAGAAAGTCGAATTTATACCTAAATATAAGATTACGGATTTCTTCTAAATGCACTGCCGTTATACCGTTAAGGCTTTATGTAGACCTCATTAAGCTAAAAAATGCTTATTAACTTAATATGTTAAACTAATGATTTGAAGCAATTCGATATCGATAGCTAAATGTGTATATACAAGAAAATCGACTTTATACCTAAATATAAGATTACGGAATTTTTCCAAATGTGCTGTCGTTATGCCGCCATGGCTTTATATCAACTTCAATACGTTAAAGAAGGTTAGTTAACTTAAATATCGCTTGCTAAATGTGTATATAAAAGAAAATCGAATTTGAACCTAAATATAAGATAACGGAATTCTTCTAAACGCACTGCCGTTACGCCGTTAAGGCTTTATGTAGACTTCAGTAAGATAGAGGGGAATAATTAACTTAAATATGTTAATCTTATGATTTGAAGCATTTCGATATAGATTGCTAAATATGTAAATACAAGAAAATCGACTTTGTACCTAAATATAAGATTACGGAATTCTTCTAAATGCACTGCAGTTATACCGTTAAGGCTTTATGTAGACTTCAGTGTGTTAAAGAAGGTTTATTATAAATAACTTGAAAATGTAAAACTAATGATTTGAAGCATTTCGATATCGATTGCTAAATGTGTATATACAAGAAAATCGACTTTATACCTAAATATAAGATTACGGAATTTTTCCAAATGTGCTGTCGTTATGCCGCCATGGCTTTATATCAACTTCAATACGTTAAAGAAGGTTAGTTAACTTAAATATCGCTTGCTAAATGTGTATATAAAAGAAAATCGAATTTGAACCTAAATATAAGATAACGGAATTCTTCTAAACGCACTGCCGTTACGCCGTTAAGGCTTTATGTAGACTTCAGTAAGATAGAGGGGAATAATTAACTTAAATATGTTAATCTTATGATTTGAAGCATTTCGATATAGATTGCTAAATATGTAAATACAAGAAAATCGACTTTGTACCTAAATATAAGATAACGGAATTCTTCTACATGCACTGCCGTTATGCCGTTAAGGCTTTTGTAGACTTCAGTATGAAAAAGAGGGTTAATCAACTTAATATGTTAAACTAATGTTTTAAATGAGTATATACAAGAAAATCGACTTTATACCTAAACATAGGATAACGGAATTCATCCAAATGCACTGCCGTTATCCGCCATGGCTTTATGTCAACTTCAGTTCGTTTAAGAAGGTTTATTAACTTAAATATGTTAAACTAATGATTTGAAGCATTTCGATATCGATTGCTAAATGCGTATATGAAAAAAATCGACTTTATACCTAAATATAAGATTACGGAACTTTTTCCAAATGCACTGCCGTTATCCCGTTAAGGCTTTTGTAGACTTCAGTAAGATTTAAAAAAGGATTAATTAATTTAAATCTGTTAAACTAATGATGTTTAAGCATTTCGATATCGATTGCTAAATGTGTATATACAAGAAAATCCACTTTATACCTAAATATAAGATTACGGAATTGTTCCAAATGTACTGTCGTTATGCCGCCATGGCTTTGTATCACTTCAATACGTTAAAGAAGGTTTATTAACTTAAATATGTTAAACTAATGATTTAAGCATTTCGATATCGATTGCTAAATGTGTATATACAAGAAAATCGACTTTATACCTAAATATAAGATAACGGAATTCTTCTAAATCTACTGCCGTTATGCCGTTATGGCTTTATGTAAACTTCAGTAAGATAAAGAAAGTTAATTAACTTAAATATGTTAAACTATGATTTGAAGCATTTCGATATCGATTGCAAAATGTGTATATACAAGAAAATCGACTTTATACCTAAATATAAGATACGGAATTCTTCCACATGCACTGCCGTTATGCCGTTATGGCTTTATTTAACTTCAGTTCGTTAAAGAAGGTTTATTAACTTAAATATGTTAAACCAGTTATTTGAAGCATTTCGATATCGATTGCTTAATGTATATACAAGAAAATCGACTTTATACCTAAATATAAGATACGGAATTCTTCCAAATGTACTGTCGTTATGCCGCCATGGCTTTTATCAACGTTTAATACGGGTTTAAAAAAGGTTAATTAACTTAAATATGTTAAACTAAGGATTTGAAGCATTTCGATATCGCTTGCTAAATGTGTATATACAAGAAAATCGACTTTATACCTAAATATAAGTCTACGGAATTCTTCCAAATGTACTGTCGTTATGCGGCCATGGCTCTTTATCAACTTCAATACGTTAAAGAAGGTTAATTAACTTAAATATGTTAAACTAAGGATTTGAAGCATTTCGATATCGCTTGCTAAATGTGTATATACAAGAAAATCGAATTTATACCTAAATGTAAAGTTATAACATTACGGAATTCTGGTAAATTCACTGCCGTTAGGCTTTATGTAGACTTTAGTAAGCTAAAAAATGTTTATTAATTTAATATGTTAAACTAATGATTTCAAGCAATTCGATATGGATATCTAAATGTGTATATAAAAGAAAATCGACTTCATACCTAAATATAAGATTACGGAATTCTTCCAAATGCACTGCCGTTATGGCTTTATATCAACTGCAATACGTTAAAGAAGGTTAACTAACTTAAATATGTTAAACTAATGATTTGAAGCATTTCGATATCGCTTGCCAAATATGTATATACAAGACAATCGAATTTATACCTAAATACAAGATAACGGAATTCTTCTAGATGCACTGCCGTTATGCCGTTAACGCTTTATGTAGACTTCAGTGCGTTAAAGAATGTTTATTAACTTAAATATGTTAAACTAATGATTTAAAGCATTTCGATATCGATTACTAAATGTGTATATACAAGAAAATTGACTTTATACCTAAATATAAGATTACGTAATTCTTCCAATCCTACTGTCATTATGCCGCCATGGCTTTGTATCAACTTCAATACGTTAAAGAAGGTTAATAATTTTAAATATGTTAAACTAATGGTTTAAAGCATTTCTATATCGATTGCTAAAAGTGCAATTACAAGAAAATCGATTTATACCTAAATAAAAGATTACGGAATTCACTCAAATATACTGCCGTTATGCCGTTATGGCTTTATTTAAACTTCAGTAAGTTAAAGAAGTTTAATTAACATAAATATGCTTATCCAGTTATTTGAAGATTTTCGATATCGATTGCTAAATGTGTAAATCCAAGAAACTCGACTACATACCTAAATATAAGATTACGGAATTCTTCCAAATGTACTGCCGTTATGGGTTTATATCAACTTCAATACGTTAAAGAAGGTTAATTAACTTAAATATGTTAAACCAATGATTTGAAGCATTTCGATATCGCTTGCCAAATATGTATATACAAGAAAATCGAATTCATACCTAAATATAAGACTACGGAATTCTTCCAAATGTACTGTCGTTATGCCGTTAACACTTTATGTAGATTTCAGTGCATTAAAGAAGGTTTAATAACTTAAATATGTTAAACTAATGATTTGAAGCATTTCGATATCGATTGCTAAATGTGTATATACAAGAAAATCGACTTTATACCTAACTAAAAGTTCACGGAATTCTTCCAAATGTACTGTCATTATGCCGCCAAGGCTTTGTACCAACTTCAGTACGTTAAAGAAGCTTAATTATTTTAAATATGTTAAACTAATGGTTTGCAGCATTTTGATATCGCTTGCTAAATGAATATATACAAGAAAGTCGAATTTATACCTAAATATAAGATAACGGAATTCTTCTAAATGCAATGCTGTTATACCGTTAAGGCTTTATGTAGACTTCGGTGCGTTAAAGAAGGTTTATTAACTTAAATATGTTAAACTAATGATTTGAAGCATTTCGATATCGATAGCTAAATATGTATATACAAGAAAATCGACTTTATACCTAAATATAAGATTATGGAATTCTTCTGCGTGCACTGCAGTTATGAAAGTTAAAGAAGGTTTATTAACTTAAATATGTTAAACTAATGAGCTGAAGCATTTCGATATCGATTGCTAAATGTGTATATACAAGAAAATCGACTTTATAAGTAAATATAAGATTACGGAATTCTTCCAAATGTACTGTCGTTATGCCGCCATGGCTTTGTATAAACTGCAGTTCATTAAAGAAGGTTTATTTACCTAAATATGTTAAACCAGTTATTTGAAGCATTTCGATATCGACTGCTAAATGTGTTAATACAAGAAAATCGACTTTACACCTAAATATAAAATTATAACATTACGGAATTCTTCTAAATGCACTGCCGTTATACCGTTAAGGCTTGATGTAGACTTCAGTAAGCTAAAAAATGTTTATTAACTTAATATGTTAAACTAATGATTTGAAGCATTTCGATATCGATAGCTAAATATGTATATACAAGAAAATCGACTTTATACCTAAATATAAGATTATGGAATTCTTCTGCGTGCACTGCAGTTATGAAAGTTAAAGAAGGTTTATTAACTTAAATATGTTAAACTAATGAGCTGAAGCATTTCGATATCGATTGCTAAATGTGTATATACAAGAAAATCGATTTTATACCTGAATAAAAGATTAAGGAAATTACCCAAATATACTGCCGTTATGCCGTTATGGCTTCTGTAGAGAAGTATAATTATTTAAATATGATAAGCTAAAGGTTTGAAGCATTTCGATATCGATTGCTAAATGCGTAAATACAAGAAAATCGACTTTATACCTAAATATAAAATTATAACATTATGGAATTCTTCTAAATGCACTGCCGTTATGCCATTAGGGCCTTATGTAGACTTTAGTGCGCTAAAGAAGGTTTATTAACTTAAAGATGTTAAACTAATGATTTGAAGCATTTCGATATCGATTGATAAATGTGTATATACAAGAAAATCGAATTTATACCTTAATATAAGATAACATAATTCTTCTAAATGCACTGCCGTTACGCCGTTAAGGCTTTATGTAGACTTCAGTGAGTTAAAGAAGGTTTATTAACTTAAATATGTTAAACTAATGATTTGAAGCATTTCGATATCGATTGCTAAATGTGTATATACAAGAAAATCGACTTTGTACCTAAATATAAGATTACGGAATTCTTCCAAATGTACTGTCGTTATGTTGCCATGGCTTTATGTCAACTTCAATTCGTTAAAGAAGATTAATTAACTTAAAAAAGTTAAACTAATAATTTGAAGCATTTTGATATCGCTTGCTAAATGAGTTTATTTAAGAAAGTCGAATTTATACCTAAATATAAGATAACGGAATTCTTCTAAATGCAGTGTAGTTATACCGTTAAGGCTTTATGTAGACTTCAGTGCGTTAAAGAAGGTTTATTAGCTTAAATATGTTAAACTAATGATTTGAAGCATTTCGATATCGATTGCTAAATGCGTATATTGAACAAAATCGACTTTATACCTAAATATAAGATTACGGAACTCTTCAAAATGCACTGCCGTTAGTTAAGGCTTTTGTAGACTTCAGTAAGATAAAGAGGATTAATTAACTTAAATCTGTTAAACTTATGATGTGAAGCATATCGGCATCGATTGCTAAATGTGTATATACAAGAAAATCGACTTTATACCTAAATATAAGATTATGGAATTGTCCCAAATGTACAGTCGTTATGCCGCCATGGCTTTGTATCACCTTCAATACGTTAAAGAAGGTTTATTAACTTAAATATGTTAAACTAATGATTTGAAGCATTTCGATATCGATTGCTAAATGCGTATATTGAACAAAATCGACTTTATACCTAAATATAAGATTACGGAACTCTTCAAAATGCACTGCCGTTAGTTAAGGCTTTTGTAGACTTCAGTAAGATAAAGAGGATTAATTAACTTAAATCTGTTAAACTTATGATGTGAAGCATATCGGCATCGATTGCTAAATGTGTATATACAAGAAAATCGACTTTATACCTAAATATAAGATTATGGAATTGTCCCAAATGTACTGTCGTTATGCCGTTATGGCTTTATATTAACTTCAGTTCGTTAAAGAAGGTTTATTAACTTAAATATGTTAAACCAGTTATTTGAAGCATTTCGATATCGATTGCTTAATTCATATATACAAGAAAATCGACTTTATACCTGTTTAAATGAGTTAATCCTCCCCCACCCTAACCGGGAAAAACTGGCGCACCTTAACGACAAACACACATCACCACACAACACCAAAACAACTCACCACACCTGTACCCACTAAACAAAAAGGATGGACATCGGGATGGAAAATGCAATTCGTTCGACACATTTCGGCACACAATCATCCAACCTCAGAATTCCTATCCGCATTCGCAATCAACATTTTTGTTATCTACTCCTGCGATCCCTTGGTGGCAACTTACATTCACCTCCGCCGTGCTCCTATATAAATTCGTATACATTATATATATGTACATATAATCTATAATTTTTTATAATAATTTGATTCTGTACATTAACTGTGAACACATTAAATCATATTAAACAATTGTAAATTGTAACCCGTGTGCATTTTATTAAAAATTGTTAATTAATACTTTGTGTGCAAATTTGGGCAGCAAACTAATCATGGTCCTTCGAGCCATAGTGAGAGGCACTATGGATTAGTGAAACGATTTAAAAAATAAAAATAATTGTATTAAAACAAAAAACAAAAGAATTGTGCGGTGAACAAACCCCAAAACAAAAAAAAAAAGGTGCAATGATCCAAACATTTTGAGCAAACAAAAAGCAACAAATGTGCGTTACCTAAAAACAAAATTAAAATCGGCCGCGAAATAGAAAGTCAAAATAAAAATTTGCGGGCGCAAATCGCAACAAACACAAACAAAAACAAAACATACGTATATAAAAAAAAACAACCAAATAAAAGTGTGCAGGGAGAAAAAGAACAAAAAAAAAAATAAAAAACAGTGCTGTCCCAACCAGAACAAACAAAAAAAAAAACATACCCTTATACTTACATATATGCATATGTATAATAAAAAAATAACAATCAACAGAAGGTGCAGTGCAGTACATTTAAAATATATACATACAGTCACACATACATAAAGTGGAAAGAAAAGGTGAAGTGACAACGACAACAAAACGAACTAAAACCAATTTCAACAAAGACAACAGCAACAAACTAACGCCTAAACAATAAACAATAAACATCAACTAAATAATTAATCGTGCGCGAAAACGAAATTTAAATAATAAACTTAAACACAAAACGCGCGAAATCTTAAAACAAAACACAAATAAGAAATAAGAACGAAGTGAATTAAAAAGACTAAGCTGCAGAGCTTAAGGAAACAAAAACACGGTGCAGTGACAAAATCATAAGAACAAAACAAAAAATCAAGTGTGGTGATTCGGCAGAAATATATGCATATTTGCAATAACAAAAACTGCGTGATAAAATATAAACTTTTAGAAACAAAATATACAAAACGTTACAAATACAAACAACATTAAACCGAGCACGAAAAGAGAAAGCATCTTAACAATAACACAAACATAAATGCAAAAAGCAAACGGGCGCGAATTAAAAAAAGAAAAAAACAAAAAAAATTCAAATAACAAACATAACAGGTCCAACCATCTGGGTGAAGCGGAGGAACAAAATTGGCGGGAAAACATACATATGTACATTACAGGCGCCCTTTACATACAAAAGGAATACCAAGTGAGCGTATCAAGTCCTTTAATATATAATACACACATGAATACATAAATACAAATAACTATTTATTCGATGCCTTCTTACCTACGTGTATTCAAGTACACTTTTTAACAAAAAAAAATTATAATATTTACTTGCAATTTTTCCAGCATGCTTGTTGTGTTTAACAAAAACAATAAGAAGGTTGGCATAAGCAAGGGCATAAACATAAAATAGAATTATAAAATAAAAAACAAAACAAGAGAGGCAAAAAATACAAACATATATATAAGCACCTTAAGCTTTCTTAAATTTCGTTTCCGCGCTCTCTTCTAAGAGCGAACATACATATATAAAAATATTTGTACATATAATCATACGGCAAATAATCTGCCTGTGAGACTAAACAAAATATTAATATTACATATTAACACATATTATTACAAACTCATATTTAAAGTCCCAATTGGCATCTATTCTGCAATACCTCTTGTTTTTTGGCAAACAAAAACAAGCAGGATTGCATACAAAAAGCGAATTGATCTCTCTAACGAGCTCTCAATTGCTTAAGAACAAAAACATAATTATAAACACATACAAACAAATACTTATGTAAATAGCGCATTGATCTCTTCGACGAGCTCTCAATTGCAGAAAACATAAGTACTTACATACATACATATAAGTCCATGTATTAGGGTGTACCTAAATACTAAAATAAGGACGTAAAAAGTGTTAATAAATTAAGAGTGCGGATATTTTCAAATTTCAAACTAAAATATAAATAAATAGTATTATTTTGCCAAAATGGTTAACAACAACAATAATCAAAATACACATGTAGAAGCTACACGCTCAAAACAGGTTGTTAAATTCATTTCAGAAAGTGACAGTTTATTAAGATACTGCACTAGATTTGCCTCCTCACCGATTCACGAAAACTCGGAATCGTTACTAGAAATAAAAAATCAAAATCTAAAAAATTTTTGGACTCGTCTCCAAGCGGCTCATGACGCCATAGTAGATTCTGACGATTCAGATCTGCCACATAATTTTAAATCATCGGCTTACGATATTTACGAAAACTGCTTAGACCAGTACGAAGAAATAAAAGCTATGATCTCCGATCAGCTAAAGCTAATAAAAGCAATTGCACCTACTCCCCACAGTAGAGTAGAGCTGCCACAAATAGACAATCAAGAGGCAAGTTCAGGCATCCAACTCGAGGTGCCTGCATGTGATACAGAAACGTTTTACGGAGGTTATGACGAATGGCCGTCCTTCCGGGACATGTTCACAGCCGTTTACATCAACCATCCACAACTATCAAAGGCACAAAAACTGTATCACCTCCGATATAAAACAAAAGGTCAAGCAGGCGAAATAGTTAAACAGTTCGCATTAAATGACGACAATTTCAATATGGCTTGGGAAGCTCTAAAAGCTAGATTTGAAAACGAAAGAATACTGGTCGATAAGCAAGTAACGACACTATTAAACTTGCCAAAAATTAAGAAAGGAACAAGTGTAGAATTCATCAAGCTAGAATCCACTGTTTCAAATAGTTTGTCGATTCTAGCGACACTAAATATCCCCACACACAGCTGGGACCCAATTCTGGTAAACATTTGCACCGCCGCATTACCAGAAAAGTCGTTACTTCTATGGGAGCAATCGCTCTCATCGCGAAAAAAGTGTCCAACGTGGCAACACATGAAAGATTTTCTCACCACCCAATATGAAATTGCGGAAAGATTAGAAGGAAAAATAATCAAAAGTAAGAACAAACACGACCAAAATGGAAGCTTAAATAGACCCCAAGTTAGTAACAAAAACAATTCAAACAGAAAATTTTACAAAACGCAATCGTTCACATCCGAACTGAAAAAACAAACGTCATGCGAACTATGTAAAAGAGGGCATAAACTTAAAACTTGCGAGAAGTTTAAAAAATTAAAAGTTAACGAACGAAATAATTTTGTTAGGTCAAAACGACTTTGCACAAATTGCCTGTCACATGCGCACACATATAAAAATTGCAAAAGCAAATTCAATTGCATCTATTGTCACAAAAGACATCATTCAATGCTTCATTACAACATACATCCCATCTCACCCCAAAGAAGCGCTTATACAAAAAGAACCACGGGTTCAAGTTCAAAAGCAAATACAGAAAACCAAAATACTATATACTGCCAAGAGACACCATGTTGCTCAAAGGCGCAAAAAGTTCAAACGCGGCACAGCGAAACACAAAGTGGACTAGTTGCGGAACCAGTTTCCACCATACCAACTCAAGTTGGAGACAAATACCTTAATTCACAATTAAGGAAATTGCAAAAGTCAAGGAAGCTTCCAATAACCTACAAATCTACAAAACATCAGTATTGTGAGCACTTCTCTAAAGCCACAACTGCTCAATCAAATCATGGCCGGTACGCCGTACGACTACCACTAGAGCCACAATTTTCCAATACTCCACAAATTGGTTTAAAAAACAAAGTTAGAATTACCTCTGACAGTCCCTATATTAAAAGGACATACTACTTTTCGGCCCCGCAGGATGGCTTTCGCCAATAATGAAAAAAGAAAAAAATTCTGAACTACAAATCCTGGAGCAGTGTCGCACTACTACTTGTAAAATTAGTACATACGCACTTAAATATTACATATACAAAATTTTCCAAAAAGTCGAAAAATCGACACCTATAGAACAATATGGGACAACTCAAAATTAACGTTAAGGGATCACCAAATTCCCAATGCGATACTGTGACGCACCTAGACTTACCAAAAGCAAAGGTAGCTCTTATCGCACCTATGTACATAAGCGTTCCTGGGGGTAGTTGGTGAGAATCTGTTGTACAACTTCAACATCCCACTTAAAAAATTATAATTCTAAATAAAGCCGTTCGCAATTACCGGCCACTCTCTTGCAAGTTCCCTCTAATTCCACAGCTCAAACCTCAGAGCTGAGAAGCACGCACTCTGGCCATATCTGAGTCAGACGTGGCGTCGCTATATTTCGTGATAAAAAAAAATGCAAACGATTGCCGATGAACCGATGTAAGGAAAATTCAAATAAAAATTATAAATAATAAATCTATAAAAGAATCAACCACAAACGGTTCTTATAGTAATATGTTTAGAACCAAAGCAGTTTTTAACATTTGCAGCAAGTATTCTACGCCTATTCCACCAACAGTAACTCGAAATACACGTTACGGCATGTACGTCTAATACTAGGCAAAATATTCGCCTAGGGGGCCCAGGATGTTTAAATGAGTTAATCCTCCCCCACCCTAACCGGGAAAAACTGGCGCACCTTAACGACAAACACACATCACCACACAACACCAAAACAACTCACCACACCTGTACCCACTAAACAAAAAGGATGGACATCGGGATGGAAAATGCAATTCGTTCGACACATTTCGGCACACAATCATCCAACCTCAGAATTCCTATCCGCATTCGCAATCAACATTTTTGTTATCTACTCCTGCGATCCCTTGGTGGCAACTTACATTCACCTCCGCCGTGCTCCTATATAAATTCGTATACATTATATATATGTACATATAATCTATAATTTTTTATAATAATTTGATTCTGTACATTAACTGTGAACACATTAAATCATATTAAACAATTGTAAATTGTAACCCGTGTGCATTTTATTAAAAATTGTTAATTAATACTTTGTGTGCAAATTTGGGCAGCAAACTAATCAATACCTAAATATATGATTACGTAATTCTTCTAAATGCACTGCCGTTATGCCGATAAGGCTTTTGAAGACTTCAGTAAGAAAAAGAGGGTTAAGTAACTTAAATATGTTTAACTAATGATTTGAAGCATTTCGATATCGATTGCTAAATGTGTTTGTACAAAAAAATCGACTTTATACCTAAATATAAGATAACGGAATTCATATAAATATACTGCCGTTATGGCTTTATGTAAACCTCAGTAAGATAAAGAAGGTTAATTAACTTAAATATGTTAAACCAGTTATTTGAAGCATTTCGATACCGATTTCAAAATGTGTATGTACAAGAAAATCGACTTTAAGCCTAAATATAAGTCTACGGGATTCTTCCAAATGCACTGCCGTTATGCCGTTATGGCTTTATGTAATCTTCAGTAAGATAAAGAAGGTTAATTAACTTAAATATGTAAAACTAATGATTTGAAGCATTTCGATATCGATTGTTAAATGTGTATATACAAGAAAATCGACTTTATACCTAAATATAAGATAACGGAATTCTTCTACATGCACTGCCGTTATGCCGTTAAGGCTATATGTGGACTTCAGTGCGTTAAAGAAGGTTTATTAACTTAAATATTTTAAACTAATGATTTGAAGCATTTCGATATCGATTACTAAATGTGTATATACAAGAAAATCGACTTTACATATACCTAAATATAAGATTACGGAATTCTTCCAAATGTACTGTCGTTAAGCCGCCATGGTTTGTCTCAACTACAATACGTAAAAGAAGGTTAATTATTTTAAATATGTTAAACTAATGGTTTGAAGCATTTCGATATCGACTGCTAAATGTGTAAATACAACAAAATCGACTTTATACCTAAATATAAAATTATAACATTACGGATTTCTTCTAAATGCACTGCCGTTATACCGTTAAGGCTTTATGTAGACCTCATTAAGCTAAAAATTGTTTATTAACTTAATATGTTAAACTAATGATTTGAAGCATTTCGATATCGTTAGCTAAATGTGTATATACAACAAAATCGAATTTATACCTAAACATAAGATTACGGAATTCTTCTACATACACTGCCGTTATACCGCCATGGCTTTATGTTAACTTCAGTGCGTTCAAGAAGCCTTATTAACTTAAATATGTTAAAATAATGATTTGAAGCATTTCGATATCGATTGCTCGATGTGTTTATACAACAAATAGATTTTATACCTAAATATAAAATAACGGAATTCTTCTACATGCACTGCCGTTACGCCGCCATGGCTTCGTGTCACCTTCGGTAGGATAAAGAAGGTAATTTAACTTAAATATGTTAAACTAATGATTTGAAGCATTTCGATATCGATTGCTAAATATGTAAATACAAGAAAATCGACTTTATACCTTAATATAAGATTACGGAATTCTTCTAAATGCACTGCAGTTATACCGTTAAGGCTTTATGTAGACTTCAGTGCGTTAAAGAAGGTTTATTATAAATAACTTGAAAATGTAAAACTAATGATTTGAAGCATTTCGATATCGATTGCTAAATGAGTATATACAAGAAAATCGACTTTATACCTAAATATAAGATTAAAAAATTCTTCTAAATGCACTGCATTTATGCCGTTAAGGCTTTTGTAGACTTCAGTATGAAAGAGAGGGTAAATTAACTTAAATATGTTAAACTAATGATTTGAAGCATTTCGATATCGATTGCTAAATGTGTATGTAGAAAAAAATCGACTTTATACCTAAATATAAAATTATGGAATTCTTCTGCGTGCACTGCAGTTATGAAAGTTAAAGAAGATTTATTAACTTAAATATGTTAAACTTATGAGCTGAAGCATTTCGATATCGATTGCTTAATTTGTATATACAAGAAAATCGATTTTATACCTAAAGAAAAGATTACGGAATTCTTCTGAATGCACTGCCGTTATGCCGTTATGGCTTTATGTAGACTTCAGTGCGTTAAAGAAGGTTTATTAACTTAAATATGTTAAACCAGTTATTTGAAGCATTTCGATATCGACTGCGAAATGTGTAAATACAAGAAAATCGACCTTACACCTAAATATAAAATTATGACATTACGGAATTCTGCCGTTATACCGGTAAGGCTTTATGTAGACTTCAGTAAGCTAAAAATGTTTATTAACTTAATATGTTAAACTAATGATTTGAAGCATTTCGATATCGTTAGCTAAATATGTATATACAAGAAAATCGACTTTATACCTAAATATAAGATTATGGAATTCTTCTGCGTGCACTGCAGTTATGAAAGTTAAAGAAGGTTTGTTAACTTAAATATGTTAAACTAATGAGCTGAAGCATTTCGATATCGATTGCTAAATGTGTATATACATATTACCCTAATATACTGCCGTTATGCCGTTATGGCTTCTGTAAAGAAGGTTAATTATTTAAATATGATAAGCTAATGGTTTGAAGCATTTTGATATCGATTACTAAATATGTAAATACAAGAAAATCGACTTTATACCTAAATATAAAATTATAACATTATGGAATTCTTCTAAATGCACTGCCGTTATGACATTAGGGCCTTATGTAGACTTTAGTGCGCTAAAGAAGGTTTTTTAACTTAAATATGTTAAACTAATGATTTGAAGTATTTCGATATCGATTGCTAAATGTGTATATACAAGAAAAACGAATTTATACCTAAATATAAGATAACATAATTCTTCTAAATGCACTGCCGTTGTGCCGTTAAGGCTTTATGTAGACTTCGGTGAGTTAAAGAAGGTTTATTAACTTAAATATGTTAAACTAATGATTTGAAGCATTTCGATATCGATTGCTAAATGTGTATATACAAGAAAATCGAATTTATACCTAAATATAAGATTACGGAATTCTTCCAAATGTACTGTCGTTATGCCGCCATGGCTTTATGTCAACTTCAATTCGTTAAAGAAGGTTAATTAACTTAAAAAAATTAAACTAATTATTTGAAGCATTTTGATATCGCTTGCTAAATGAGTATATACAAGAAAGTCGAATTTATACCTAAATATAAGATAACGGAATTCTTCTAAATGCACTGCAGTTACACCGTTAAGGCTTTATGTAGACTTCAGTGCGTTAAAGAAGGTTTATTAACTTAAATATGTTAAACTAATGATTTGAAGCATTTCGATATCGATTGCTAAATGCGTATATGGAACAAAATCGACCTTATACCTAAATATAAGATTACGGAACTCTTCCAAATGCACTGCCGTTATGCCGTTAAGGCTTTTGTAGACTTCAGTAAGATAAAGGGGATTAATTAACTTAAATCTGTTAAACTTATGATGTGAAGCATATCGGCATCGATTGCTAAATGTGTAAATACAAGAAAATCGACTTTATACCTAAATATAAGATTACGGAATTGTCCCATATGTACTGTCGTTATGCTGCCATGGCTTTGTATCACCTTCAATACGTTAAAGACGGTTTATTAACTTAAATATGTTAAACTAATGATTTGAAGCATTTCGATATCGATTGCTTAATGAGTATGTACAAGAAAATCGAATTCATACCTAAATATAAGATTACGCAATTCTTCTAAATGCACTGCCGTTATGCCGTTAAGGCTTTTGCAGACTTCAGTAAGAAAAAGAGGTTTAAGTAACTTAAATATTTTTAACTAATGATTTGAAGCATTTCGATATCGATTGCTAAATGTGTATGTACAAAAAAAATCGACTTTATACCTAAATATGAGATAACGGAATTCATATAAATAAACTGCCGTTATGCCGTTATGGCTTTATGTAAACTTCAGTAACATAAAGAAGGTTAATTAACTTAAATATGTTAAACCAGTTATTTGAAGCATTTCGATATCGATTGCAAAATGTGTATGTACAAGAAAATCGACTTTAAGCCTAAATATAAGTCTACGGAATTCTTCCAAATGCACTGCAGTTATGCCGTTATGGCTTTATGTAATCTTCAGTAAGATAAAGAAGGTTAATTAACTTAAATATGTTAAACTAATGAGTTGAAGCATCTCGATATCGATTGCTAAATGGGTATATACAACAAAATCGAATTTATACCTAAACATAAGATTACGGAATTCTTCTACATGCACTGCCTTTATACCGCCATGGCTTTATGTTAACTTCAGTGCGCTAAAGAAGGTTTATTAACTTAAATATGTTAAAATAATGATTTGAAACATTTCGATATATATCGACTTTATATCTCAATATAAGATTATACCTAAATATAAGATTACGTAATTCTTCTAAATGCACTGCCGTTATGCCGTTAAGGCTTTTGTAGACTTCAGTAAGATAAAGAAGGTTAATAACCTTAAATATGTTAAAATATCGATTTGAAGCATTTCGTTATCGATTGCTTAATGTGTATATACAAGAAAATCGATTTTATACCTTAATATAAGATTACGGAATTCTCCTAAATGCACTGCAGTTATACCGTTAAGGCTTTATGTAGACTTCAGTGTGTTAAAGAAGGTTTATTATAAATAACTTGAAAATGTAAAACTAATGATTTGAAGCATTTCGATATCGATTGCTAAATGTGTATATACAAGAAAATCGACTTTACATATACCTAAATATAAGATTACGGAATTCTTCCAAATGTACTGTCGTTATGCCGCCAGGGTTTGTATCAACTACAATACGCTACAGAAGGTTAATTATTTTAAATATGTTAAACTAATGGTTTGAAGCATTTCGATATCGACTGCTAAATGTGTAAATACAACAAATTCGACTTTATACCTAAATATAAAATTATAACATTACGGATTTCTTCTAAATGCACTGCCGTTATACCGTTAAGGCTTTATGTAGACCTCATTAAGCTAAAAAATGTTTATTAATTTAATATGTTAAACTAATGATTTGAAGCATTTCGATATCGATAGCTAAATGTGTATATACAAGAAAATCGACTTTATACCTGAATATAAGATTACGGAATTCTTCTACATGCACTGCCGTTATGCCGCCATGGCTTTATATCAACTTCAATATGTTAAAGAAGGTTAACTAACTTAAATATGTTAAACTAATGATTTGAAATATTTCGATATCGCTTACTAAATGTGTATATACAAGAAAATCGAATTTATACCTAAATATAAGATAACGGAATTCTTCTAAACGCACTGCCGCTATGATGTTAAGGCTTTATGTAGACTTCAGTAAGATAGAGGGGAATAATTAACTTAAATATGTTAAACTTATGATTTGAAGCATTTCGATATCGATTGCTAAATATGTAAATACAAGAAAATCGACTTTGTACCTAAATATAAGATTACGGAATTCTTTTAAATGCACTGCAGTTATACCGTTAAGGCTTTATGTAAACTTCAGTGCGTTAAAGAAGGTTTATTATAAATAACTTGAAAATGTAAAACTAATGATTTGAAGCATTTCGATATCGATTGCTAAATGTGTATGTACAACAATATCGACTTTATACCTAAATATAAGATTACGTAATTATTCTACATGCACTGCCGTTATGCCGTTAAGGCTTTTGTAGACTTCAGTATGAAAAAGAGGGTTAATTAACTTAAATATGTTAAACTAATATTTTGAAGCATTTCGATATCGATTGCTAAATGAGTATATACAAGAAAATCGACTTTGTAGCTAAATATAAGATTATAGAATTCTTCTAAATGCACTGCCGTTATGCCGCCATGGCTTCATGTCACCTTCGGTAGGTTAAAGAAGGTAATTTAACTTAAATATGTTAAACTAATGATTTGAGGCATTTCGATATCGATTGCTAAATATGTAAATACAAGAAAATTGACTTTATACCTAAACATAGGATAACAGAATTCTTCCAAATGCACTGCCGTTAATCCGCCATGGCTTTATGTCAACTTCAGTTCGTTAAAGAAGGTTTGTTATTTTAAATATGTTAAACTAATGATTTGAAGCATTTCGATATCGATTGCTAAATATGTAAATATAAGAAAATCGACTTTATACCTTAATATAAGATTACGGAATTCTTCTAAATGCACTGCAGTTATACCGTTAAGGCTTTATGTAGACTTCAGTGCGTTAAAGAAGGTTTATTAACTTAAATATGTTAAACTAATGAATTGAAGCATTTTGATATCGATTACTAAATGTGTATATACAAGAAATTCGACTTTATACCTAAATATAAGATAACCGAATTCTTCTACATGCACTGCCGTTATGCCGCCATGTTTTTATGCCAACTTCAGTTCTTCGAAGAAAGTTTATTAACTTAAATATGTTAAACTAATGAGTTGAAGCATCTCGATATATATATCGACTTTATATCTAAACATAAGATTATACCTAAATATAAGATTACGTAATTCTTCTAAATGCACTGCCGTTATGCCGTTAAGGCTTGATGTAGCCTTCGGGAAGATAAATAGGGTTAATTAACTTAAATATGTTAAACTAATGATTTGAAGCATTTCGATATCGATTGCTCGATGTGTTTATACAAGAAATAGATTTTATACCTAAATATAAAATTACGGAATTCTTCTACATGCACTGCCGTTACGCCGCCATGGCTTCATGTCACCTTCGGTAGGTTAAAGAAGGTAATTTAACTTAAATATGTTAAACTAATGATTTGAAGCATTTCGATATCGATTGCTAAATGTGCTAGTAACGGGTGATTTTTTTGAGGTTAGGATTTTCATGCATTAGTATTTGACAGATTACGTGGGATTTCAGACATGGTGTCAAAGAGAAAGATGCTCAGTATGCTTTGATATTTCATCATGAATAGACTTACTAACGAGCAACGCTTGCAAATCATTGAATTTTATTACCAAAATCAGTGTTCGGTTCGAAATGTGTTTTATCGACAAATTTTGTTCAGCGATGAGGCTCATTTCTGGTTGAATGGCTACGTAAATAAGCAAAATTGCCGCATTTGGGGTGAAGAGCAACCAGAAGCCGTTCAAGAACTGCCCATGCATCCCGAAAAATGCACTGTTTGGTGTGGTTTGTACGCTGGTGGAATCATTGGACCGTATTTTTTCAAAGATGCTGTTGGACGCAACGTTACGGTGAATGGCGATCGCTATCGTTCGATGCTAACAAACTTTTTGTTGCCAAAAATGGAAGAACTGAACTTGGTTGACATGTGGTTTCAACAAGATGGCGCTACATGCCACACAGCTCGCGATTCTATTGCCATTTTGAGGGAAAATTGGGACTTTATACCTTAATATAAGATTACGGAATTCTTCTAAATGCACTGCAGTTATACCGTTAAGGCTTTATGTAGACTTCAGTGCGTTAAAGAAGGTTTATTAACTTAAATATGTTAAACTAATGAATTGAAGCATTTTGATATCGATTACTAAATGTGTATATACAAGAAATTCGACTTTATACCTAAATATAAGATAACCGAATTCTTCTACATGCACTGCCGTTATGCCGCCATGTTTTTATGCCAACTTCAGTTCTTCGAAGAAAGTTTATTAACTTAAATATGTTAAACTAATGAGTTGAAGCATCTCGATATATATATCGACTTTATATCTAAACATAAGATTATACCTAAATATAAGATTACGTAATTCTTCTAAATGCACTGCCGTTATGCCGTTAAGGCTTGATGTAGCCTTCGGGAAGATAAATAGGGTTAATTAACTTAAATATGTTAAACTAATGATTGAAGCATTTCGATATCGATTGCTCGATGTGTTTATACAAGAAATAGATTTTATACCTAAATATAAAATTACGGAATTCTTCTACATGCACTGCCGTTACGCCGCATGGCTTCATGTCACCTTCGGTAGGTTAAAGAAGGTAATTTAACTTAAATATGTTAAACTAATGATTTGAAGCATTTCGATATCGATTGCTAAATGTGCTAGTACAAGAAACTTGACTTTGTACCTAAACATGGGATAACGGATTTCTTCCAAATGCACTGCCGTTAATCCGCCATGGCTTTATGTCAACTTCAGTTCTTTAAAGAAGGTTTGCTAACTTAAATATGTTAAACTAATGATTTGAAGCATTTCGATATGGTTTTCTAAATGCATATATACAAGCAAATCGGCTTTATACCTAAATATAAGATTACGGAATTCTTCCAGATTACTGTCATTATGCCGCCATGGCTTTATTTCACCTTCAATACGTTAAAGATGCTTAATTAACTTAAATATGTTAAAGTAATGATTTGAAGCATTTCGATATCGATTGCTAAATATGTAAATACAAGAAAATCGACTTTATACCTTAATATAAGATTACGGAATTCTTCTAAATGCACTGCAGTTATCCCGTTAAGGCTTTATGTAGACTTCAGTGCGTTAAAGAAGGTTGTTTAATTGCAAACCTTTTGTTCACTCGGATGTCGGTGATATACTCACTTGTTGCACTTGCACTTGCACTGTCACCTGGAATTTTTAACTCTCCGAATTTTTTTGAAACAAAGAAAAGAAATATTTCACCTTCAAATTAATTTGTTGTATTTATTATCTTTTTTTCTTTTAATAATTATGTTGTAATCACAACTGTTTAAAAAATGGTTTTGTACAAATTTCACTCGCACTTAACGATTCTAAAACTTGTGCAGCGTTGTGTCGACGAACGTCTCGATGGCGGAGAAACCTTAGAGGTCACGGGTAAAACGAGAAAAAAGCCCTCATTCCGATGTGAACAATTCTTTTGTATCGGTTGTGGGTGGTGAAAAAAGCGAAGTGTTGGTGTGTAGTGTGGTTGGTATGATGTGTAGCTGTGGTTGTGTGGATGACATGTTGTGTTGTATTGGGTTGTGTGACCTGTAGTATGTTGTGTGTGGATTTTGTGCGATGAGTGCTGCGAGGATGATTATGCGGCGTAGCAAAATATCGCACGACCGGATGTCGCATAAACATCCCGGCCCCCCTAGGCGGATTAGTCGCCTAGAAGTCTTCGCAACCGGTGCAGAGTGCTCACTACGGCGTTCAGTCCCGTTGGCTTATGTTGTGGATTACAATGACCGTAGGTTGGTGCAGGTGGTCGTGAGTGCGCTCCCCTGGTGCGTCTGGAATGGTGCCCTCTTCGGCGCTGGACAGGATCCTCGTGTTGTCTGTGTCTGTCACTTGCGTGGTTTGCTGGCGGATTGACTCGACGAGCGAATCGATGAAACAGTGTATGATGAGGGCGTTGACAGTATTGGCATGACCCGTCGGTTGGACATTCGAAGATGGTGTGGGAGTCTCCCAAGCAATTCATGCAATGGCCGTGTGCGCGAGCGATCTGTTGGCGCTGAGCTGGCTTCATGCTTTTGAAGATTGTGCACCTCTTCAGAACGTGGGGCCGATGGCATAAGCTGCATCGTGGAGACAAGTTTTCTTCGAATGGATCTTCTAACGTATCCCTGGGTGTTGCAACTGATGAATGCCTTGGCGGACTCAAGACTCTTCGTGTCCTTGGTGCGGCGATGGGTGGAGCTGATGCTCTAGGTGCAGCAATGGCGGATTTCACAGTCTTAGGAGTAAGTTGGATGTCTTCTATGTCCATTTCTATTGGAATAGGAATACATTATATTAAAACATTGTATGGTTCATATATTGAATTATGTAATTGGGTACTTGTTTTGAGAGATAGATACATATATCATCGTATATTATACATATTTTTTTTCGGTTCAATTGTTATCGCTCATTGGTTTTAGGGTGTATAACGGTAGTACTTTGAATTAAACGGATTGTAAACGGTGTATTTTTTAATTAATTATGGTTTAATTTTATGTATGCGTTTGCGTTCGCTTGTTTTCAGTGATCGGTTCTTCGGCATTTGGAAGAAAACACAATTTTACTAGTGGTCGAGTTAGTAGGCCAGTTTGTGTTCGCACATCAACTACTCTGATATGACCATCTCGTCCCCGATGTACCTTTTCAATGCGACCTAGTCGCCATTCGGTTGGGGGAAGGCATTCGTCCTGTATGATGACGCATTTGCCTGTACTGGGTTCCTTCTGGATCGTTTTCCATCGATATCTCTTATGGAGATCTTTAAGATAGTCCTCCTTCCATCTGTGGCTGAATTCATGATGGAGAATCTTGATTCTTTCCCATCGATTTACTAAAGTGAGTGAGTCTCCTTCTGTCTCAGGTATGGCGAGAAGAGGAGCTCCTCTGAGGAAGTGTCCAGGTGTAAGAGCTGTGAAATCGGAGGGATCTTGCGAGAGTGGTGATATAGGTCTTGAGTTTAATACGGCTTCGATACGAGTGAGTAGTGTAGTAAACTCCTCATAATTGAATTTATGATTACCAGCCGTTTTCTTTAAATGGGACTTAAAGCTTTTGACTGCTGATTCCCAAAGTCCGCCCATGTGTGGAGAACATGGAGGTATGAACTGCCAATCGATCCCTTGGGGTGCATATTTTTTAACTATTTCAGGGGAAACTTCTTTCATAAAGTTTATGAACTCCTTTTCGGTGGCTCTTTGAGCTCCGATAAAGTTTTTCCCATTGTCGCTCATAATCTTTGAGGGAAATCCGCGTCGTCCGACAAAGCGTGCGAATGCTGCGAGGAAAGCCGCAGTTGTCAGATCTGAACAAAGCTCGAGGTGTACTGCCTTTGTCGTAAAATATACAAAAACAGCCACATACCCTTTTCTAAATGTAGATGATCTTAACATTGAGGCCTTTATCTGGAAAGGTCCAGCAAAATCAACCCCAGTAATAGTAAAAGGTAGAGCATAATTGCAGCGTTCAGGTGGTAAAGCTGCCATGATCTGCGTACGCATTTTATGTTTGTACAAGGTACATTGTTTACACATAAAAATCGTCTTTTTAAGTTGTGACTTTAGTCGCGGTATATAAAATTCTTGTCGGACCATTTGCTGCATCAAGCGGTGCTCACCATGTAGTGTAAGCTGGTGAAGGTATATTAGGAATAAATGAGTAAAACGGGATTTCTCTGGAATAATGATGGGATGTCGTTCGTTATAACTAAGGCTGGAGTTCGCCAATCTTCCATTTGCCCTTATTAATCCCTTAGAATCCAAGAATGGATTTAAGACGAGAAGTGAGCTTCCCTTTTCGAGAGGTCGCTTTTCGAGCAACTTTGACTTCTCTTTGCTGAAATAGCGAGTTTGTGTATATAATATTAGACTGACCTTGGCATGTTGCAAGTCGGAATGCGTTAGTTGTACGCAAGGATCATTTGGTGCTCCTTTCATTTTTAGTTTAAGTCTTTGAATGAATTTTTGCATGTAAGCGACTACTCTTAGTGCTCTAGCAAATGACGAAAATCGGTGGAGAATATCATCCTCTTCTGGAGTGATATGAAAATTTTCAATTTTCCGACTTTCCGGCGGTATTATATTACGAGCGGGAGACTTTGGCCAGAATTCTTGTGATTCTGTTAGCCATGTTGGACCATTCCACCAGAGTGTAGTGCTGGTGAGGTGCAGTGGCTTGCAACCTCTTGTCCCAAGATCCGCTGGGTTATCCGCACTTGCAACATGTCGCCATTTTGCTGGGCCAACTAAGTCTAGAATTTGGGATATTCGGTTAGATACATAGGTCTTCCAGCAATAGGGTGGTTTTTCTAACCATGCTAAAACTATTTCTGAGTCGGACCAAAGATATGTTTTATGATCGGTTAATTTCAGATGGGTTTGAACTATTGAAATTAATTTTGCTAACAGAAGAGCACCATTCAGTTCAAGCCGTGGCAGACTAAGTGTCTTCAAAGGTGCAACTTTGGGTTTGGCTACCAGGAGGTGTGAAGATATTTTATTATCGTACTGAGTGCGTACGTACACTGTTGCGCAATATGCCTTTTCAGATGCATCACAGAAACCGTGTAATTCTGCGTTAATGTTAGGAGTGAAATTTACCCATCGAGGGAATCGAATTTCAGATATAGTATGTAAATTGTTAGCAAATTGAACCCATTTCGCTAAACGTAAAGGTTTTACCTGTTCATCCCATTCAGTGCCATCTTGCCACAATTCTTGAATGAGGATTTTTGCTTGAATCATATTGGCGAAAGCCATCCTGCGGGGTCGAAAAGTTTTGCCACCGAGGAAAGTATTTGGCGTTTTGTAATGGCGGACATTGCAGATATTGACTCAATTGTATATGAGAATTGATCTGTTATCGCATTCCATTGAATTCCTAGAGTTTTAGTTGTACTAGCCTTTTCAAATTTAAGGAAGTCTGTATCTAATAAGTCTTCTTTTTTAATGTCTTTTATTATATCAGGGTGATTTGAAGTAATTTGCTTTAGAGGGAAACCTGCTGAATTTAATGCTTTGATCACTTGCGATAGTGATTCGCATGCTAATGCGATACTGTGGCTGCCTGATAGAATGTCGTCCACGTATGTTTGTGTTTGCAACACAGAAGATGCTAAAGGCAAATTTGTTGCATTTGTTTTTGCTACTTCATGCAGTGTCCTGATCGCCAAATAGCGTGCGCAATTGATGCCAAAGGTGACAGTTTTAAGTTTATAGTCGCTGATTGGACTATTACTTGATTTGCGGAAGACTATACGCTGGAAATCTTGGTCATCTTCATGTACTAGAATTTGTCTGTACATTTTTTCTACATCCCCATTGAAAACGTATTTAAACATGCGCCAATTTAGAATTAGCAACATGAGATCAGGTTGTAATGTTGGCCCTGTGTATAGTACATCATTGAGTGATTTGCCTGAGCTCGTACACTTTGAGGCATTGAAAACCACTCGTACCTTTGTTGTAATTTTATCAGGTCTTATTACCCCATGATGTGGCAGATAAAAAGATAAATATCTACCTTTAGATACTTTTTCATATGGTACAGCTTCTTCCATATGATTGAGGTCAAGATATTCGTCCATCACATTATCATATGCTGATTTAAGCTCACTTTTTTTCATCAGGCTTTTTTTCAGGCTTAGAAATTGCTGGACTGCTGATATTCTAGAGTGGCCTAGAGCTATGGTTTCAGGAAAAGTTGGTTTGAATGGTAGTCGCACAACATAACGACCATGTTCGTTTCTTGTTGTTGTGGACTTGTAATAGGCTTCGCATGCCTGATCTTCTTCTGAAAGTTGAGTAGTCTGAGGTAATTCTTCTATTTCCCAGAATTTTTTGAGTTCATTATTTAAATATTCGTTTGAAATATTTTCAACTTCAGTTGTAAAAGAATTAATTTTTTCTGTGACTTGGCCACTTAATATCCACCCAAAGATTGTATTTTGGGCTAACAATTTATTGGATATTTTTTCTATACCTTCAAGAATTATTTGAGGTATTAAGTCACTACCTAATAACACATCGATTTGTGATGGGGTATGGCAGTTGGGGTCTGCTAATTTGAGATATGAGCATTTTTCCCATTGCTTTTTATTTACTTCACAGCTTGGAAGCAAATTTGTAAGTTGCGGTAGAACGATGGCTTGCGCATCTTTTCTAATATCCGCATTTGGAGACACTATGGTAATTGGGCATATTTTGTTCGAATTTTGGATAATTCTTCCGCCCATTCCTGAAATTTGGAAATTTGAATTTTTGACAGGCAATTTTAGCCGATTTTGAGCTTTAGATGATATAAAGGATCTTTGAGAACCTTGATCTATTAATGCTCTTAATTTGACTAATTCTCCTCTATGTTCAATAGCGATGACCGCAGTGGGTAAAAGAATTTTGCTTTCATTCTCTGAATGAAGAGCTTGAATTTTTGCTGCTTTAGAGCAACATGGTTGTTCTTCCCTTTTTTCGGGGTTTGAGATTTCTGGATTATTACTTTTGGTTGTAGTGACTAACCCGGTGGTTTTATGAAATAGATTTTGCTTCATATTTTGAAAATTTGTAATATGAAGCAATGAGTGATGTCTTCGTTGACAGTACACACAAGTAAATTTGCTTTCACAGTCTTTTGTCGTATGAGCATTCGACAGACAGTTGATGCAAAGTTTATGTTGTCTGACAAGATTGTTTCTGTCAGAAACAGATAATTCTTTAAATTTCTCGCAAGATCTTATGTTATGACCTCCCTTACAAATTTCACATAATGGTTGCCATTTATTTGTTTGATTTGTCACAAATGTTTGGCTTCTATTATCGTTTCTATTGTATTGGATATAATTGCTGGCTTGAGGTTTAAACAAGTTTTTACTTGAGTCATTTTGATGACTTTTTGGATTTATAATTTTTTTGTCTATTCGCTCAGCTATCTCGTATTGAGCAGTGAGGAATGTTTTCATCTGTTGCCAGGTGGGCATTATTTTTCTTTCCACTAGAGATTGTTCCCATCGTAGCAAAGCAGCATCAGGCAGTGTTTCTGCGCAAATGGTTACTATCATAGGGTCCCACGATTCTGTGGAGATATTTTGTGTTTTTAACACAGATAAACAATTGGTCACTGTCGAGTATAAGTTTTGAAACTCCTGGCTAGTTTCTTGTTGAATATTTGGCAAATGCAATAAAGTTTTTATTGGGTTTTCTATCATAACCCTTTCATTTTCGTACCTTTCGACTAGTGCTTCCCAAGCCAGCTTAAAATTTTCGTCATTTAAAGCGAATCGCTTGACGATACTGCCTGCTTCCCCTTTTGTTTTGTACCTTAGATGGTATAACTTTTGTGTTTGTGAGAGTTTAGGATGGTTTATATAGACGGCAGTGAACATGTCCCGGAAGGACGGCCATTGATCATAACATCCATTAAAAACTTCAGTATCACAAGCTGGTACTTTGAGATACATGCCTTTATCTAGGTCTTCTTTTGGTGTTGTAACTACTCTGGGAGGGGGAGTAGTGGCTCTACTTGGCCTTACTAAACTTATTTGTTCAGTGATCATTCCCTTTGTTAATTCATACTGATCGCGGCAGTTATCACACTTGGCTGTAGCCGAAGCTTTTGCGTTTTCTGGGAGTTCTGCGTCGCAGTATCTAGTACTGTATCGTACGCTGCCAGAAGTCGAGCCCAGAGATTGTTCACACTTTCTAGTTTTATATTCAAAACTCATTCTGTGATGTCAGTAATAGGGGAAGCTTGAAATCTTGTACAATATCTTATAAAACTGTCACTTTCAGTGATGAATCTAGATATTGTCTGATCTTTTGATCTTTTTTGTTTTATACTCTGCTTCGAGCGTGTAGCTTCTGCAGGCGTGCTTTGTGATTTATCATCATCAGCCATTTTTGGAATTTCCAATAATTGAGGAGTTCTTGGTTTAACCTCTTTAGATTTATCAGATTGCATTTATTAAATTAAATTCGAAGCTTTGAGCTTAAAAATGTTTCGTTTGAAATACTACAATTGTAAAATTGGTAGTATTATAATAAAATATATAGCTAAATGTGTATATACAAGAAAATCGACTTTATACCTGAATATAAGATTACGGAATTCTTCCACATGCACTGCCGTTATGCCGCCATGGCTTTATATCAACTTCAATATGTTAAAGAAGGTTAACTAACTTAAATATGTTAAACTAATGATTTGAAACATTTCGATATCGCTTACTAAATGTGTATATACAAGAAAATCGAATTTATACCTAAATATAAGATAACGGAATTCTTCTAAACGCACTGCCGTTATGATGTTAAGGCTTTATGTAGACTTCAGTAAGATAGAGGGAAAAAATTAACTTAAATATGTTAAACTTATGATTTGAAGCATTTCGATATCGATTACTAAATATGTAAATACAAGAAAATCGACTTTGTACCTAAATATAAGATTACGGAATTCTTTTAAATGCACTGCAGTTATACCGTTAAGGCTTTATGTAAACTTCAGTGCGTTAAAGAAGGTTTATTATAAATAACTTGAAAAT
>CM050325.1:92595490-92639270 GCA_027475135.1 Bactrocera correcta
GCGAACTCTTTTTCGTAGATTTTGTTTTCTTCTTCGAGCAGCCGACGTAGCCGCTTGCGTCTTTGGTTCAATTCCTTCTCCGCCACATCTTGTGCGGTTGCCACCAGGTCCCTAATCTGCGTGCACAGACTCCTCTTGTCTGAGCGTTCAAAGAAATCGCACACTGCCAAATGGTTTTCGACCCTCGGATCTAGGTATAGATTTCTTGCGCGAGTGTACATTATTTTGCTAGATTTTTAGAGGATTATAAAATTATTTTTTCCAAAAAATAAAAATAAAAAATTAGGTAAAAAAATATTCTACAAAATTACAAAATTTGTATTATCGTGAGTGAAGTGAGAACTGAAAATGGAATTTTTTGTTTTTTCAAATAGGCATTTGGAATTTGTAGAGCTTAGCTTGCCTTATTCAACAAATTTTTAGAGTTGCATATGCTAATAATACAATAATATGGAATGAAAAAATGGACCTCGTGTCGAGTTTATCTGACCATTTTTTCGCAAGCATTTTGGAGACAAATAAAGATTTTAGATTTGTAGCATACCTTTAGGATGATCTAACTTTAATAACAGGATTTGAACAACTAATTGGGTACCGTAGCCAGATCTGTTAATCATGTACATACAGGTATGCCGCAAATTATGAAAAAAAAAAGATTTATGATTTTTAGAGGCAAAAAAAATTTAAGCCTTTTAATTTTTAAATTACGCGCTAAAACCCACTCTTTAAAATATTTCTTTCCTAGGTTGGTATGACTTCCGGTGGGATCTGTGCCAAAAGCCACATCAAAATAATGCTTAGTGTTCCGTAGACGCTTGTCTTTCTGTACTACATAAAGTGCATTCGGCGACGGGTGAAATTATTCAAAAGAAGTTTCATTAAATATTGTGTGCGGACTCACATTTATGGTACCGAAACGTTTAGTATGTTCGAAGATGCCTTCGGTGATAATTGTTTGTCGCGAGCAAATATTTTTCATTGATGCAAATCATTCAAAGAGGGGTGAGAAAGCGTTGGCGACGAACCACGTCCAGGACGGCCTTCAACATCAACTGCTGATCAACACGGCCATAAAATAAAGTAGTTGGTGCTTGAGGAGCGACGATTAATTGTCAAATACCTTAATGGCATCGTTGAAATATCTGAAGAATCAGTAAAAGCCATTATGAAAGATCATTTGGGTCTAATAAAAGTGAGAGCACGATTGGTTTAAAAATTACTAAATATTTACGAAAAACAGCGCCATGTTCGGGAAACAATACTTTCCGACTACCATGATGTCATGAAAAGTATTATTACTGGAGACGAGTCTTGGATTAATGAAGCCGAAAAAACCATGTCAAGGTTATGTTGACAGTTTTCTTCAATTATCGAAATGTGCTGCGAATTATTAGCTATTATGCAATGTGTTTCCTCAGACCTATCCTAAATGAAAAATATGCTATTAAAGAGCTGGTTAAAGGTTAGAAACTAACTTTTTGCCCATCAAAAATGGAATCCAATAATGAAGACTCAATATATGAAGTTTATACAGTGGACAAATGAACTTTGATAGAGCTGCATTTAGAAAAAGAACAGAAGAATGGTCTCACTGATAACCACTACTGATTCTGAAACCAGAGACAAACCACTTATGCTATGGGGGCTGCTTAGCGTTGCCAGGTGCAATCTGACATTTTCATTGGAAAGTTTGACATTTTTTAGCATAACATCACTCAGAACGTTTTGTCATTTAATCATGAATTGTTTTATTTACAGGGAATTAAAAAATTCATCTCGGCCAAAAAATGGAATTAACTCGTGAACATTTTCTTTCGATCATTTTTTACAACTTTCGACGTGGATTATCATGACAAGAGTGCATCGATGAACTAAAATCTTTGTATGGCTATGAAGCACCATCCTATAGCACTGTTAAAAACTGGTACAACGATTTCAATCGCGGCCGACGCTCGCTCAAAGACGTATTCCGTGAAGGTCGTCCAAAAACAGCCGTTGTGCCAGAAAACATCGATGCCATACGTGAACTGATAATGCAAGACCGTCATGTAACATACCTTCAGATAGAGGCATGCCCATGCATTTCTCCCACCAGCATACATTCGATATTACAAGAACCTGGCCCTAAAAAAGGTTTGTTCTCGTTGGATCCCGCACAATTTGACAATCGCTCAAAAAAAGGCTCGTGTGGATTGGTGTAAAGAAATGCTGAAAAAATACGATCGCGGTGCTTCAAAAGATGTTTATAAGATCGTCACAGGTGACGAATCATGGATCTATGCGTATGAGCCCAAAACAAAACAGCAATCGACCGTGTGGGTCTTCCAAGACGAGCCAAATCCAACGAAAGTTGTTCGACTGCTCCGCTTGAGCAACGCAGGACGGTCAATTCTGAGTGGTACACCACCATTTGTTTGCCTGAAGTCTTCGGAGAAATTCGAAAAACGAACAAGAGAAGACGAATCATTGTGCACCATGACAATGCGAGCTCTCACACATCGGCTCAAACCAGCGCCTTTTTGACCGGCCAAAACGTCGAATTTATGGGTCATCCATCATACAGCCCTGAATTGGCACCCAATGACTTCTTAAGAAAAGAATGCGTGGTCAACGATTTTCGTCGCCAGAAGATGCTGTTGAAGCATTCAAAAACCATGTTTTGGAGGTGTCTCAATCGGAGTGGAAAAAGTGCTTCGAAAATTGGTTTGAGCGCATGCAAAAGTGTATAAATCTTGATGGAGAATATTTTGAAAAACAATAAAACCATTTTCGTTGATAAATATTCCTATTTTCATTATTAGGCCAGAAATATATATAGCAGCCCTCGTATTAAGAACTTTACTGACATAGCTAACAGATGTCAGATGGATATATGGTAAAACGGAATATTGCGCAGTAGTCACGTTTGACGTTAAGAACGCGTTTAACTCCGCAAACTGGCCCCATATCATAAGTCCCAAAGTTGTTGAACGAATTGCACGACGGGTGCTGCGTATACCACTTCCTAAAAAGCTACAGATCATCAAGCACTTGGATGTTGTTGTAGTCGCAAAAGAGTTTGGCCAACTTGAGAACGGCAACAAACCTTCAACTTGGGGGCAAAAAACAGACTCTGTATTGATCACAAGCAGGAAAAAGCTCGAAGTTATCAAACTAAATACCGACCCATAGTATCATGACCCAGAAGTCGCTGAAGTGCTTAAGAGTACTGATACACAATAGACTTAGCTACAAGGCACACATCGAAAAGATATGTGAGAAAGAATCACGTGTAACGGCCGCTCTAGTCAGAATAATGGCCAACATTGGTGGACCAAGCCAAAACAGGCGAGTGCTATTGGCCAACGTGAGCCAATCTGAAATATGAGAAGGAGAGAGCCGATCTTAGGAAACGTAACGAGTGACTATGACTAAATCGGAACTAGTGTGGGACAGCCTGTGAGCGTGGTGTGTTTTGAGCTCTGAAGAACTAAGAAGCAAAGGGTGAAAACAGGAAAATGAATGAGGAGTAGGCCAGAATGACGTGACTCACTAAATATAAAAGTCAAATATATATTTTTTTTCTTTACTTTAGCTTTTAAAAACTGTATTAAATAAATCTGTAAAACCAAAATTTTTGCATATCAAACATGAAGACCTGTGAACTTCAATCCCAACGAAGCTATAATACCCAACACAAATACACAAGATTCCATACAAGCACTTGATTTCGATATCGTCAAACAAAAAGGTTTACCATACAAAGACTAGATTGTGATCGGTCTACGACCTTTCCGCCTGGGTGTTATAAACTTCGTGTCAAGTTTAATAAATCCTCTTCAGGTTGCATAAAATATTATTAAATACTAATGCGAGTACGGGTGCATCTAACCTATTGACAAGGAGCGCATTAGGACCAAAAGCAATATCTAAAAATTAATATGATTTTGACATTTCCAGAGTTATCTTCAATGGAATGAAGTTCAAAAATAAAAGTGTATGTATACGAAATTTTTAAACTAGTTGACGTTTGGTCTTTTTTGGACTAGCTATTTTTCTTTCCGAGAAAAACTAGTTAAAAACTACAATTTTTCGGACCAGTTCCAATTTAATCAGTTTGGTAGTTTACTGCGGGTTAATTTATAGCATATTTATGTATGTAAATATGTATATGTTTCTAATTTCAATTAAATTATATGAGGGATTGAGTGACTTTTGAGGATCCTGTCGATTTCTCTGCTGAGGAGTTTCACTTTATACTCTCTTTTGTATTGACTTGATGGTATGTATAAACATTTGTACATACATATGTGTGTACTGAGAGCTTCATTGCGCAATAACGAAAAATACTTACCAATTTGTATGACATCAAAGCAACTGACAAAATGTCAAAGTCGAAGTCAAAGTCAAAGTGAAATTCAATGTCAAAGTCAGCGAAATGATTTCGCTAACGAGACACATGCACTTTGGTCAATACGCGGGAATAAGATATATACAAATATACCATATATATAGATATATATATATATATACATACAAATAACAACATTTCAAACGAAATATATAAAGAAGAGTCGATACCGCATCAGAAGGTCGCGTTCAGAAACTTTACTTTCTCGATACTTTAATGCTGTAAAATTCTGTAATCATCAACTTTTGGCTTAGTTTTTGGACACATAGTAAAATAGGCCGATTAATTACAATTTAATGGAGACACCCAAGTAGAGTAATGGCACTATTGTCTTTATGGAAATTGATTATCCTTCAATGCATATGTCTTAATGGTACTCATCCAATATATTAGTGCCGATGTTATCATTAAAAAATGCAAAACTTGTAATATAATAATAAAAATCTCATTAAAAATAAATTTAATTTTTAATTTCTTTAAATACAAACAATTATCCAACCTCACACCACTCTAAGGTGGCTCCGCCAATCATTTATAGCCGCAACCACACTCTCTCTTTATGCGGACTCTAATCAGATGGTAGAGTGCGGCGACAGCATTCGGTATTTTCATACATCGCGGAAGTGTCAGAGCCATAAAATGAAAAATTTGGTATTTGAAATTGGCAAGTCTAACGCTAACGCCAACTAACCGCAAGACGCAACCATATGTCAGCATTTCGAGCATCAATTTATTTACTCAACTAAGGAAGGACGAGCTGTCAGCCAGACAATGTCACTCCCTTGGCCAGTACGTCAGTCATCGCAGCAATGAGCACGCCAATCAAGCGCAGTGCCCATTGAAATTATCATACGAGTACCTTTGTGCTGACGACTGCAGTTGCAGGTCTCTGCTGCTGCAACAACATTTTTATTGCGCTTATTGCCTCATTGTGGGTGTTGATTAAGGTGGAACTATGGTGGCCAGTAGGTGGCTCTTGGTTAACTGTCTGCGCGAATTATGCAAATGCTATTGTATTGGCTGCCAGCTTATATTTAATGGTTATAACGGTATTTAGTTGTTGCAGATAACGGTAATTGTGGCGTTGCAACACACCTTTTTTACATACTAAAAAGGGCTTACATGCAGAGGCCGCATATTTTATTTGAATGTCCGGCTGCAGAAATGGTGAAGACTTAGTTGGGTGCATTTCGAAGACTGGCTACAAAAAATGGTTTCATCTGAATTAATTTTGGGGGAAAAATTACCGTATATGGGCTGTTATTAATAAAAAATTTATATCAGAGGTTGAAGCTTGAGTGTTATCGCGTCTTGTCTTCCTTACTATTTTCTTTATTCTTTGGTCCGACAAAGTTTTTAAAACTTTAATTTTCGATAATAAACCTTAAAAATAGAACAATTTTACCACAGCGACACCTATGAGTAAAGTATAAGCAGTGAACATGAATTACTGCCCCTAACAGTATACAATAAAATTAAAAATTATTCCATTATTTGATCGATTTTGATTTTTATTTGGCATACTTACTGGGTCAGCAACTTCAAATATTCAAAGAAATCCCTCATTAAAAGTAAAAAATTCGTTTGGATTTCGGATTTGGATTTCGGTTTCAAGATACATATTTCGATTTCTCGAAAATATCAAGATTAGTAACCTAAAATCTGTGGTGGACTTTATAAGATAACTGACTAAGCTTAGACAGCTTAGAACTTCGGCCCGTTGTGGTACCTAAAACTGCTATATGAAGATCATAAGATAAGACTGCCGAAATGTTTCAACTTCAACCTTACAAAGGCTGTGAAATGGAGAAGAAAGTGTCTGAATGTTTCCACCTCACCCAACTTCATACGACATTGACAACTTGCGTCCGTCAAGATTTTGAAGCTTGCCGCATAAATGCCTATTGGACAATGTCCAGTAAGAACAAGTTAAACTTTGCTAAGGAGTGGTTCAGAAAATCTCCTGCGATCTACTCCACAAATGTTAAAAAATCTTGAAATCTCACAAGAGCAGGTCGTCGATCAGCGCCTGCTAAGCACACATGAGATCTATTAGTCCAGTGTTAGAACGAAAGACGGCAATTGCGATCCAACTGGGGCTCTGGTTAGCTGGCTTTGTCGTTGTCAGCAATTCTTCTACAATCAGATGCCCAAACGAGTCTGATGTTGAAGTAGCTTCATGCTATTTCTAGTGAGGGCAGACACTCCTTGACTGGCTGTGAATGCTCACCACCCTGAAAGTAGCTGCGCTTTGTAGCAGTACAGTCAACCACCACCTAATAGCAGTCGCTTCTGCCTGAGAGTCACTGCGTGGTCCGGTGGCCTAAAGCTTTTATCTTTCCTCCTACCGTCGACCTAGCCGCGAAAAAGCTCACTGCGCCTGTTTTCCAGCGAACCTATCCCTTTAGATAACATAAAATTTCGAAAGAAGAAAAATCCATTTGAAATCACCATCCTAAAAGTATGCAACATCGTTTATGAAATCTTTTATGCGTTGAAGTTATCGCTGACCAGTAGTTTTACTGCTACCTTGCCCAAGAAAAAGGTCAGGCAGGTGCTGTTTTTAAATAGGACCTTCGCTGGTTGCAGCCAGAATCTCCTATTCTATTCTTTTGCATGTATATTAAGGCTTCCAATTTTTAATCAATAGTGGAGACGCAAACCACTTATGGAAGAAAGTGCCTTTTCAAAAATATATCCAATTTTGCTGGCATCCAAAAGTACACTAACTTATGTATATCTACTTGTATTAAATTTCTTATATTTATTTGAATAGACGAAGCTTATCTCCGATGCTACTGAACACTTCTCATTAACGAGCTTTATTAAAATTATTCTAATCTAAATGTGTTCAGTACTTAAAAACATAATTTCTCTCGTAACTCTGGATACAAACATAGTTTTATAATCGTTTTTAATTTCGAATCGCCCATCGATGAGCCACGATCAGCACGTTCGCATACAAATTGATTTGAATTAGTTGCGCCTAATTGGAGTGCCCGCGGTCACAAGCACCAGCAGCAGCTAGACATAAAGCGGTGAATGCTTAGACGGCAACATTTTGATCGCTTGCTCACTCACACTGCATAAGCTTACACACGCTGTCCGCAGACAATACACTCGGACGCGTTGCTGATCGCGCGCTCGATCGGTCGGTCAGGCTGCCGGTCGGTTTTGGTCGGGTTGGTGGCTGAAAAAATGACAAATTCCGCATCGTTTTCTAATGCCCTTTTTAAAATGCAATTTGCTGGCAGCCAGCAGTTATGACTTCCTCCACAATGCCTTGCCGTCGGCGACTGCAGTGACGCGTTCGTGGCGGTGGCGTGTGTTATCACACATACATACATACATATATACCGAGTATGTACACTATATAGTGACCATTAGTGGAGCAGGCTGTGCTTGCGGCAGCTGCGTCTAACAGCGTCTCGTTGCAAGTGCGAACGGAAGGTTTGCTGCAACGGCACTTGTGCAACGCCTTTTCCTTGTTGTCCGGCGTTCCTGATTAATGAGCCTAATTTTTCTTTGCACATAATGCCACTACATGTATATATATATACTAAAATATGTATGGGTATTTGCTGTGCGGCCACACTGGAGTGGCTTACGTCTCTCTCGAAGCGCATGGGCAGAAGGGCAACTTACTGTGCAACGCAGCCGCCGCTCTGATTTGCAAACTGTGGCAGCAAGTGGCAGCGGTGTCAGAATTTATTGGTAAATCCGGCTGCCTCTCCCACTGTATCGTCATAACTGTTTAAGCCGCTTTACAAACGAGCTTGAATGATTTGCTTTGTTAACTCATTGATCGGCCAGCCGCGCTACTGCTTCGCGGTGCTTTGTTGTTGCAACGGCTAGCTGTGTCTCTAGTAGTGGCGTGGTCGAGTCGAAGCATAAGCTTCTTTGCTTATTGTATTACCGTTGGGCGTTGCGCTCGCTACGAAGGTGTAACAGCAATATCAGGTGATTGCATAATTTATGAGAAAATAACAAACAGTTAAACAGGATGCTCGGGCCAATCGCAGGAAACGTCTATTGAGCGTCAATATTTAGTAACGGTTTCTATTTATATTTCCATTTATTGTCGGCTTTATTGGCATAGCTCTCTTGAAAAATGAAAGTTTGTTGTTGCCGGTTCATATCTGTGGCTGATTCTTTACGATTACAATTACTCATAGACATATGGAAGATAGGAGAGTAGTTTAGAAATTATAGCCGAGACGCACATCTATAGTAGAGACATCCACCAAATGCAAATAGTTTTAGGATAAGTCGTAATAATCATTTAAGTGTGAACAAATATTTTATTTTCTTTGAAGTTACTATACTTGTATTTAGCTTAATGGAAGATCCTAAAAATATTGGTTGTCACGCTGCATTTTCCAGTCTGGACAAAGCAGAACTAATAGTAAGGCTGTTGAGGCCAATGATATAAGTATCATCGATGTACGCGAGCAACTGTACACTCGTTTAGAAGATTGCACCTTCTCTATTTAGCTCTGCAGTCACCTTATCTGAAACCTCATTGGTATCGAACGACTCGGAGAAATCTTTCTCAATCCTGGCGTAGCTTTTGGTATTGCTCAACGCCAGTTTACACAGCCGTTTTAGTTTTGCGGTCATGCCAAATTCAGAATTAACGACACAGAAGCAGGTACTTTCAAACGCGGTTATAAAATTTACGAATAGGTGGTGCGTGTCGATCGTCTTTTTACGGGTCTTTACAAAGATTTAGCACATACATATATAGTATGCAGTATTAAGAAGGCTTATCCACGGTAATTGGTGCAAATTGCGGGATAACCGTGTTTTGAATGCTTTAAACTAATCATATATTGCAAAGGAGCTGACGCATGTACTTTGTCAGTTTATTTGAAAAGCTCGACGACAATCAACCGATCCCTTCCGCTTTATTATTTGCCAGACGGGTAATTGCTATTCGAACCTCTTCATGTTCATGTAATGGAACATATATATTATAGTTATATATTGAGAATACCCCTGATGGCCAGCTGGTCAAGCTCTTTATACTCACGCATTTCTTTCTCTTTCTTCTTTGGCCTGCGTATCGCTTTCCTCTTCAACTTTCGATATCTGTCCCACTCTGCTCGTGTTGGGGTCGATCGCAACATTGCGAGGTATATAGTCCGCTATTTCTCCAGTGCGATACAACAATCCGTCCTTATCTTACCAGCCTTTTTTCCGAAAATCAGTAGTTTCGCTGGCAGCTGAACGTTTGGTGGTCAGAAAACGTGTGGTCTTTCATCCGAAGTCCTATGCGCGAAGTATCCATATTGGGAAGGCGCTTGCTTCAAGACCAACAGCCGTTCACAGGCGCAGCTTTCGTGAACAGATGCTGTAATTAGACTTCAGAGATTCTTAACACCGAATATCGGAGTGGTTCTGCTGCAGCTTTCCCAAGGTTGCTCACGTTTCCAGCGTGAGCGGCGTGGGCGCAAGATTAGAAATAAAGTATAGTACTTCGACTGTTACTGCTTACCCAGAAACACCAATTCACCTCATTACACAGGCTTACTACTGCTAACAAATAAGCATATAACTCTCTAAGTAAAATACTCAACTAGGAAGACAGAGGGAGAATAATGCTTCAACTCCGTTTGAAAGACCAGGTGGAGAAAGACATGGCTACACATGGAATCTCTTATTGGCGCCAAGCAGAAAAAAAGAAGAACCACTGGCATGCTGTTGTAAGAAGAAGTAAATATGCAAACAACTACGAACATTTTAGGGCCACGCAAAGGAGTAAACTAACCCGGCGTAAGACTGAATATCAGTTTAACTTTCTGGAAGCAAATCTGTCAAGCCGCAGGAACGGTAGCGAAGTTTTAATGAAAGGTCAGGCCACCAAAGGCAGATAACAGGCTTTAGTGACCTGCAAAAAGCCTGCATGAACCCAAGAGAAAAGGTTTTGGTGGATGCTTTTCGATATTTTGTTGTAGCCGATAAACATCATAGATCGATAAACGCTTCTATTTAGTAATACGTAGTATAAAGGATTAAGATTGCTACCGCATCTGATTTCGAGGAATGAGCTTCTGTCCGAATAGTAGATAATATCTTAAAAATTTTGTTAAAGACGCGGAATTGAACATACCAAGACATGAGGAAAATTAAGTCCTAAGGGATCTATTATAGCCGCAGATAAATCAGTGAATCATAGAAAAGTCTTAGTGGTGGAAGAGAGACTCAATATTGAGTATTTGAGTCTGACTTTCAGAGATAAATCGATTAAAGTTATTATTAATATTTATTTCGTGGTCGTATTTCATCGAATTTAAATAAGTTTTAGAGGTTGTACGACAAATGGATCTTAATATCTTGTAAAGGTAATGTTTAAAACAAGGCGGGGTTAATTCTTAGAGTGATAAATATACGATTTCGGTAAGCTACCCATAAACGTAAGGACCTGTCCAAATTGCCTATCCCTTCTTTCGTTGATGACGTTATATATTATTGTTTATTTATATCAAGCACACGCCAAAAAAGCAACAGACTCGTAATCTAATCTCTATTTCTATCATTCTAAAACTTTTAGTGACAAAATAAGACTTCGTTGCATTGGTTCTTTCGAGGTATTTCCGATTTTCGCTTCCATGAGCTCATTGATAAATGTTCGGTAGGCAAGTTTAATTTTTTCCAGCTATTTGTATGGCTTATCAGACAGCCTGAAAAATAACTATTATCGCGCTATTGAATCATAAAATTTGTTTACATATAAGAGAACCGTTATAAAGAGTACAAAAAACAGTAGTTAATCAAAATTTATCACATCCTTAGTAAATAAAACACTGATTGCCTTTCAAATCAAATCATAATCAGGTTTCCAAGTGGCTATAGAAATTCGAAACAGTAGCACGGAGGAAATGCATATAAAAGCGCTGTCAGATAAGTAGACGAACTAGAATTCATAATTGGCTGTTATCGGCACACAAGCTTTGAATTTTATGATCGTTGCTCGTGTTAAATACCCGCGAATGTTGTGCCCCTCATGGCGCTTGTCGCGATTAGTTGGCCCCCTGCCTTTGTGGTGAAGGCGATTAATGCTTTCTATGATTACGAATGGCAAATGGTGAAGACTAATGCGCTGAGGCTTATCACAATGATTGCCGGTAAACTCTAACATTACTCAATAATGAAAATAAAAGCAAAGAAGCTAGCTGGGAGATAACGGTAGATGAGTAGTTGTCAGGCACAAACCCAGTAGGAAAAGCGGCGAAGTGGTGAGTGTGGCATCAGCTGAGGGGATTTTCAATATTTAATGTATATGTATGTATATTTTTCACACAGTGAAAGCCTAAATATCGCTGTAAAATTGATATTCTTGTCAATTTCTTTCACAGCCTCGTGCAGAAGGTTTTGAAAATAATAAAAAAAAGAAAAAAACTCGTAGTAGATTAAAACCCATCGAAATTTAAAGATAAAGTAAGAGATATGTAGTGAAAAATAATTAGCGGGCGATGTGCGGTCGAGAAACGGAAGGGAGGGACTTGGTTGAATTTTTCAGGGTTAAGAATGGTTCATCTCGATTTCTGGCAGAACTACGAGTCCTATAGAAAAAAGTTATATGGCAATGTTGTAGGTAATAAATAGATCTATAACTTTTGTAAACAGACTTTTTTCACATAACCTCAAAACTTATGTGAAAATTTCAATTACCCAGTTTTTGTGTTTTTATTGAGCAAACATTTTTCTCTTTCACGAAATTTGGTGCAATTTTACCTTCTTATGTCACGTACATATTTTATTTGTATATTTGAAATATTTATTTTCTAAAATGAAATTTAAACAAAACTTTTAGTAACTAAAAATTTAATTTTTACGCATAAATTCTTTCAACGATCACGGCTATAAATTATTATTTTATTAACAAAATTCGTTCATAGAAATTTATCAAAACGAAAAAAAATGCATTCATAACCTCAAAATCGCCTGACTTCCTACAGGGTAGTTGTCTCTCTTTGTTATGTAAACACCAGCATTCATATCAGTGACTGCCTATAAATAAATTGAAGTATGAAACTATGTATGAATGGCTGTGTATATGAGATGTCATAGACGAAAGGTGATTAACGTAAGAACGATTAATCATTGACTGTACTGATTAATCGTCAACACACTTCCAATTGCATAACATGGATTGTTTGTAGCATCTTATCAGAATTGTCCGCTGTGACTTTACTGTCGCATATTAATTATAATTAGTAAAATGATAATAATAAAAAAATATTAATAAATATATTAAAAATATTTTTTCCATAATCTCTTTTACGCTGTAATACAATATATGCGGGTGTATGTAGAACTTTTGTTGGCTGTCACAAACCAGGAGACTGCTAGAATTGTCGAGAATTCGTACGAGAGCTCGTAATTTCGCACACAACAATTTTACAAGCTTTTAACTTTCACTCACAAATGTTTCAAGTGACAGTAGAAATTATTTTTTTATGGCTGGAAATCGAAGACGAAAAAAATTTCATCATTTGACGAGTGAAAGCTAGCAGTTTCAACACAAAGCTCGTAGAGCTGTTGCTTGCTAAATACCGAACTTTCTTAAGAAGTCTCGACAGCTCTAGCAGTCTCCTGACTTGTGACAGGAAAATCGTTGATGAAATTTTCTTATCAGTCATCTCAGCGATATAGGCACCTGGAAGTTTCAGTTTAAAGCCGCAAGATTTCGTTCGATTCACACATTAACGATGAAAGCACTGGAGGGAAAATACTAGAAAGTTTTCTTCTTCTCTCCCTTTCTTTCTCTGGTAGTTTCTATTTCACGACTAATTCCGCAGATTATGGAATTATATTGAGTACTGCGCATAAGTGCTGAGTGTTTTGAAACGACATTCGAAATTTTATGTTATTTGAATTGATTTGGGTATTCTAAACATCAACTGTATGCAAAATTCATTAGAACTGCTTGCTATTTTTTAATTCCGTAATTTTTTCAGACCTGCGCAGTTACTGGCAACTTTTTGCGCAGATTCATATGAAGGTGCAAGTTCACACCTAAGAGCTCAATAATCACTGAATTGGAGCGCAATTTGATTTATCGCTACTAAGGGGGCAAATAAGCGGACAAAGGTGGCTTAAATTTGTACATAAAAAATCCACTATATATTATAAGGTATTTAGCGTATTATTTTTGCATGTTGTTGCTAATTTATTGCAGCTAAAATTAGCATAATTAAATTGGTGTTGACTTAAGCCAATTGACTTGGGTATCGATTATCATCATTTACTTTTGTATTTCCGAGTGATGAGTATTTTCCGCCATTATTATATAGCGAGTAGGCATGAAATTGAAGATCAAACTCAAGTTATGTATTAGCATGTGCCACTCAGTTGGGTTGTTATGGTAAGCAAGTGGCAAGAGAAAGCCCACATCAAATAATAATATGTGACCTGGTCTACGAAAAGGGGGCTTAGGTGTCAAAAAATCAATTTTTTTTTCATTTTTTTTTTTTGACACCTAAGCCTATTCTAGCAACTATCTGTAGTCCGAAGTAAAGCTCGATTTTAAGAATTTCAAGAATTTTAAGAATTTTATTGTCAGTAAGATTGTGGTGTTGGATACAAACCGCTAAAGCACTTTTAATTTTGCACACATTCTCTCCTCCACTATCTCAACCCGCAACCGTCACTCAAACATTACGTCTTCTGAAAATGTTCATTACAATACCGTTGGCTGCTGTGCGGCAATTGCAGCACCTGTTGGCCTTACAGGTTTCCCTTTTTGCTGCTCGTTAAATATTATTTCGCAATTTTTCACATCCACAAAGCGGGGGCTGCTGTGCGGCGAGCGTGAAGACAAGGCCAACTGCGCAACTGTTTCTTAGATGCACCAAACGCTCATTTATAATTAAGTTCTTTGGACATGCGCAGGTGGATAACCTTCCACAGATTTATGTACATATACACATGTATGAATTCAGCGCTGCAGTGGCACATGTTGCACGATTATTACTAACTCAATCTTCTTCCGCATTAATGTTGTTAAGACTTGTATATACTTGTATGTATTTGTGCTTAAGGAGTTAGTTAGTTAGCATACATATTATATTCTTGATACTTGCAACACTACTTATTTATTTGTCAGTATTGAAATTTTTTGTGGCATGAATCATTAGATGTTCACAAGGTCACCTGCAGAAATGAATTGTGGCATTATGTAGAAGAAAGAAGCTTATTCTCAAAAACAAAAATATTTCACTAATTTTATTGAACTAAGAAATTCTCTATGAATATTCTTCTCCTGTAAAGATCAGCTTCTATTACCATATGAGTAGTAGCTGACACTCTACAGGGATCGAATAGAAATATTGGAGCTGTACAAAGGTGTGATCATACTTACTCTGATTTTTTGTGACAATGAAAGAAAATGTGTATATTATTTCGGTGCTCAACCGATGGTCATCCAAGTGCGACGAATCCAAAGCGTGGCTGTACGCATGGGTCAGCTTGCAAATAATGACGAATATATTAAGAGTTTCATATGACATAGTTTTCTCAAGCTGTCTTTTAAGGCGAAAATCAAGAGAAAAAATATTAATTTCAAGAGAAAAGTGGTTTTTACTCGAGATAAAACACCGTGTCACCACTCAAAGAAAACGATAATAACGAAATTGGGCATGAATTGTGGTCTAAATTTCTTTCTCATATATCATATTCTACTGATCTGGCATCTAATGATTAGTTTCTGTACTCAAATACGATGAGAATACTCACAGGAAAGAAATTTACTGGTTTCGGTAACCGAAAGACAATTTTGTAACCATAAAAAAAATCTACAAAAATGGTATAAAACAATCTGAAGATTGCCGTAATCAGTTTAGCGATTAACTATAAAAAATTATTATGAGATAAAAAATTAATTTTTAAGACTTTAAAAAATTATAACTCGTCCACTTAATTTAATACTATTCTTCCATTTCGCCATAAAATTATTTACGCCAAATTAAAATCCAACATTAATGTGAATTTTTAAATAAATGTTGTTCCTTATGCAGCATAGACAGCAAACGTGTGCAAAATATGCGTTCTTCATGCATTTAAAAGCTTGCAGACCAAATCATCAAGCGAAAAACTTTACGTCATCACTTACATATCGTCACTTAAAATGTAAAACAACGTAACATCACTTTTCATAAGTTTACAAGTGAAGAAAAAACGATGTAATAAAAATCACTCATATTGAAGCAAGGTGTGTGTATTGGTTATAAAATGGTTATATGTTGGTTATAACTTGGTTATATATTTCTTATAATTTGGTTATATGTTGGTTATGTATTGGCTATATGTTGGTTATGTATTGGCTATATGTTGGTTATATATTGGTTATATATTAGTTATATGTTGGTTATATATTGGTTATATATTGGCAATAATTTAGTTATTTATTGGTTATATTTGAATAGTAAGCAATGAAAAACTCAATTCCGAATTTTATGATGATGCATTATTTTGCATTTTAAGTGACGATATGAAAAACATTCTAGTTACATGCAAATTATTTATATATATTTACATCGGAAACCGCAAAATCAGTTGGCAATTTGCCACAATCTACAAGCAACAACAATTTTCAATTTTCGCGCCCATTTGCCACATTAGATTTGCCACTAACAAGCTCACACACTCGTCCATATACACTAGCGCCTACAAATACACTGTTTGTAATTGGATGTGGCCGCCTACTACTTCTATACATTTTAGACTATCTATAGATATATATAATATGTATGTATATAACTTAGGGTGCTTCAAAAAATTTTTTAAATTTTTTTTTCAACTCTTACCCCTTCAAACGTTAGTGATTGACAAACAAAACATCCTCCCTCAAGCCAGACGCTGTAACTTAACTCTAAGGGGTCGCTATTTTATTATACCCTGAACAGGGTATATTAACTTTGTCACGACGTTTGTAACACCCAGAAGGAAGCGTCGGAGACCCTATAAAGTATATATATAAATGATCAGGATGTTGAGCTGAGTTGATTTAGCCATGTCCGTCTGTCTGTCCGTCTGTCCGTCTGTCCGTCTGTCTGTATATATACGAACTAGTCCCTCAGTTTTTAAGATATCCTTTTGAAATTTTGCAAACGTCATTTTCTCTTCAAGAAGCTGCTCATTTGTCGGAACGGCCGATATCGGACCACTATAGCATATAGCTGCCATATAAACTGAACAATCGGAATCAAGTTCTCATATGGAAAACTTTCGCATTTGACAATGTATCATCACCAAATTTGGTATGGATTATTTTCTAGGGAAAAAATGTAATATCCGAGAAAATTGTTCAGATCGGTTAACTATAACATATAGCTGCCATACAAACTGAACGATCGGAATCAAGTCCCTGTATGGAAAACTTTCACATTTGACAAGATATATTCACGAAATTTGGTATATATTATTTTCTAAGGCAACAATGTAATATCCGAAGAAATTGTTCAGATCGGTTAACTATAGCATATAGCTGCCATACAAACTGAACGATCGGAATCAAGTCCCTGTATGGAAAACTTTCACATTTGACAAGATATATTCACGAAATTTGGTATATATTATTTTCTAAGGCAACAATGTAATATCCGAAGAAATTGTTCAGATCGGTTAACTATAGCATATAGCTGCCATACAAACTGAACGATCGGAATCAAGTCCCTGTATGGAAAACTTTCACATTTGACAAGATATATTCACGAAATTTGGTATATATTATTTTCTAAGGCAACAATGTAATATCCGAAGAAATTGTTCAGATCGGTTAACTATAACATATAGCTGCCATACAAACTGAACGATCGGAATCAAGTCCTTGTATGGACAACTTTAACATTTGACAAGATATATTCACGAAATTTGGTACAGATTATTTTTTAAGGTAACAATGTAATCTCCCAAGAAATTGTTCAGAACGAGTTACTATAGCATATAGCTTCTATACAAACTGGACACATAGTTACTAACAGAAATGCACCTGTGAAGGGTATTTAGCTTCGGTGCAACCGAAGTTAACGTTTTTTCTTGTTTTTTGGTTCTCATACATTTAACATAGGAATTTTCGTTTTTTCATTCAAACTAAAATTTCAGCAACTAATTTTCGTTTCTCAAAAAAAATCATCACATATTCAGAAAGTTAATTTTTCAAGCTTTAAAAATTCTCGCGAGAAAATTATTATTTTCAGAAACTTTTTTTTACTTCTATCGAAAAAATTCTAAATTGCAAATCACTATGTTTAATCGTCTAATTGAGATAATTAAACTTTGTCGCAGAAATTTTTAAAGTTTGAAAAATGAATTTTCTAAATATTTGGTGCTTATTTTTGAGAGGTTAAGCTACAGCACCAGGCTTGAGGGAGAATTTTTTGTTTGTCAATTACTAATAATTGAGGGGGTAAGAGTTGAAAAAAAAACATTCAAAAGAATTTTTTGAAGCACCCTAATATACCATATACATATTTTGGTATGTGTTTGTAAGCAAATTGTTGTTGTACACTTGACATACTCGCTGCGGTTTTTGCGGCAATTTTTCACGTTCATTGCCACAAAAGCTAGCGCTCCAATTAATGCCGCTAAAAATAGCGACCTTCATGCGGCAAGTGCAAGTCTGCTGCAAACTCAAATGCGCGCAGAAATTCAAAGCGCTCACTGCTCTCAGCAATGACGTGGAAAGTGTGAATAAATGTCTAAATTGTTTGCATTTTCGACACAGTTTTCCTTATTTTCATATTTTTGTTGATTTTGAACGAAGTGATTTCTCGACAAAATTATTTACATACAAACATACATATAACATATACACATATTTGTGCTGTTTCCGCCATTTAATTCCACTCAATTATTTTCTTAATATTTTCTGTGTCAATTAGCCCAGGTCAGTTTAATAATTGACAGTAATACTTTGTAAGCGAATACTAGGAAAATATGTATTGTCTTTGACTTGGAAAGTTCATAAAAACAACAGAGGCTGTAAATTCGATTGCACCGAAGCTATAATTCCCCGCACAGCTACTTTTATTATAGCATAAAAGGGTATACAAGTATCCTAATCTTGATTTTAATTGGGTAGTTTTCATGGCAGTTATGTGCTATAGTAGCCCGACTTGAACAAAATTTTCGAAGATATGAACGTTGTCTTAGAGAACAAGCTATGCCAATGTAAAATAAAGAAAATTTCAAAATAAGAACTTGGTTTTCATTCGCAAATAATCAGCTGCTTGCGAAGAAGAGCACATGTGAAAAAATTTCAGAATTTCTTGACCCAACGCTGAACTTTTTCTCATTCAAAATATTTCACGTGGGATAACATTTTCGCAACCTCTTCAGTTGCTTGACTACTATCTTATCGGAGGTCTGTCAATTCGACAACGTGGACTTTTCTCTTGGTTTCCTCGATGGTTACCGTTTTCGGAGATCCCCCAAGAGTGTGACTCCAAAAAAAAAAAAAAACAAAAAAAAACAACGGTGTACTGCAGCGTTTAAACTCACTTAACTAGTTTGTTTGAATATTTGTGATGATTTCTTTTGAAGGAGAAGAGTAACCGTTTGCGGGATCTAACTTGAATCTAGATTTCACTGTGGCTTGTTTACTTTTCGATCTTTCTAAAATACGCGGACACGTTCTCTTCCACATTCGGCCAAAAAACTAAGAGTTCGGCTGATGTATAGACCTAAGCTATTCGCAGAAAGGTAGCTTCCTCGCGATAGTGGCGCTATAGTGTGATGAAGATGACATATTTTATTTAGAAATTATTAATAATAGAAAAAATTAAGAAAAGTCAAAAATTTGTTCAAAACAACCTCTGCTTCAAAGACAAAAATTCTTCAGCTCTCGTGCGATTAAAATACGTTTCTCAGCCACACACGACATACGTGCATATATACAGGGGTACCACCGCGCTCGCATAACTCCGGAGCATTCTTGCCTCAGCTTGGCGTGCTTGTGACACGCACGTGCAACATGACAACAGCGCATTAATTTAACACTTTTCGCTATCAACTGCAGTTATGAAATGACACTGCGTGTTGCAGCCACTTATCATTTGCCACTTGCAACGACCTCATCAACAACACAGGCAACATCAACAGCAGCATCAACGGCAACGGCAATAACAACCACAAGCAAATTACTGTGGATATATGGTTTTGGCCAGCACTCTTCTCGTCGTCTCTGCAGCTTATCCTTTTTTGTATGAATTCCATGCTGCAGCTGAACTTAACCTGCCACACATACTTAACCCGCTGACGTGTGAATGCGTTGATGTGCCATAAAAGATTGTTTCGCGAAATTCCTAATGCATTTGCTGGCAGACGCTCTTGCTCTCTCTGATGATTGCACAGTTGCTGCTGCATCAGCTGTACGATAGCGTAATCGCTCAACTTAGTGTCATGCAACGTGCAGCATTTTACCCATGCATGTGAATTTTCACACGAATATAGATATATACTTGTAGTATGTGTGGATATATATATACATATCAGTGTATACATATATGTATGTATGTGTGTATGTGTGTATATGCTAATATTTGTGGCACTATCCTGACGATAATTAATAAGATCGATGTTGCCCGCGCGTAGTGGCCACTTATAAGAAAGATTGTTGCTACATTATAACGGTAATGTTTGTCACAATCGGCGCAGGGTTGTATTTTTGATGAATTTCAGGCTACGAATTTTGATTGTGTAGCAGTTGACAAACTGAGGAGAAAGAGAGACAGTGACAATTAATTAAGAGAAAGAGAAAGAGCTAGGGACGCAGAGGAGTATATAAAAAATATTATCTAAGCAAGAGATGAGCTCCAAAGTATTCGGAATAACGACCACATTCCAAATATATCAAAGATCGCGTTCTTTCTTACACTGAAAATTTCTACTCAAAAGCTAAACTCGTTCGAAATATAACATCATTGGGAATCTCAATTTACAAATTTATATGAACTGGGTTATCAACTTCAGATTGGCGTATTCGCCTAGTGGGCATTAAACTAAATATAATACCATATAGTTTTTTCATATTTATTATATAATTATTATTGCTCTCTGTAATATAAGTTTAGTATACTTTCTAGTAATTCGCATTGATACGCTTAATAGATTTTTAAATTCGTGATTAAACATTTTTCAGACAAGTGTTTAAGTACAAGTCAATATTTCTAATTCGCTGCTTGCTCATGCCATGATAAGTATTTTATGAACAAGCACACATACAAATACAAATTATCAATAAATTATTATTTTTTAGTCCATTTGCGAGCTCTGTGAGCTGTTTAAATTCGATTTATTAAAATAAAAGTAATGAATCGGTGAAATAATATTGAAATTATTATCAGTTCTATTGCTGACAAACAGTTTTTTGACCCTTCATGAGTATGGATTGCTCTAAATGCTTTAAAACTATTGAAATATACTTCAATCTCTATATAGGGCACTAAAATTTGCGTAAATTAACAATGACATGAGAAATCAGATAGTATTCTAAATACTTTATATTTCGCGATTCGGCAAATATTTTCTCAGGAGGCTTCCGTTACTGCCCTACACTGTTTTTTACGCCAGCAAGACAAGCCTTCTCGCACTTTAACATGAATTAAAGGACAAAAAAGTGAGAAGGTAACATTTTTAACTACTAAATTTTTTTCAGTAAATGTAAATGTAGCCACCCACTTCTTTCATTAATGACGTCATAACACAATATTTTGTTCTATCAAACTCATCACAGAACAGTTTATTATTGCATTGTACAACATTTGGCTGAGTATTGGACCAAACCATATTTTTTCGAGAAATTGAAACCTGACTAAAAAATTATTTTTCAGTTTTTTGAAGTTATTCTCTAAAATCAAAATTTTGTCTTCCATTTTCGAAATTGAGTTTACTACAAATATCATTATTAAATATAGTAAGTATGTTTCGAAAATAGTATTAAATAACTTAATACTAAAAAGGTACTTAAAAGTACCTGTGCTATAACATTTTTGAGTCAAGCTGAGTCAATATGAAAAATGCTCGGTCGTTAGTAGGTCGTATAATTCAAAATCGACACAGAAATTTGAAATATAAAACTTGCTTTTTTTATGGTGGTACTTTACGTTTCTCTCAAGACTTTTTCAGTTTTTGTTCCATTTATTCGCATTGTAGTTCCTAAGTCTTAGCATTATTCCATTTTCCGGCAAGGAAAGTATGTTCACTGCCTCTTTCTGAATCAAGTTAGCTCAGACAATTTGTGTTTAAGAGTATTGATTTTATTTTACAAAATTCATCTTTCATACTTTGGGCACGAGTCTCACTTGTTCTTTCATGTCCATCATGTCGTGAAGGTTATTCTTCTTTCATAATTTAGGTTGAATTTTTTCTTCTAATATTCAGAAGCATCCCTAATTTTTTTGTTTTCGTTCATTCTAAAAGTGGTGCTTCTGATGAAAGGAGATGATCCCTTCATACACTAAGTATTTTCTTGCTCTAAAAGCAAATATACTGACTTTGTGCAGAAAATAAATAAGATAACCTAGCAGTTATTGCAAACCATTGCCTTTTTACCTTAAGCTTAGTTCAGACAAAGCCTTCTAATAATCGATTATAATCGTTTTAGTTAAAAATTTATGTACTTTTTAGTTAAAAACTTCCACTTCCTTCTCTCACTGATTATTTATTTACTTTTCTCAAATTGTATCTTTTTGAAATCGTAACGATTGCACAAGATAATTGAAGAAACCGTGTAAGAAATTGCGAGAAAATTCTTCTTCAAATACTGAGAAGCTGTTTTATATTAAAAATTTCAAAAATATTATAACTTAATAACTATATCAAAGAAAACGAGCTAAATGAAAAAAAAAAAACACGAAAGCAAAGAGTTTTACTTACAGAAAATTTCTTCTGTTCATCAGAAATCAAGCTCCTGCATAGCTCAGAGACACTCTCATTTAAATACCTATTTAAGCCGCACCACACCTTCATTACATTATTTATATAAATAGCATACATACATATATTCTCCAGCTACGTGCATCACGTGTTTCTAAAGGCTGCAAACTTGTGCGGATAAATGCAATCCACGTAGAGTTCTATTTGCAAGTCAGCACAGTAATGCAAGGGCATTTAGAAGTCTTACTTATTACTTATTAAGCACAAGATCAAGATCGCAGCTAAATTGCTGCGAGTGCACTCAGCAATTGCACTGCTTAGCTCTTATTTACATATTACTTTTTTGCAACGCTTCCTACTCGCCTTAGCATTTATTTGCACAGACGTACATGACAGGTTTTATTATTTAATTTAGCGCCAATTATTTACTTTGGTAGACCAACGGCATTTGTGCGAGCTTTGCGTGCAACAGTTTGACTTGGAAATTAGCAAAATCGCATTCCGTCTATGGCGAGTTAAGATCACTTAAGGGGTGAGACCTTTATGGATAACTGATGAGGGAGGGCCACCATTTTTGTTTTTTTTTTGTGTGTTTGAAGAGACAAATATTGGAGGAGAAAAATAATGTATAATAATTTCTATTATGTTAGGTTAGTTTAATCTGGTAGACCATTAAGCCACGCCTAGACCAGCTTGGTGCTTTGCGAAACCAAAATAATTTGTATTAATATTTCACGATTGAAAGCAATACAGAAGTAGATAAAATCAATTACTTTACTATTTAATAATATGATGTATATTTATACAAATGGTAATCATAATTTCTCGAGAAAGTCTCACTGTAGTTCAGTGCCTCCTGCTACTCTCAACTCTGTACAATTTTAAGTTTTATAGAACAATTTTAGCATTTCAATTAAAAATTTTAAAATAATCTACAATGATGCTACCCCTAATGTGGACTTTTCCTCTAGAAAAGAAATGACATTTGTATATATTTGCAATTTTACATTTCAGTTGCAGTTACTGTATTCCAATATAGAGAAATATCTACTTAATTATGCTAAAATATTTGCTTTGAATGCTTATGATTATTATATAAAGCATAAACACTTAATCTACAATAGCATAACGGTATATAAATATATACAAAGCATTTAAGAAAGGGAAAAGTTCGTATAACCTAAAATTTCATACTTTTGCAACTTGCAAGGATTTAACCCGGGGTGATGTCTTCAGGTACAAAAGGCAAGTTTTCTCCCGATCTCGAAAAGTGTGGAAATATATGGAGGCTAAGAGAAGAATTGAGCCGATTCAACCAATTTTTGACACACAGACATATCATTGTTAGGAAAAAATTACCAATAAACAATGTGTTATAATTAACTTATGTTAGTAGTAGGAGGATGGAGTCATGTGTAGAAGTTCACGCAAGTGAGGAAAGTTCTCTGATCGCCATTCACTTGAGAGTGGCCAGAAACGATTCTTTTACATATGACTCAAGCAGCTCACGATTTCCGGTCTTTGACCACCTCTGGGTAGCCTAAGAACACCCGTTTGAAGGCGAGCTAAAGTGAGAAGGCGAAATATTCCTTACTTAGGGTTGTGCGCTGGGTTTGGGACCCGCCACTTAAAAACCGCCCCCAATGAAAAAGTTTAAACAGCCTCAGACAAGTGACCCCCCTTTTGATGACGACCATGGCAAACGAATTAAGGACTGTGGTTTCGGCTATAATCGCTTAAGCGGTGCCTACGCCAGTAAAGAAGTTAGTAGTTGAAGGCGAAAATATGAAAACTACAAGCTCTTTGCTTCACAATTGCAGTTAGATTTTATTTCCGAAACCGCTATGTGTTCAAAATTACTAGTCGAACTAGTGAGGATTGAAGTGTTCTGACCTTTTTGATAACATGAATGATCTAAAGAAATCTAAATCATCACTCTGGAAGAAATTATCGCCATCAGAGAGCAAATGTTACTAATCGTATACGTATAAATTATATTATTATTATGACTGAAATGAGAGAGAAGTGAAAATTATAAAAAGCAATAAAGTCTATTTCAGTATCACTTGTCATCCGCAATCTAAATGGCAACTATTTAAATATAAGATTATACTTTTCATTACTGACCTAGGTAAATGGGTAGGTAAGAGTGCAGCCCTTCTGGCTCAATTTGCGCAGATAGTGTTCGAACCATTGGTGCCTTAAAAGAAACTACTTACCTACTTTTATAGATAGATATTCAAGGATAAGTATTGGATGGATTCCAAAACTTCGATGTCTGATTTGCGATAAAGCTGGACACTCACAGAGAAAGTGGAGAAACGTTTTCTTGATTCCTTCGAGTTTGCAACTGCGGCACATGCTATTGTGGGGCATTGCCATTTTTAACGCGTGTTCTCCAATGGTCAGTGCTGTAAGTTTATGTATATTTTTCCTGGACCTATGTAATAAATGCTTGGTTTTTGTTTTGTCATAGATTGGCAAAGTCTGCTTCGTTGCTCTGCATTTGATTGTAAATCTTTAATTCTACGCTGCTTGTTCGAATCGCGTACTGAGCTCTCTCTTAATCGCTCCTAGCGGACACGGTATTGTATCTACTTCTGATTCGTCCAGAGAGGCTCCTGACTTAGCCAACTCATCTGCTTTTTCGTTGCTGAAAATATAAGTATAAACAGGGAGCTCAAATTATGGTTAAGTCGAGTTGATCTGCCAGTAAGCTTAAAGCCGTCCTTGCTTTGTTTACTACGCTGGAGTTATTTCTCGTGGTTGGATGCTTGCAAATTCTTCTTCACACCGTTTATAGCCGAGTTAACAACAAAAATTTCTTACTTTCGTTGAGATTTTTTTTTACGTAGCGAGTCAAACCCAGCGCACAACCCGTCAGTATAAAAAGCTCATTTCCACTCGAACTTAACCCTATCTTACTTTATGTAGTTTTTATTTTGCAAACAGAAACACAAATATCTTTTTAACAAAGCCTTAATAGGTAGAAGGTAGAAAATACTCAATTTCAATCAATTAACTGTTATTACAGTAAATATGTAATTATTTCGAAATCTGCCTACTGCAATATTAATATATACAAATACCACCTATCTTCGGTCCATAATAGAATAAATATAACTCAACGGCTAATATATGCAAGATCAAACGACAATTATCTATTTTTAAATTGCTCCAAGGCACCATACATACAAACATCCATATAAGTACTTATGTACAAGTTTACAAGCAATAACAAATGGCGTGCCGGCGTTTGGAAGAATCTTATCAACAATATGAATAATTGTTTGTTCTAATATTAACTTGTCGAACATGTAAACAAATTAGCGATTTCGTTCGAAAAAATATATTATATATAAAAACAACAACAAAAACAGAAAACCGATAACAAAACCTAATAATATAATCACATCGGTCGGCAGGTGGCTAGCCGCCTGGAAACATACCAAACAACAAACCAAAATCAAAACAAATTAAACATATTAAAGAAGAAGAAACTGATAAGAGCTGAACAATTAATACAGAATGACAAGTAAAAACTGCCAAAGATTCTTGTTCTTCTCGCAATTACTTTTCGTCCATACGCGTGTCGATCGCTGACGTAGGCGGCGAACCATTCTGGCAAGCCACGCTTTTTACGCGAACAGTTTGGTTGCCATTATCATTTAGCAGCATGACTAAGTTGTATTGCAGAGTTTGGGAATTTTTTCTAGATTATTTTTAATTTCTTATTCGCATAAATGCAGTACAAAGCTAGAAGACTCTCTATCATTCACTCTAACACACCTACTGAGTAAGTAATCATACATGTTTGTATGCGATTCTATGTAGGTATGTACGTGTGTATGTCTAAGTATGGTCCCATATTGTCGACGATTGAATGATTTGACTAGAATCGTATTTTATATTCATATCAGCTGAGCATATTCAAGACATAACGTATTTATGCAAGTTGATAATTTCCAATTGAAATGTCAGCATCTGTGATAGACGCTTCGGGTTTCGGCTGCTCCCCTATAAAAGCGCAACTTTCGTTTCGAAAAGGCATTAGTTGCGAAGTGACCACAGCACAGAAACAAACGTTAAGCGCCAGTGAAGTAAAGTGAATAAGACTGATTTAAGTAAAATGGGTTTGACCGGTAAAAATGTGGTTTTCGTTGGCGGTTTGGGCTTCATCGGCTACGAGGCCTGCAAACAGATTATGACCAAGAATGTGTCGGTGAGTTGAAACCAAGAATTTTACGCGTATTTTCAAGTGCTGAATGTGTTCTCAAATAAAAACAATTACATTAGAAACTAACTTAAAAATATTTATTCAACTCTCGCAGTCTTTCTTCGTATTCGATGTTTTGGAAAATGCTGAGAATATCAAGGCCTTACAGGCCATCAACCCCAAGACCAAAGTCTACTACACCAAATTCGACATCACCAACAAGGCGAGCATTAAGTCGGCACTAGCCGATGTTGTCGCTAAAGTGCAATACATTGATGTGCTCGTCAATGGCGCCGGCATACTCGCCGATCCCAATGTTGAGCTGACCATGAACATCAACTTGATTGGTCTCATACACACCACGCTCGAGGCCATTCCACTCATGGACAAGAACAAGAAGGGACGCGGCGGTCTGATTGTTAATATTGCTTCCGTTTTGGGTTTGGAGCCCGCACCACCCACCGCCGTCTACTGCGCTTCAAAATTCGGTGTTATGGGCTTCTCCCGTTCAATTTCCGTAAGTACATGGCGCACGACTACAATTTTTACCTTTGCTTATAAAAAAATATATTTTTCGCTATTTTATTTCATATCAGGATCCCTACTATTACAACCTTACCGGCATTGCGGTGGTCACTTTCTGTCCCGGTTTGACCGAAACGCCATTGAAGAACAACATTGCCACCAAATACACTTTTGAGTACTCCAAGGCGATTGGTGAGAAACTGAACAACACCAAGACACAGAAACCAGAAGCTTGTGGCGCTCATTTGGCTCAGGTGGTCGAGTCAGGCGAGAATGGTGGCATCTATATCAGCAACCAAGGCACTTTGTCCAAGGTCACACCGACCGTCTACTGGGAACCCACATTCAACTAGGTTTTCCAGCGCATATCTGAGATATTTTTGAATATTGTATATACATGTAAATATGTACATACGTATGTGTAAATATATATATATGTTATTTAGTCTGTAAGTTAAAAGTCTGAATTGAATAAATGTTCATTAGTTTTGCATCAAAACGTGACTTGACTTATTGTATTTTTGTTGTTGTAGTACCATAGTTGGTTTGCAAGAAAGTGGGAGGGTTGTGCAAATATTTGATTGATGTCTACAGGTATCTATATATAGGTATATGGTACCAGTTCACATTCTCAAATGTAAATGAAGGTGAGGCGCATTACCTTTGGCAGTTGTACACCTATGGACATTGAAATGAAAACACCCAAAGCTTTTCTTAATGTACATTTTTTGTCATGAAAATAAGATCATTTTGAATATTATGAAATACTCGCATTTGTATTAAGTAACTAATGTCTAAAAATAAAATTTAATTCTTTTTTCCAACTAGTTAACATTTTTGGTACTTTTAAGGTGATATTAGAAAACTATGACGGCTAAAATGAATATACAAAATATATGAAGCATCAGAGAGCTTAATTTTTTATTGAAAATATTTTATTTTGTTTTATTTTTCTTTCTTACTTTTATGAGTATGAATACCTCTACATCCATATTTGTGTTTTGGTTTATACTATTCCTCATACGGACACCATAATTATTGAAACCATTTTGCTATATTTCCATATACATATGTATATCATATTTATCGAAATTTGTAAGGCATCCTAGTCAGTCAAAACCACTGAAAGTTGCTGGAATCATTTTATATTGATTATTATCAAAAACCCTTTTTGTACTAAACACCAAATAACTATATAATTAAATATACGTAAATATATTTAAAGCAATTAGTAATCTATTTGCTTATCAAACAAGTTAATGACGGTGCTTTTTTATTGATACTTATAATTTACAACGGAATTACATTTCCACTTGCTTATATAGTGTATATAATAGTAAACAGCAACAAAATGTTAAATGAAAGTTGAAATAGAAATTGATAATAATAAATGGCAGATAATGCATTTAAAATAATTTTATAAATATTTAATTGCAAATGTTTGACGAAAATGTTTCAGATGGATTAAAAAGATTACGCCGAAAGGAGTTTGGTTTTAATTCATAACATCAAAGAGGTGTTGCTGAGTTGATTAAAATATGTGACCTAGTCTACGGAAAGGTGTCAAAAAATCAATTTTCACTTTTTAGTTGAAAGATGAGATGCTTTTTCACACACAGCTGTTTCCCAAAAACTAGTTTTCGCACGTTAGCTCCCTTTTCGTAGACCAGGTCACATACTTATATTGAAAAAAATATATATTGAAAATATTATTTAATCAAGAAGAATATAATTAAAATTAAATTTCATATTTTAGAAAGCTTTACGCTATTTTTAGAATTGGGTTGCCATCTTATACAAATTTTAAATTCATTAATTTAATTTTACATAACATTCAGGTTTAGTTAATATTGATGTTTTCTGTGTACTTTTTAAAAAATGTTTACTAAACTATATGATAAATGTGTTTAAGTAAAAAAGATATATTTATAAAACTGAAAATAAATATTTTAATTTAATTTTAATACTAAAGAAATTTCAGAAACTAACAGTTAAGGGCTGCTAGGATAAATCTAAAAGTTTAGAAAGGTACAAAAATATTATAATTAAAGGAGTTAAAAAGTATTAAATTAAATTCTTAAAAAATAATAAAGAAAGGTAAAAAATTTAACACGAGTTGTAAAGAAAATAGTGAGAAAGAAAATATAAAAATTTTAAATAAAAAAACGCCATATTTTTGAAAAATAAAATAAAATAAAATAAAATAAATTAAAATAAAATAAAATAAAATAAAATAAAATAAAATAAAATAAAATAAAATAAAATAAAATAAAATAAAATAAAATAAAATAAAATAAAATAAAATAAAATAAAATAAAATAAAATAAAATAAAATAAAATAAAATAAAATAAAATAAAATAAAATAAAATAAAATAAAATAAAATAAAATAAAATAAAATAAAATAGAATAGAATAGAATAGAATAAAATGGCTGTTAAAAATGTTCAATTAATAAAAAAAATTTCAGCTGAAAATTTATTAAGATAGGAATATCAATCAAAAACACAATATTTTTGAGAAAATTGGAAGTTAAGAAAACTAAGCTTTAGGGTTGCCAACTTTTTAATAAATTTATTTCATATAAACTGATAAAACCCGCGAATAAATACAACATAAAAAAGTTCAAAATTTTTTAGAAAGCCTAAAATAGCTTTCTTAGAAAGGGTTGCCACCTCAATATTTTTTATTTAATTCATGTAACAAAATACATGCAATATTAAAATATAAATATCAAATATTTTGAGTTTATGAATTATTTTAGTGAAGAGTTGCCACCAGTTCGAAAAATTAATTCAAATTGATCAAAAAATTAATATTAGTATTTAGAAAAAATTAAAATATTAAAGTAATAATTAAAGATTCTATGCTGCCAGAAGGCAAATCCGCTTTTGTCTACTTAGTTCTATGTACATAGCTCGATATAACCTTAACAAGGTATATGCTATAGTTTACCATGAAGTGTGTAACAACGAAAGCAAAACGTCCGAGTTTCTATAAATTATATACACACAAATTATCAGTCGGTTTGTTTTATATATTTTGGTATATCCATCTGAAATTTATTTTGAACACATCCTTTTTTTATCTAAGAAACTGCTATTTTGTCGAAACCGCCGATATTGAATCACTATCGGTTATGGCTACCATACAAACTGAAAAATCGGAATTAACTTTTTTATTTGAAGCGATATCTTTATAAAATTTGGCGTGAATTAGTTTTCAAGGCCACGGTACAACCACTGAAGAAATTTTCTTCAGATTAGATCACTATAGCTGCATAGCTATCATACCGACATAACGATGGGAATCAGGTCCTTGTGTGGAAGACATTATTATTTGGCAAGATATATTTACGAAATTACGTAACCGAAATACCGGTTACCCTAAGACTACACAAACTGACCGACACCAATCAAGAAAATGATTTTTCTATAGGTTTACCCCTTTTTGTTAAAGAAGTGAATTATAGCCTCGGCATGGCCGAATCTTTACATTCTTTCTTGCTTTGGATCATTTTCTCTCTGGACACTGCTACGCCACGATATGCTAATATTATCGATGATTCATGAGACTCTACAGATGAGCATAGTTCTTTGGTTGTTATCACTGTCGATCATATACATTGTGACAAAAAAGTACCCGAAAATTGTATTTATGTAAAACGCAAAATTATTAATTATTCATCAATATATATTTTTTCGCTTTCAAAGTAATCTCCACCATCGTAATACAACGATTTTCCGATCCTCGAAACACTTTTCACAAGCACTTTTTGGGATGGCCTTAAACACCTTTAGCGAATTTTGTTATCTCTTTGATCGACTGAAAGCGGGTTTCACGCACAGGCCATTTCAGTTCGAGGAAAAAAAAATCGCACGGAGTGAAATCCGGTAAATACAGTTATCGATCGATGGTATCCATTGCGTTTTGGAAAATCGTGTAAAATCCATGAATTCTTCTTCCACAATTTCGGCCTCGAATGCCTTAATACGCTATACAAATAGAACTTCTTATTGATCGTCTGTCTCTCCGGAAAAAATGTATGATGTCCCAAACCAATGAGTATCACTTCGATTTTTGAGGGGCTTTGACCTAGTTCTATGATTGTTCACTTCTTTGCAAGTCAAATTCATAAAACTAAGTCTCATCGACAGTTATACTTAATGCTCTCCATGAATGTGGGATTGGAATTCGCACAATCAAGCATGTATAAAGAGACTTGTTTACGAAACTTTGTTTGTAGCAAATTCAACTTCATCGGGACGAGTCGAGCAAGAACGTGCTTCATACCCATAGTATCCAGCAAAATTATTCGAACGGACTCGGTAGAGTTATTGTGCTGTTCTGCCATCTCTCTAACGCTTGCCTAACGATTTTCAAGCACCATATTCTTCACTTTTTAAATATTTTCATAGAAGATGTTAAAGGTCGTCCAGAACGAGGCATGTCTTCAACGATTTCTCGACCGCCTTTGAAGGCTTTTTATTACAAGTAGGGTTGTTTCTGGTAAAATTGAGTCACTGTAAACTTTTTTAATATTCACAACGATTCCGTACACAAAATTTGGCTATACATATATGCAAAATTTTTGAGAAATTTTTTGTTCGGTATTTTTATCTATTGTAAAAATCACAAGGCGCCACAGTTTTGAAAATTAGTGCGTTCAGAACCGTTACGATAACACAATATAACGACTTCTAAATCAAAAGGCGAAGTTTACAAAAAATGCCGTATGCAGCTATTTAATTATTCTATGTTAACAAGGTACAGAGAAATAAAAACGACTTTGTAGTGTTTGTTGACAAAAGTTCGCTGAGAAATTGTGATTAGTAAATATCGAAAGTGATTAGCAATAACATGCTAAAAATTAGCAAAATGCCGACGACTGAAATAACGCAAATCCGAAAGTGATCAACATATGATCTGTATTAAAAATTGTGCTCAATGGAAATTTAGAAAAAATCTCAGTACAACAAACATGAGAAGCAACAATGGACTCTCGTGTCAACTTTTAGAATGACTCGACTACTTCTTGACTTGTGCACTTAAAAGTATATATATGTATATATATTATAATTTATATATTATATAGATTATTTATATATTATATATATATATATATATATATTTATACCCTGAACAGGGTATATTAACTTTGTCACGATGTTTGTAACACCCAGAAGGAAGCGTCGGAGACCCTATAAAGTATATATATAAATGATCAGGATGTTGAGCTGAGTCGATTTAGCCATGTCCGTCTGTCTGTCCGTCTGTCCGTCTGTCCGTCTGTCCGTCTGTCTGTATATATACGAACTAGTCCCTCAGTTTTTAAGATATCCTTTTGAAATTTTGCAAACGTCATTTTCTCTTCAAGAAGCTGCTCATTTGTCGGAACGGCCGATATCGGACCACTATAGCATATAGCTGCCATATAAACTGAACGATCGGAATCAAGTTCTCATATGAAAAACTTTCGCATTTGACAAGATATATTCACGAAATTTGGTATATATTATTTTCTAAGGCAATAATGTAATCTCCGAAGAAATTGTTCAGATCGGTTAACTATAGCATATAGCTGCCATACAAACTGAACGATCGGAATCAAGTTCTTGTATGGAAAACTTTCACATTTGACAAGATATATTCACGAAATTTGGTATATATTATTTTCTAAGGCAACAATGTAATCTCCGAAGAAATTGTTCACATCGGTTAACTATAGCATATAGCTGCCATACAAACTGAACGATCGGAATCAAGTTCTTGTATGGAAAACTTTCACATTTGACAAGATATATTCACGAAATTTGGTATATATTATTTTCTAAGGCAACAATGTAATCTCCGAAGAAATTGTTCAGATCGGTTAACTATAGCATATAGCTGCCATACAAACTGAACGATCGGAATCAAGTTCTTGTATGGAAAACTTTCACATTTGACAAGATATATTCACGAAATTTGGTATATATTATTTTCTAAGGCAACAATGTAATCTCCGAAGAAATTGTTCAGAACGGGTTACTATAGCATATAGCTTCTATACAAACTGGAAACATAGTTACTAACAGAAATGCACCTGTGAAGGGTATTTAGCTTCGGTGCAACCGAAGTTAACGTTTTTTCTTGTTTTATTTACATTCACTACTTTGTTGTAGCAAAGCATGCAGAACTTATTTTCAGGCAAACACTTTCTGCAGCAACATTGTGTGGGGTATTTTGACGTAACAAAAGCTATGTTAATGTGTCGTTTAATTGGCGTCTGCCCCATTTTCGTATCAAAAGCTCCGTGACATGCGCGAACGAGCCCCTACACGCGCCGGGAGGATTTGGATATAAAAAGCCGGTAAAGCGCTCAGTCGCATCACAGTCGCTGGGCAAACAGTTGCAGGGAAGTGTTTTCATACGAATTACGGTGTTTCTGGATTTTGAACTAAATTTTCATTAAATATGAGTTTGGCGGGTAAAAATGTTGTGTTCGTTGGTGGCTTGGGCTTCATTGGTTATGAAGCTTGCAAAACGTTGATGACCAGAGATTTGGCGGTAAGACGAAAGAGATATTAAAAAATAAATTGTGAAAAATAAAGAATAAATAAAGAGAGTTAAAAAATATTGAATTAAATTATTAAAAAATAATAAAGAAAGGTAAAAAAACTTAACACAAGTTGCGAAGTAAATACAGTGAGAAAAAAAGTTAAAAACTTCAAGTAAAAAAAACGCCATATTTTTGAAAAAAAAATAAAAATAAAATGAAATAAAATAAAATAAAATAAAATAAAATAAAATAAAATAAAATAAAATAAAATAAAATAAAATAAAATAAAATAAAATAAAATAAAATAAAATAAAATAAAATAAAATAAAATAAAATGAAATAAAATAAAATAAAATAAAATAAGATAAAATATAATAAAATAAAATAAAATAAAATAAAATAAAATAAAATAAAATAAAATAAAATAAAACAAAATAAAATAAAATAAAATAAAATAAAATAAAATAAAATAAAATAAAATAAAATAAAATAAAATAAAATAAAATAAAATTGAAAAGCAAATAAAAATTAAATAAAATAAAGTAAATAGTTTTATTTGACTAATAGTAGAAAAATATTCCAAAAAAAAAAAAATATCGGAAAATTAAAAAAAACAAAATAAAATATATGTATAATTTTGGAAGTGAAAAAATTTTTCATTAAAAGTTTATTATTAAAAATATTATCTATAAAAAAATTGTCACAGAACCTAATATTTTCATTTAATTGCTAAATATTAAAAATAAAACTATTTCGAAATCTTTAAATTAAATATTATTTCATTTTCATTTTTTCAATAAAAATTTTGAATAAAAAATTTCTTTAGAATATCTAAGCATGTCGTAATACAGAAATCTAAAAAAAAATATAAAAAAATCTTAGAAAATTTAAGAATGAAACAATACAGAAATTTAAAAAATAAATCCTAAGAAAGTTTAAGAAAGAAATAGTATAGAGATCTAAAAAATATTGAAAATTAAAAAAGAAAAATAATTATACAAAAATAAAATTGTAAGTTTAATGAATTGAAATAACTATATAAGTATAAAAAATTAATTTTTTTTATCATCATTATAAATTTATTTGAAAAATTATGAAAGTTTTAACACAGTAATCTGAAACCAAATTATTATTTTCTGTATAAACAAATTTATTTTAATAATATAAATCAAAAATAAATTGACGGTCTCCCTTTCTTCTAATATAGTCCCTCTTCATTTTCGATGTTTTGGACAAACCCGAAGCTGTGAAGGCCTTGGAGGAGATCAATCCCAAGACCAAAGTCTACTACACCAAGTTCGACATTACCAGCAAGGATAGCATTAAGCAATCGCTCGCCGATGTTATCGCCAAAGTGCAATACATTGATGCACTCATCAATGGCGCCGGCATACTCACCGATCCTAATGTTGAGTTAACCATGAACATCAACTTGATTGGTCTCATCAATACCACACTCGAGGCCATTCCACTCATGGACAAGAACAAGAAGGGACGCGGTGGTGTGATAGTCAATATAGCTTCCGTGTTGGGTTTGGAGCCCGCACCACCCACCGCCGTCTACTGCGCTTCGAAATTCGGTGTTGTGGGCTTTTCGCGTTCACTTGGCGTAAGTGGCACTTTCTAATAGTTTTTGATAATATTAATTACATATAAATATTTTATTTGTGTTAAAAATTTTTTTTTAATAATAAAATAACAAAAATAAATATTTTTAAACTATTCTATTTCCAGGATCCCCACTATTATGAGCACACCGGCATTGCGGTTGTCACTTTCTGTCCCGGTTTGACTGATACGCCATTGAAGAATAACATTGCGTCCAAATATACCTTCGACTATTCCAAGGAGATTGGCGAGAAACTGAACAACTCCAAAACACAGAAACCCGAAATTTGTGGCCAACATTTGGCCCAAGCCGTTGAGTTGATGGACAATGGCGCCATCTACATTAGTAACCAAGGCACATTGACCAAGGTGAAGCCAAGCGTCTACTGGGAACCAACTTATTAGTGACTCTGGCAAAATTTTATAAAATACTTATGATTAATGCGCTTTTACTACCAAAGTTAGTTAGAAAAAAATGTGTTATATAATTTAAGTTTTATTAATTTTAGTGAGATTATTAAAATTTAATAAATTATTTTTATAAAAAAATTTAATGAAAAGTTTTGTTTGATTCTGGGAAATAATTTTTAAGTTTGTGTATAAAAATATAAGAGGCAGAGCGATACTGAACTCCAAGATTGCCAGAAATAACTTTTTATATTTTATGAGCATCCATTGACTTAGGTTTTCTGTTGTGAAAAATATTTTCGAATTCTCTACCTTTCGTCTGAGATTGTCATGCCACACCTTATTCGCTGCATCCATCACCACTGTTTATAAATAAATGTTTATTTTTAGAAACTAATATTTAACAAAATTGAATTTTTTCACTTATTTCATCTCGTTTTTGTGCATGTATTTGTAAATAAAAGCATATCAAATTCATATATAAGCGCTGTTCTTGTGTGTGATTAAATAAAGTGTCTCGTGAGTTCTTTGCTCTGCTGAATTATTATTTTTCAGTGAAAGAACTTTGCTATTCGAATATAATATGACAGATGAAAGTTTCCATTTTTTCATTTTGAGTAAAAGTCAATTTTTCTTTTCTAGACTCTTCTACGTCCACAGCCTCTAAATAATAGTCCTTTCCATCAAAATTTAAAGCATTTTTGAAAACATTTAATATTTCTCAATGATAATTGAATGCTTTTATTACTAATAACCCAAAATTTGCTTGATCGACATTTTGAAATTCATCCTATTACACGTCGCAGGAAAATGGTCGTTGAAGATACGAGATGAGAAAGCACTTGGAGGATTCGAGAGAACCGTTCTTCACAAATATTTGAATTCGTTCGCGCGAACGATGAATTGGAACCATTTAGTGTATAGTTAAGCGCATACAAATTCAACGAAGGCGCTGGTTAGGCGGTGTCGTTAGTTTGGAAGATGATGCCCCAGCGACAAGCTCTTTTGACTTGGGGAGAAAACAGAAGCAAGGTCGCCAACATATCCAATGGAAGGACTAAAAGTGAACAAATCTGACTACATTTGGGATGTGCAACTGGCGTGACCACGCAAAGGATAGAGGAAACTGACGAAGTTTTCTGTTGTACCCATGGTTGTAAAAGATGATGAAAAAGTGATGGCCTGGATAACTGATTTTTTAAATAGAAATTCTAGTGTATTTCAAGACATCCTTTACTTAAAACTTTTCATATATTGAATTTTGTGGTTTTTCTTACTTTGTAGCAAAATAATATTTGCACCTCGAAACCGCATGAATGAAATTGGAACCCCAATACAATAAACTGTTGCATCAACAACAACTATGATATGAATAACATATACATATACATATATGTTATTGTTTGTGTATGTATGTAGTATTTAAGAATTAGCAAATTTTTTATTATTTGCCCACATAGTATTTTTATTTAACTTATTATTTTAATAATGAAATATAAATAAGTCCTTTGTAGTCAGTATTGTAAAAATTCTGAAACTAATGGTGGGAAAACACATTTTAATATAATAATATAATAATTATAATAATATATGAAAACTCAAAAGTTAAAATTATACATAAACATTTATTTTTTTTTTCTATGATACACAAGTGGTCTGAGAATATATATACAATAAAATTTGCTACAAATTTGTGAGGAACATTTTTTTATAGCTCTTGTCATTTGCGAGATATATACAAAGAAAAAATGCGAAATTCGTGGAAAAATCGAATTCTCGTACTACCTCGCAGGTGTGTGAGTGAACACATCTGAGAGATATGCGTCTAAAGTCAAAGCGATGTCATAAAATACCACTGATCTGTAGAAATTTCAAGATACAAAATTACGAATGTAGTGTATTTTCTATGGAAAATTTTTACATGCCTTAGTCTAATTCTTAATGTTAATATTAAAAGCTAAAATTTTCAGGAAATTTTTTTAAGGTACTTAATGAGAAATTTCGTGACGGCACTGAAAAAAATTAATAGTTCAAAAAAAAAAAAAAAAAAAAAAAACACCCTAATAAATATTCATAAATATATTATGCTATATATATTGCATAAGTTTGTGAGTTCAAAATAAATGTTTATGATTTAGAAGCGTATTCGAATAATGATATTTTTGAAATGCAAATGTGAACCCATAATTTATATTTTTGAAAAAATAGACATACCTCTTGGCTGGCGGCGCTTTCATCAGTTTGCATATCATCAACAAATAAATATACCTAAATGTATAGGGTGGGCCATATAAAATTTTAAATTTAAAAAGTCAATAAAAAAGCGACTTGATATTTTTCAAAGGCCTAACATTTATTTAAAAAAGTTGTTTTATGAGATTTATTTGTGGAAAACAATTTTGGAAAAATGACCACCACGGCTGAGTTTACAGTAGCTTATCCGATCCACCCAATTTTGGAGTACTTTCTCGATGGTTTCAGGCCTTATGGCAGCTACAGCAGCTTGAATCTCGTACTTTAGATCTTGAATTATTTCTGAATGGTTGGCGTAACATTTTTCTTTAAAAGCTCCCCACAGAAAATAGTCCGACGGTGTTAAATCGCAGCTTCTGGGATTCCAATTCACATCAGCTCTTTTGCTGATTATGTGATTTTCGAAGATAGGGCGTAAAAGATTGAGTGTAGCGTTTGCTGTATGGCACGTGGCACCGTCCTGCTGGAACCAAATATTGTCCAAGTCTTCCTCTTCAATTTGCTTGAAGAAAAATTCGGTTAACATTGCGTGATATCGCTCATTGATGGTTACGGCGGTTCCTTCTTCATTTTCGAAGAAAAATGGGTCGATGATTCCACCAGACCAAAATCCGCACCATGCAGTGATTCGTGCTGGGTGCATTGGCTTCTCGACGATTACGTGCGGATTTTCTGTGCCCCAAATGCAACAATTCTGTTTGTTAACGTAACCATCGAGGTGGAAATGAGCCTCGTCCGAAAAGATGATTTCTCGGTAAAATTGACCATCCACTTGACTTACCACTTTGGAAAAAAGTTTTCAATATTTCCCAGTTTTATTCTAGTGAAAAGCGACCCATATCGTAAATTTTATACTTTTTACTGAATCTCTGTCACTTTCCGAATGGTTTTTGACGTTTCCAATGTTGAAATATTGATAATTCAAATTTTAAACGTTAGATGGCCCACCCTATATATGAAAATATACAGTAGTCATAATTCTGTTTATAAATCCCTTTTTTATTATCCAATAAATTTTTAGTTTATTTTCAGTGTAGTTTTGTTAAGAAAATGTGTAAAATTCGCGAGATTTGAATTGAAGTGTGAAATGGAACTCGAAGGTTTTTTTTTATTTTTTATTTTTTTTAATTTCAATGTTTCTTTTAAGTAGTTGTTAAATATAGTATGTTCTTAGATAGTTCACAATTTGTTATATATTCTTATACCGAGGTATTTTATGGTTTTCGTCGTTTCGATAGTTTCTGAATGAACTTAAGTGTACGACTTCACGGGTTGTGTTTCCTAGTTAGCAGAATGAGTTCCGTTTCTTCCGCAGCTAGGATAAGACCATGTGAATACAACCATGGCTGTGTTCGCAGCATGACTTGTGTTAGTATGCATCTATCTAGGCCATATCGGGATTCCGAGCGGTTATGATGGCGGCAAAGGCGTCCTCATACCCATCGAGGAACCATTCGTCTGATATTTCCACGTTTAAAATTCCGTTATTTTGATAAATATTCATATTTTTGTGAATAAAAATTTCGTAGAATGTACAGATTGAATTGAGAGAATAAAATTGATCATAAAATATAATGATCAGAGTAATGGCATGTTGAGCATTTGAACTATTGAGAGTATTTAAGAGAACTATAAAATTTTCAATAGGCTCTGATAGTAATTTTTTAAAGTAAACATTTGTATATAATAACTAAAACTCAAATATAATAAATAAAAAATGCATTTGGTGGCATTTCGAAATGAAAACATATATGCAAAAATAAATTTAAAAAATATCAAAGGAATGTCATATATTTAAGTATAACAAACATTTGCTATTTGCTTGTTTAACAAAAATTAATTATAAATTTATGCATTTTTGTAAATAATGTCTGTAAGTCAGCCCATAATTCATTTTGAAATTTCATTTAATTTGGTCACTTGCCATAAATCAGAAATAACAACCAAAGATCTTGTATGTACAAAATTCCAAAATGTTTTCTTTGAATTTTAGAGATATTTTAATTAATTTCGTTTTCTAAATGAGTACTTAAGGAGGAATTCTACTCTAGAATTTTTTAAAAAATTTGATTCTTTTCATATACTTAAAGTTTAGACCCTTAAGAACATATCCTTCAAAAGATTTTTAAAAAAAAAAATTATTATAAGGGCTACAGTTACTTTAGTGACGCAGTACCTAGCCTGGTAGGTAGGTAGACTCACTTTTTTAAACGCCTTTTTCTCGAAAGTACTTTTTTTCTTCCGGTACCGGCATTATCTCAAGATCTATACAACCGGTTTACTTGAAATTTTGTGTGAACCTTTTTTGTATAATCCTTTATCGTCCCTACCAGTATCGTGTCAAAATTTTTGTTTTTAATATTTTAAAAAAATTCAGGAATTTCAAACAAAAAGCGTAAAAAATGGTTTTTATTTTCAGGCAGTCGCCATTTCTCGAAAAAATTTTAATTATTTTAAATTAAGAATTTTTTTTGATTTTTTTTCAGACCACCAGGAGTGACAGGGTCAATGTCACCAGGATGCCCCATTTTTTTATTATGCCGGAAAAAAATTTGCACGAATAGTGAGCAATCTTGATATTTATTACAAAAAATTGTTTAAATTGGAACAAAATAACTCAAGCCCCCAGATAGCGAATATTTTGACGACAGTTCCCATTTCAAAATTTAGACCTGAGTCGGTCGGGCGCGAATCGAGATAAGCCCGCGCAAACGGTCCGATTTTTTACTGAGGTCAATAAAAGTTTGTTCTGTGTATGCTGGCATACGTAGAGTATCATCTACTATAAGCAATTCTACAATGACAAAACTTATAATTCGAGCTTGTACTCTTAACAATTGAACCGAATTTGAAGAAGCAATCGCCCAGCACCGTTCTACTTTGTCCAAAGGAGAGAAATGCGTTCTATCAGCAGACACACCAGAGTCTGCCTGAGCTTTGTGTGAGACTATTATGCGTACATCTTAAATTCTGCTCACCAAATGGTTACTAACTCTACCTATTATATACTTTTTTATACTCTTATTCTTGTCTAAAGTAATTTTGTATTTTGTCGCCAAAAATTTCGCCTCAGGAAAAGTTTATAAAAAGTCGCTGTTCCAGGTGTTTGTCGATATTTGGTGTTAGAGTGACATTATGAAATTACCTTCAAAACGGTAATAAGATATTGAGCAAAAGCTTATTTGACCTAATCGCATCATTTTAACTTGTTTTAATTAATTAGATATTTCTTCTTCGGGATTAGCAGTTTATGCTTCGCGTTTTACTGCTAACAATCGCTTAATATCATCCTTAAAATGTCAAAAGTCAAATAATTAATAAAAAATATTTGTTTTAATTTTTAAAAGAGAATAACTGTCAAGTTCAGAAATGTTCTGAAATAAAAATAATATTGTTAAACAAAAATATTTTGTGAGTTAGCTGTTTATTTCTTTTTTACCAATATGAAAGGTTTAAATAACTCTGAAAACACATATTTATTAATAACACGTTAAATTCTTATCTTCATTATAAACATACATTTTTTTCTCAATAAAAAATATCATATACAAACAAACATATGTAAGTTTGTCCATTGATATGTTTATTTGCCTATTAAGAATGTGTACTGCTTGTAATACATTGTGGCATTTTAGAAATCTATTTTATTATTAGTCCACCGCAAGCATTTATCTAATCAGATTTTGCCAGCTCAATTAAAACATAAATAGGTATACATATGTATGTACATAATAACAACAAATATTTGATCATTTATTGGCAATGTAATTGCTTCAACAAAACAGCTGTTGTGGGTGTGTTCCACTTGAGAATACATATACATACATATGTATATATATATTTATATTTATGTATACATATAAGTATGTATGTATATGCATATATCTGTATATATAAAGGGTGATTTTTTAAGAGCTTGATAACTTTTTAAAAAAAAAAAACGCATAAAATTTGCAAAATCTCATCGGTTCTTTATTTGAAACGTTAGATTGGTTCATGACATTTACTTTTTGAAATTTCATTTAAATGTTGACCGCGGCTGCGTCTTAGGTGGTCCATTCGGAAAGTCCAATTTTGGGCAACTTTTTCGAGCATTTCGGCCGGAATAGCCCGAATTTCTTCGGAAATGTTGTCTTCCAAAGCTGGAATAGTTGCTGGCTTATTTCTGTAGACTTTAGACTTGACGTAGCCCCACAAAAAATAGTCTAAAGGCGTTAAATCGCATGATCTTGGTGGCCAACTTACGGGTCCATTTCTTGAGATGAATTGTTGTCCGAAGTTTTCCCTCAAAATGGCAATAGAATCGCGAGCTGTGTGGCATGTAGCGCCATCTTGTTGAAACCACATGTCAACCAAGTTCAGTTCTTCCATTTTTGGCAACAAAAAGTTTGTTAGCATCGAACGATAGCGATCGCCATTCACCGTAACGTTGCGTCCAACAGCATCTTTGAAAAAATACGGTCCAATGATTCCACCAGCGTACAAACCACACCAAACAGTGCATTTTTCGGGATGCATGGGCAGTTCTTGAACGGCTTCTGGTTGCTCTTCACCCCAAATGCGGCAATTTTGCTTATTTACGTAGCCATTCAACCAGAAATGAGCCTCATCGCTGAACAAAATTTGTGCGAAAAACACATTTCGAACCGAACACTGATTTTGGTAATAAAATTCAATGATTTGCAAGCGTTGCTCGTTAGTAAGTCTATTCATGATGAAATGTCAAAGCATACTGAGCATCTTTCTCTTTGACACCATGTCTGAAATCCCACGTAATCTGTCAAATACTAATGCATGAAAATCCTAACCTCAAAAAAATCACCCGTTATTTTCTACGCAGCGCGCTATCGGCGGCCTCTTGGCTAACTCGCATTTTTGGTTATCTTTTCTAAAATTCTCTAAACACGCGCCTTCTTTCCCAACACTCAGCCACACAAAACCAATATGACATGAGTGGCAAGTGTTGACTTTATTTTATTTTTAGTTCAATTAACGTCACAGCGACTAGAAAAGCGCGCAGTGCGAGTAAACAGGAGTATAAGATAACACATAAGTAAAATAAATAAACAGAAAATGCACAGATGTATGTACATATATACTAGAATGTATTCGTATGTATGAAAGTATATACTTATGTTGAAATAAAATATTAATGTTTTGACTATTGGTGCTTATCAAACACTCGTGTAAATTGCATAGAAAATAAAAACAGTTTTTGAAAAAAAAAAACATTTTTTGAAGAATACAAAACTTTTTAAACAATTTTTTAGAGAGAAAATTATATACATACAATATGCATGTACATATTTAAACATAGTATATACATTTTTTTTCTTGAAAATTATATATTTTATTATATTATTTTAACAATAAAATAGTGTTAATTTCATTTAGTCCATTTTTCAAGTTAACCGGCAATAGTAAAATTTCCACATGAATAATTGATTACTTCGCTAAAGCTCATACTCATATCGTGTAAGCATAAACAACCATATACACACAAGTAAATAAACAATCAAATCTGCATCTGCTTCAGCATATTATCTAATTTCTCTTTTCCAACTACTCACACAGCCGCTCAGTTGATAAGAGAGCGCAAATACAAGTAAAAAAGAAAAAAATAAGAGCGATAGCTTGGTACATATTTCTCCCCTTTTTTGGTTGATTTTTCTGTTATGCCTAAAAGTAGGCAATACTAGTTGGTAGGCGAGCACTGATCGCTATCAAACAGTATGGCAACACTTTTGTATAAAAGTAAATAAAATACATACATATGTATGAGTGCATAAATAAGTATGGATGAGAACTCATCGTAGAAAAATTTTTTGAAAGAAATAAATTTAAAAAAATGTGCAAACAACTTTTAACTATTAGAAAAATCAAATTATTAATACTAAATTAATACAAAATTAAATTATATATATATTCAAAACTTTAAATTTATATATTACTGAAAGGAAA
>CM050325.1:92639770-92683495 GCA_027475135.1 Bactrocera correcta
ATAAAAAATAAAAATGTATGTAAAAAAATTGTATCTATCAAAAACAAAAACTTAAATATTTTCAACTATCCAAATATTTCAAAACTTAAAAAAATTAGATATGATAAAAAAATGCTAACAGAAAAAAAATTGTAGAAAAATTTTTAACAAAAGCTAACAAATAGTATAATAAAATTCTTTTTTTTTTAAATAAATCTTAAGAAAAAATATTTTGCAAAAGGTTTTTAAAGCAAATTTCGTAAAATTTTTTTTAAGAGTTTTAAAGAAAATTGTAATTAAATTTGTATAAATTGTTTGATGAAAATATTTTTTTTTTTTTCAAAAACTCAAAAATAATAATATAAAATTTTTTCTTTTCCAATAAAATCCTAAGAAAAATTATTTTGCGAAAGGGTTTTAAAAAAATATGATAACAAGTTTTTAATGCAAAATATTTATCAAAACTTTAATGAAGAAACTTTAAAAAGTTTTTTGAAAAAAATCTAAGAAAAAAATAAAGGTTTTTGAAAAAATTTCGTAAAAAGTTTTTAATGAAGCATATTTTATTTAAAAGTTTGAACAATAAAACTATCAAATAAATTTTTTTTAAAGATTTAAAAAAAAAAATTTCTTAAACTGTTTTAAATGAAAAACATTTTTTTTTTTATCAAAAACAATCTTTTTTTTTGAAAAAAAACCTAAAAAAACTTGTTTGCTATAGGTTTTTTTTTTAAGACGAGTATCTTTTTCAAAAGTTTTCAAAGAACAATAAAACTATCAAATAAATTTTTTTTAAAGAGGTTTTAATGAAAAATAGAGTTTTTTAACAAAAATTCGTTTTTAATAGAGAATACTTTTTCAGAAGGCTAAACAATAAAATTCAATCAAAAAATAAAAAAAACAGAAAAGCAAGAGGTTTTAAAAAAAATTTTGTTAAAAGTTAAAAGTTTTGAAAAATATTTTACAATAAAATTATAAAAAAAATTTTTTTTTTTAAGGCGAAACAACACTAAATTTATTTATTAATACCACCTTTTTATAAAAAAAAATTGCAAATGCATTTGTTTCCAGAAACGGAGCAAACTGTGGCGCTATTTCTTCACACCACTTACACACACACAAATAAAACTTTGCACACATTTGGTAACTGCATTTTATGGCAATCGTAATGAAAGCATAAAGATTTCGGTAAGCACTTTTTATGCATAAAAAAATTTTAAATTTCAACTACATATACATATATGTATATACAAATGTATGTACATATGTATCTACTTGTATTTACATGTCCCTGCCTGTACAGTGTCCATGCCTAGGTCCGAAATGGCTCTGTCACCACTATTGGCCATTTGCATTCATTAGAATGCATTTGCAGAACGTTCTTTGGGTGTCTTACTTTTAATTTTCTTTGCTCTGACTTTATGCATTTTTATGCATCTTTGTTGATTGTGATCTTTGCCCCGCACACATACACATATGTACCTACATGCGTGCATCCTCAATTGAGTAAAAGTGGTTTATATCCGTGTACGAGGTTTTAGTTAAAGGGCCGTAGCTATAAACATAAGTGAATATGTGCATATGTATTTATGCATATTTTAGCTAAATATGGAATTGTAGAGTTGCCATGTTATTTCTCAAGTGCTACTGCTTTGACACAGTAGTAAAAACGCTAGATTTTAAAGAAATGCTACAGAGTAGCTCGCTGAGTATTGCGATAGTTTACAGAAGAATTTTTTATTTTTAGAGGAGGGTTGCCACCTGTTTCACTTTTTATTTCATTTTATGCAAGTTATTAGATAGAAATAAAAAAGATAAAAATACTCATGTATCATGTTCTTTCAATTTTATTTAAATTTTAAAAAAGGTTGCCACCTGTTGCGCTTTTCATTTTATTTTATGAAAGTGATTCGATAAAAAGTATTTATATTTTATGAAATTTATTAAAAAACTTACAATTTTTTACAGAAGAACTTTGTATTATTAGAGTAGAGTTGCCACCTTTTTCACTTTTTATTTTATTTTATGCAAGTGATTAAATAGAAATAAAAAAGATAAGAATACTCGTGTAACATGTTCTTTCAATTTTATTTTAATTTTAAAGAAGGTTGCCACCTGTTACCCTTTTCATTTTATTTTATAAAAGTGATTCGATAAAACATATTCATATTTTATGAAATTTATTAAAAAACTAACAATTTTTTACAGAAGAACTTTGTATTATTAGAGTAGAGTTGCCACCTTTTTCACTTTTTATTTTATTTTGTGAAAGTGTATAGATAAAAAATATTCGTATTTTATGAGATTTCTTAAACAAATGAATTTTTTACAGAAGAATTTGATATTATTAAACGATGGTTTCCACCTGTTTCACTATTTATTTTATTTTATGCAAGTGATTTCATAAAAATACATACTCGTGTAACATGTTCTCCAATTATATACATATTTTTTTGAAGAAGGTTGCTACCTGTTTAATTTTTTATTTTATTTTATTAAAGTGTTTAGATGGAAATGTTCGTATAACAAGTTTATCCAATTTTATATTTTATGAGGAAGGTTGCCACTTGTTTCACTTTTATTCAAGTATTTTATATAATTATTTTTTTTTTTTTATATTATTTATTAAGTAAAGATGTTCGTATAACATAATCGACGAAATAAAAAAGTTTTAGAAATCATATGACAAAAAAAATTTAAAAAAGTTGCCACCATTAGTTAAAAAATTTAAAATTTTCAAAAAAAATTGTGGAACTATTTAAATTCACAAGAGCATCAAACTGAAGCGGTTTAGTATAGCTGTCTGTCGGAGAAATTTTAACCAGAGTTGCCAACTTTATAAGAAATGTATTTCAATTAAAGCAATTTTAGAGTTCCTTCATTTGCAATGAAATTTCACACAATCTTAGTAAAATTTGTATTTTCGATATAATAAAAATTTTGAATAAAATATTTAAACTTCTATGGGAAAAATATTTAATTTTTTATAAAAAAATTAGGCTGTTTTTTATTCGAGAAAACCCCTAAAACTCCTTGGTAGCTTCTTTGAAATACCCTCATATCTCTGAAACTATTGATCATATTCAGCTTCAATATTCTCATATATAATAAATGTTCATTCGAAGTCTATGCAAAAAAAGGTCGACTTCTTGAAATACGCAAGTAGATATACACTTAGTATACTCTAATCAATATCCTTATCTCTTACTTCCTTTAAATAAACCACCGATCTGAGACGCCGGTATTTATTTGTACAAAAATTGACCAAATTTTTCATCTCGCTCCAATCTTATCCTTCTTATTTGTCAAAAAAAAAGTACTACTCCTGCCTGCCTAACAGTTTAAAAATCAAATTGTACTTACCATACATACAAATATACACATACATCCCTTCAACTGCAACCTGCCCAAAAACTGTGAAAAAAGAAAGCTTCTGAATAATTTTGCACTCATTTGCTTATCTTAAAGCAGTCTTAATGGATTAAAATAACTACAAGTGAGAGCATTAGAACGCAACATATTTATAAACAGAAAACAAATAGAAATTTGCATTTAGTATCTGCAACTTGCAGTAATACTGGCTGACATAAAGGCAACAAAGATGGTAGATTTCAGATAGCAAATTGCAAATAGTGGATTCTGTCAACATATTGGGGATTATGCCTGATATAAATAGAGAAGACAATGGCAGGAATGGACGGAAAGATAACAATAAGAAATAGAAGCAGCAAAAAAATAGGAGACACAGTTAAATATATATTTACATATGAATGTGCGTATGTATGAGTGCCTAAAAGCGAATATACACTGCAGTGTGTTTGAGTATGAGATATCAGAAGGTATGAGGAAAAGCTGAAAGGACTCAGCGCAGGTGAGACTACAAATCAATGGAATGAAGAGGCAGTAATTAGAAGATATCTTTATAAATATATACGTACATAATAGTGCTCTAAATGAAAGGGTTTCAATAAATCTATGTTTGTACGTTTGACTTCTGCTGACTTGAATGTAAGTTTGTAACTGTCTCTGAGTGTTTGATTGCTCAATTCTCACTAAGCCCTCTAAATAATGAGCTGTGATTAACGCGACGCTGTGATAAAGTGTAGTTGAGCGGGTTTCCACATAACGGGTGATTTTTTAAGAGCTTGATAACTTTTTAAAAAAAAAAAACGCATAAAATTTGCAAAATCTCATCGGTTCTTTATTTGAAACGTTAGATTGGTTCATGACATTTACTTTTTGAAGATAATTTCATTTAAATGTTGACCGCGGCTGCGTCTTAGGTGGTCCATTCGGAAAGTCCAATTTTGGGCAACTTTTTCGAGCATTTCGGCCGGAATAGCCCGAATTTCTTCGGAAATGTTGTCTTCCAAAGCTGGAATAGTTGCTGGCTTATTTCTGTAGACTTTAGACTTGACGTAGCCCCACAAAAAATAGTCTAAAGGCGTTAAATCGCATGATCTTGGTGGCCAACTTACGGGTCCATTTCTTGAGATGAATTGTTGTCCGAAGTTTTCCCTCAAAATGGCCATAGAATCGCGAGCTGTGTGGCATGTAGCGCCATCTTGTTGAAACCACATGTCAACCAAGTTCAGTTCTTCCATTTTTGGCAACAAAAAGTTTGTTAGCATCGAACGATAGCGATCGCCATTCACCGTAACGTTGCGTCCAACAGCATCTTTGAAAAAATACGGTCCAATGATTCCACCAGCGTACAAACCACACCAAACAGTGCATTTTTCGGGATGCATGGGCAGTTCTTGAACGGCTTCTGGTTGCTCTTCACCCCAAATGCGGCAATTTTGCTTATTTACGTAGCCATTCAACCAGAAATGAGCCTCATCGCTCATCGGACACGGACGCGAAACACATTTCGAACCGAACACTGATTTTGGTAATAAAATTCAATGATTTGCAAGCGTTGCTCGTTAGTAAGTCTATTCATGATGAAATGTCAAAGCATACTGAGCATCTTTCTCTTTGACACCATGTCTGACATCCCACGTGATCTGTCAAATACTACTGCATGAAAATCCTAACCTCAAAAAAATCACCCGTTACAATCAAAGCAACACACACACATGCAAACTGCCGCACCAACGGTTTTCTACGCCATTTGCTGGCTAATCTTTGTCTAAGGTCGAACATGGTTTGCAGTTGACTTCAACTTTTTTTTTTAATTTCTATAGTTTTTGTGTGCTGCTGGCGGTTGCCTGCTGGCAGGCAAGTCAACAAGCTTGCTATCGAAAAGTTTTCGCATCATTAAGTCAACATTAAGTGGCGTTAACACATGGAAAAAGTCAAAAATTGCAGCTGTGGTGAGAGTTTAAAGTTTTTATATAGTGCTGAGTGGGTGACAAACGTGCTGTGACTGGCCTGAACGCTTTAATGTATGGTATGGTATGGAAAAATTTTCTATTTGAAGAGGTATCATCACCAATTTTGGCTAAGATTATAACGGTATAAGCTTTGAAAAAATTATTAATTTTGAACATTCAGATCGCACCACTACAGCATATAGCTGCCATACAAACTGCTCAATCGCTATAAATTAAATATCTTTTAATACCCTTTTTTGCTATAAGAAATATCCCTGTGAAGAGTATTAGAGCTTCGGTACTGCTGAAGTTAACATTTTTTTTTTTTTCAACATAATTTAATTTTTGCTAAATTCAGTTCTTAGATTTATACTTTTCCGCTTTCATTTCCAATCAAACTTAAAAATGTGGAAATTCCGCCACGATTTCAATTGAAATTAAAATATATATGCTTGCATATTGAAACATCCTCAAATTCCACATTCCACAGCGCGTTCGAAGGCAAGATTTATGTATTTTGATACAATTGCTGCAACTACAGTAGCGAAAAAAAGTACATACACGAATAAAAACCAAAGCATTTTCCTCCTTTCTTGTAATTGCTAGACATTCATATTGAACTCACAACCCCAGTCCAAGCGTCCACGGCTCTAACGGCAACTATAAAAATATTTATACAAAAAAATAAATAAAAATGGCAACAAACATGCAGAGTTAGCAGCGTTTAAGCGGAATGCACATTCATGTAAATAATGTCATTTGAAATTTTGGCAAAGGCGGACATGAACGTACAATTGTTTTTAGCATACGAGCATGCAAGTCAAACGTCGCACACACATACACAGACATCCCTGCTGACGGCATGGAAATCCTTGCAAGTTCTTCACTGTGGCACTATGATTTTGCGCCGCCTTGTGCAGACGAGCGTTTAAATATTTTTACATGCACAATTGCTGGTGGCGCTGCACTGCAACAACAACAAACAACTGGATATAAACGCAGCTATAACAATAGCAACAAAGTTTGCCATAAGAAAAACAACAAAAATATGCATTTCTTATGAGATTTCTAATCCTTTGCTATGCGTTGCTCTTTACTCCTTTTCTTTATTTCGTTGGAGCTCGATTGCTTCAGCATTTTTGTGTGCTTTTATAGCTGGAGAGAAGCTGTATATAGGGTGTTGCTTGTAGAGGTTTATTTTAAAGACTTTCGCTATACCATTATAGCTGTAAATGAAACAAAAATCACGATTTCATCTAGGAACCTACCTCAACTTGATCCACGCTACTCCATCTCTTAAACTTCTTGACATGCTTCGGCTGTATCCTAAGCTCCCTGATGTTTTCGCGATATTCTACTCAAGATTCGAAACACATTTCAAACATTCGTTCCAAAGCGCTAAAATAATATCGAACTTAACACCCATAAAACATCTGAAACGTGAACTTTACTGCGTTTTTGCCACACTGTTGTCATTGAGTTCTTGGATGATGTCTTCTAGGAATCATAATATTTCCAATCTTTATTCAAAAGTCGCTCCGCAAGCATTAAGTATCAATTAACTGTTAATAGTTATAGTGACTAAGCATCAAAATAACATTTTCCAAAATTAAAATGCATAACATCCTGTATGGACCACCCTTTATGCAGTCACAACGACTATTCATTGACATGTGGGCACTTCCTTCATGGCATCCTTGCTGCCAATGCCAGTGTCATTTCCACATCCACTTCCTTTCCGGTTGCCTGCTGCGCTTCCTACAACTACAACTGCCACTGTGGCATTGCCTTTTTGTGTCGCCGTCTTGAGGACCTTTGGCGTCACTCTAAGTTCAATTGCTTATATTCCTAGTGCCGCACTGAAGAGTGCACTTCACTCTCACTCCACGCTCTCAGTCTCACTCTCTGCTTGTGGGATTTTTATTTCGTTTCAATATCTACCGTTATACCGTTGAGCAGAGTGTAAGGATAATGAATAAGCCACTGCTGTTGTTAGTTTGGTTCAATGAATGAGTAAACGTTAGTTATGCAAATTAAATTGATGGACCATTGGAAAGCGGGTTAGCATGCAGAGAGTACTTTGAGTGGAAAGTACAGGGTACATTAGTACATTCGTACCAATGTTCGGTTATTTTTTATTCCTTAGTAAATAGTAGTTTAGAAGGAAATGACAAAGTTTAATAGGATCCTTAAATGTGCCTCTGAAAGAGAAATAAACCATTGTGAATTATTTTCGAAAAATATGCACGTTATCAATCCTTCTTCTCTTAAATAGCAAAAAACAAAAGTGGTAATATGAATCTGTTGTTAATGATAACCGTATAACCGATTATAAAAACGATTTCTACTTATTTTTGAGAATTTTTTAATGCTAATATTCCCAATTATCTTGACTTTAAAATCAGTCGATAATATAAACGTATGTATGTATAGTTTGGGCTCAAAGAAAAAAATTTTTTTTGCGACCGGAAAGGTCCTAAATAGGCTAGGGAAGGTACAATCTTCCATAAGAGTGCACAGCTGCTGGCGTGCGCCGATGATATAAATATCATTGTCCTCAACAAGCGCGCCGTTAGTTTTGCTTTTTCCACACTGAATAAGGAAGCGAAGCAAATGGATCTGGTAGTGAACGAGGGCAAGACGAAATATCTCCTGCCATCAAAACAACAGTTGTCTCACTAGCGACTTGGATCCCACCTCACAATTGACAATCATAACTTCGAAGTCGTACACAATTTCATCTATCTAGGAACATGTATTAAGAGCAACAACAATGTCAGTCTCGAAATCCAACGCAGAATAACTCTTGCCAACAGGTGCTACTTCGGACTAAGTAGACAATTCAGAAGTAAAGACCTTTCTCGACAAACAAAGACCAAACTTTCTAAGTTCTTTTTTATTCCCGTCCTGCTATGTGATGCAAAGGCATGGATGATGACAATATCTGACTAGTCGACGTTATGAGTTTTCGAGAGAAAGCTTCAGCGGAAGATTTATGGTCCTTTGTGCATTGACAGCGGCGAACACCGCACTCGATGGAACGATGAGCTGTACGAGATACACAACGACATTGACATAGTTCAGCGAATTAAGAGATGGATGAAATCATTCCAGCTCTGAGAGTATTCGATGCAGTACCCGCCGGAGAAGCAGAGGAAGAGGAAGACCTCCACTCCGTTGAAAAGACCAGGTGAAGAAGGACCTGCCTACACTTGGAATCTACAATTGGGCCCAGGGGCCGATCTACGGGGGGGACGCTCCGCAATTCAAAAGTATACATTATTTCCATCATAAGTCATACTCTGCGAGGAAACGGACTTTGAGTACAAAGTTTTATAGTTCCCCCGTCCCAAAATCTACTCTGGATCCGCGCCTGATTGAGCCAAATAGCAGCAAGGAAGAACCACTGGCTCGCTAATGTACACTCGATCATAACCGCGTAATCGGTGTCTACGCCAATAAAGAAGAAGAAGAACTTTGAGAATGAGAATTTTCCGACACTTATATGTATAATATTACTTCCACCGGAAGAGACAGCAATTATAGTCCGAAAACTCAAACTTTTACTTAAATGAGAATTATTTTTTTAGAAAACAAAAAAAAAAAAATAAGCAAACTGAATGGATCTGCAATTAAGTACACGACAACCGCAGAGACAACAGCCTGCGAGTGTACCACATATGAGTATATGTGTCTATGTTTGTATATGTGTATTCATATATTTATGAGTCTAGCTGTCAGTATGCATTGCACACTTAATATTAGATACGCTGCTTTTGCCACAAAAATAGTCTGTCGGCTGTCGGCTGATCGTCTCCACCTGTTCACGCGTATGCTGCGCGAGCTGCTGGAAGTGTCGTTGACATGCGAGGCCGCCAGCACTGCACAGACACCGGTGATACCAGCATATTGCGTTGCAAACGACAGACACTGACTAGAAGTGGTAGAAATAGAATAGAAGCGATGTAGTGTCATGGAACTTGAGGAGGTTGGGCGGTCTTGCAGTGAGCCGCAGACATCGATTGGCTAAACGCTGACAGTTCAGCAGAAGATCACACTGACTGCCTTAGCTTTATAGATATGTATATAATGAAGAAAATTAATTTTTTTCTAGTTTTTTTTTTTAACTGTAAAAGAGCGCATCGAAGAAGTGTCTATTAATCTATAAATATGAAGTGGAATGAATTTATATATAGACATCTAATATTTATGACGCATGTATTTTTTATTTATGTGTGCGCGTGTGTGTGAATGATTAACATCTGCATTTCTATTGCACTTTGTGTGGAAAAATTGTAATTTACTTGCAGATAACGCGAAATTTCCACACACTTTTTCTTCGGCTCGCCATTGCGTTGCCACTTGAAATGAGTTTATTGCATTTGCATTGCGTTGCGGTGCGTTTCGATTGCGTTTCGGTACCTGTTTGCGCTGCAAATTAGATTAGAGCGACGACGTGCATACTGAGCAGCAGCAGCAACAACAAGAACAAGCAGCAACGATCGCAGTAGCTGCGGTAGCCTGAACTTTCACAACACTTCGCCTCGAGACGCGCACACATTTAACTGTAAGTGCGCATGTATGTGTGTGTAAGTGCACATATATGTTTTGATGTACGTGTAAATGTCCACATTAGTTGCCGCTTGCCCTGATTTAATTGCTAGTTGTCTATTTGTCCACTAGTCGCAGCAATGCATTGCAGTTTCTTTTTTGTCTTGAATCATACTTTGGTATTTATTTACCGTGCAAATTTTATGAAGCGTCCGAATATACGCCGACGCATTTGCTTGATTGCATTTAAATGTGCGCATTTTCTAAGGTTTTTCGGCGCAAACAACATGCATTTAAGACGACGTCAGCATGCTAATGCCAACACACATTCAACTACAAAAGCAACTAAAAAGCATATTTCTATATACTTTTATTTATATGTATTTTATTTATATGTGCAAATATGCTTATGTACGTATGTATACTGTGTTCTGTGTGTGCTAACGTGTCGAATAGCCATGAAAACTTATGCTTGTCACCGCCAAGCGGCAGCGTCTATGACAAATTTGCAAGCGCTGCATCGTCACTCACACGCTCACTCGCCATTTCGCAATGCATTTGTCCACTGTTGTTGTTTTTGCTGCTGCTGATGTGCCCATGATAGGCCAGTGATTTGTATGCATCACGCCGCGCATTAACTATTTAATTTTACTGTTGTTCTTGTACTGCTACGTGTATTTAGTTGTTGTTTTTGTGGTAAAAGCGGTATTTGACGCAGTGGCCGATATTCGACTGCATTCTTTGTTTTGTGTGTCTTTTGGATACGCTAGATGTTGGTATTAAGCTTACAGTTGAAGTAATTAAAATATTTTTCAAAAATTCGAATTAAAAAAGCAAGAAAAAACGTTAATTCCACCGAAGTTATACAGCTTTTTGGTGCATATCTAATAGGATAATATAAAAAGATCTTCAACTTTACTTTGAATTCTCAGTTTATATGGCAGCTATATGCTATAGTGATCCGAACTGGGCAATATCTCTAGCAGTGGCGTAGCTACAACTTCGGGCGCCCGGGACCAAAGATGTTCTGCCACCCCCCTTTATCTACCTACCTACAAGTTTCATGAGGTGGTTCTAACAAAAGTGAATTTTTACAAAATATCTTCGATATTAAGTATATAAAATTTAGGAGCTAAGTAGAAGCCACGTAAATAAGCAATTTCTTGCTGACAAGGTATGGATACAAAATTTTAGATCGAAATGTCAAAAACTGAAGTACCAGTTCACGTAACTAAATCGACTAAGCTCATCGCATTGGTTATTATACACACATATGTATATAGTTTTCCAATAAGAGGGATATGAATTCTTTAAAAAAAATCACTATTGACTAAGGAAATTTAAATGTTTTTTGTTGGAAAGTACAATCGATAAAATTAAATTCTTAACATTACATCATTAAAGGGTCCTCCACGGCTTCTTTTGCAGGAACGATTTCGATGAACCCTCTTTTCGAGTACTTTTTGCACTAAATCAAGTGGTCACTCATGAATAGGACATTCAAAATCGCATCTCCAAAATTTTCTAACAACAGTTCTGATGTTGCAAGTGCTGGGTAGCCCCGTTTTGTTGGAACCAGGTATTACCAAGATCAACTTCTTCTAACTACGAAATAAAATGTTAGTTATCATCGACCAGCTTCATTTCTAAGGAAGTAGCTTCATTTCGGTACCGATGATTCCAACAGACCCAGACCAAAAGCCACACAAAATATCAATTAAGATGAATGTAATGGTTGTTCATGAATAACTTGTAGATTTTCTTCGTAGAAGAATTGACAGTTTTGTTTATTTACCACACCACTCAGACGAAAGGGAGCCTCATCGGAAAAGATGATGATTTTCTTAAAAAATCGTTATCGTTTTCAAGTTGTTCAAAGGCAAAATCAGCAAATTTACGATGTTTACGGCGGTCTAATAACTTATAAGGATGCAAGCCCAAATTCTTCCTCATAATCCGTCAGGTTGTGGGTTCTGAGAGTCCCAATTCTTGAGAACGTTTTGTAATCGAAAGTTTGCTTAGCAAACTTGTTTTTTATCTAATTGGCACTTGATCATTCTTCTTCTTATTAGCGTAGCCACCGCATACACGGTTATAGCCGACTTTACATCAGCGCGCCAGTGGTTCTTTCTTTTCGCTGTTTAGCGCCTATTGGAGATTCCAAATGTTGGCAGGTCCTTCTTTACCTGGCCTTTCTAAAGGAGTGGAGGTCTTCCTCTTCCTATGCTTCCACCGGTGGGTACCTCATCGGACACTCTCAGAGATGGAGAGATTTCATCTATCCGGACGGCATGACCTAGCCAGCGTAGCCGCAGCTCATTGTTCCATCGATTGCGGCATTCGCCGTAGCCAATGCGCAATGGACTATTCCAAGATATACAAAATTATCTATGACTTCGAAGTTATGACTGTCAACAGTGACGTGGAAGGCAAGTCGCGAGTGCGACGACATTTCGTCTTGCTCTCGTTCACTATCAGAGCCGTTTTCTTCGCTTTCTTATTGATGAGCCAATGACATCAATGTCATCAGCGTCCGCCAGCATCTGTACCCTCTTATGCATATAAGATTGTACCATCTCGATTAAGCCCAGGAGCTCGTATTATTTTTTCCAGCAATAGAAAAAAGAAGTCACAATAAAGGGAGTCTCTTTGTTTGAAACCTCACTGGGTATCAAACGGCTTAGGGAGGTCCTTCCTGATCCTGACGAAAAAAACCTTTATTCATCTGAACATATAATTACGAAAAAACGATAAAAGCTTGTTGTAGAATTAGACTATTATAACTTTAATACAGAGTCTGTTCAGAGCACCATACATATTTACCAACCAAATTCTATTGGCCTCATATCCGTAAAAAAATTAAATAAATGACTTTTATCACAACTGAAGCACTCATATTTCAAAAATAAAATAATTCCACTAATCTTTTTGCCACAATGTTTTTTAACTTCAACTTTTTGTTCATACAGTTTTTTTGAACTCTGCTCCCGCTCTACGCCACTTGACGGTTTTTGTGCGAGTCTGCAATGTAAACAGTAGCAAAAAGCTGCTGCAGCATACGATACTTGCCATAATTTGCTATTTTATGGCTTTGATTTGACTTTTATTGTCGCCGAGATTTGATTTTGATTTTTCCCCGCCCTTCTTTGTTTGCGTTCTTTTTATGAGTTTCGTATTTGATTTTATGATGTCGATATGAAAGCTAGCAGCTAACTTGCGGATATGAAGCGACATATGTAGGTGGGTAGTTTGTTGTAGTTTTTTGTTGTTGCTTTTTTGTTGTTGTGTTGGTGTGCTCTGCTGGTTATTGTGTTTTTGTTGTCGTTTTGATGTGCTCTGCAGGTGTAATCGCACTAAGTCATTTTTTATGTCCTTTGGCCTGCGGTTGCCGGCTACTGGTTGCTCCTCCGCTACTCTTGTTTGCTGTAGTTTTTTGTTGTTGTTTAGTTGATAGCATGCGCAAACAGGTGTCTATATTGCCAGCAAGTCACTATTTAGTACAGTTTTTTATATTTTTTTTTTTTTACATTTTTCTGCAGAAACCATTTAGTGCGCCAAATTGTGGCACATAATTCACGAGCGATTGCAGTTTTATTGCTGAAGTTTGGCAGTTGCATCAAGGCTGTTGGAAATTCACACCACTTCGCCTCTTTCTATTACTAGCTTACTTTTTATTATTCCTCTTAGCATATAGATATGCCTTTTCATTGACTAAATCCTTTTACGTTTCAAAGAATAATGCAAAACTCGTGCAAATTTCGCTCATTTGCTTCTAATTGCCTTCACGCTAATGATTGCCTCATATAACTGAATTACTGTGAATTACTTGCCGCGATTACTTTAGCTATTTAACGCCAGCACACAAATGTCAGTCGACTATAAGCATTTAATGCGGTCGCAAACCCCGCCAATGATGCTCATTTCCGCTTGAAAATCGCTTCTCGGCTAATCGCATGAACATTATTTGGCAACGCGGCTTTGTTAACCGTCAAAAAAGTATGCGGCATCAACAATCAGTGTGAGAATAAAAAATAGTGTGAGTAAAAAAAGCATGTAAAAAAGCTGCTGCAACCGCGAGCGTCAACTAGGCATCAAAGCCAAAATGGGGGACGACAAGTTGCTAATATTCATGCATCATTAAAACGTACGCCCGTAAAGCGGCATTGCTCCCCCAAATATTTTGCAACTCAACTACAATAAAAAGTTGCATTTTTTGCTTTCCGCTTTCATTTCTTCCTTGCGCATATTCCGCTAATATTGGCGCTGCCCGCCCTTCTGTAATTTCAGAGAGGCATTTTTTTGTGCTTTAGTCCTTGTAGGCCGCATTTGGCACGCGTGTATTACGATTCTGTTTTGTTATTTATTTTTTTTTTGTATTGTGCTCTGTTGGCTTTTTGTTACCACTTTGAGCCGCAAATATTGCGGATTTTGTAAAAATCACTGATGCAGTCAATTTGACGCTTTTCTGCAGTTATGTAAATTCTGCAGTTGTTTTTGTTTTTTGTTGAATTTCACTGTACTTTAAGTTCTTTGCTACAATACAATAAGAATATTTACAAATTTACTAAAGAAGTGCGCAAAATTGACTACTTGAGTGTTTGATACGCATATATGTACATTAGGGTGTTTTTTTGAACTATTTTTTTTTCGATGCCGTCACGAAATTTCCTTGGAAATATCTTAAAAAAATTTCCTGAAATTTTAGTCCTTAATATTAACATTAAGAACCGGACCAAGGCAAATTTTCCATTGAAAATACACTGCAATGGATATTTTTTATCTTTAAATTCCTACAGCTCAGAGGTATTTTATGTCATCGCTTTGACTTTAGACGCATATTTCTCAGAATTGTTCACTCTACAAAAGTGCCAAGTGCAACAAAGTCGTAAAGGTGGTTCGGGGCTCTAAATCTGATTTTTCCAAGAATTTCGCATTTTTTCATAACAAACTTGTAGGAAATTTTATTTGCTACAAAAAAGGCCCGAGGTCAAAATCGCTATCATTAATACTTCTCAATATATTCGGCTTTTTTAGTAAAGCTTTATAGAATTTTCATAGATGGTATGTAATAAAAAATCTGGTCTAAATCATAAGTATCCTGGAAAGTAAGTTTATCTCTAGAAACAGCTTCGTCTATCAAATGTCAGTGTGCGCCGTGAACCTCGTACAAATGCACGTTCAAAAATTTTTCCATCTTGTGATTAATTATCTTAAAAGAAACCATTTTAATTAGTCCATAGATAGAAGAAAGATGGTAAAATGATTGAGGTTTTGCACTGTGACCTATTGCGCTCTCCCCTATCTTATATGGTCACAAAGATCCAGCACTCTGACTAATTTAAGGAGCTTACTGAGCGCGACTGAGGTGATGGCCTTGAGTCTGCTTCTACAAATTTCTGGGCAATCTTGGATCAGGTGTTCTGGAGTTTACTGCTCCATGTCTCAAAACCGGTAGTTTTCACAAGAGAATATGTCCATGTTAGACAAATGTTTCTTGAGCCTGCAGTGCGCTGCATAGAGCGTGACAAGTAGACGGAATCTTTCTCTGAGGAGGTGGGGTTCTGGTCCCATCATCCTGAAAGCCGTTGCGGAGCGGGCTAGTACGTCGGTCAGCTCATTGCCGGCTATCCTTTATGCCCCCGCAGCCAGTACACGGTTGCAAATTAATAGGCAGATCATTTCCTGTACACTCCTCTACTAATTTAAATTCATGAGCTGAGACTGCTTTTACTGCCGCTTGACTATAGCAAAGAGTTGCGATGGAAATTGATTTCTGTCTTTGCAGCTTCCATAATTGAAGGTCTACCGCTCCATAAGTGAGAGTAGGCCTTACGATCATGGCATACAGCCACCTAATGATATCTGGCCATAGTCGAAATATAATATCTTATCGAAGTCCTTGACTTATACTTTCCCAAAAATTTCTATGAATTACACCTCAATTCAAATTTGACGCGAAAACGAGAGTCGTCGCTCAGCCACCATATTCACTGGATTTGGTCCTCCACGACTTTTTTTTTCCTCGAAATTGAAAAATCAGCTTCAGAGAATGCGTCATATGAATCCATTGGCTGAATATATCAAAATCGCCAAACTGTTCGTGGCGTAAACAAACTATTGCCAAACACACAATAATTGGCATAAGAAGATCAATCTTCTAAGGAACATAAAAAAAATTTTACCTATCAAGGTTCTGGCTATATTTCAACTTGATGTATAAGCTGCTTAGAAATTAGAATCTCTGCTTACAAATACTGTTGCTTCCTTCCTTACTACTTATACTTTGTATACCCTAAACAGGGTATATTAAGTTTGTCACGAAGTTGGTAACACCCAGAACGAAGCGTCGGAGACACTATAAAGTATATATGTTCGTCTGTCTGTCCGTCGGCTGTCCATCTGTCTGTATATATACGAACTAGTCCCTCAATTTTTAAGATATCGTTTTGAAATTTTCTCTTCAAGAAGCTGCTCATTTGTCGGAACTGCCGATATCGGACCACTATAACATATAGCTTCTATACAAACCGAACGAGCGGAATCAAGGGCTTGTAGGGAAAACCTTTGCATTTGACGTTGTATCTTCACGAAATTTGACATAAATTACTGCTTAAGGTAATAATATAATTTCCGAAAAAATTGTTCATATCGGATTACTATAGCATATAGCTTCCATATAAAGTTAACACATAGTTACTAAAAGAAATGCACCTGTAAAGGGTATAATCTCGTTTTTTCTTGTTTTTTCTTGTTTTAAATATGTATGTATATTCCTTTCCACTAGTGTTGCTCGCAAGAACGATGGCCTTCGAAGTAAAATCTGATTCAGGTCGGGTACAGGCCTGAAAATTCCTACTTCTTATATAATTTAAAATTACAAAATACGTTCCATGCCATTTTGTAATACTCTACTCAACACATATACATGCGAAGTCAAAAAATTGCGTCAATATTTGTGCTGCAGCATGTGTCATCTTTATATTTCCGCCTATAAAGCCGTCTCCACAGCAATTATGACAGCAATAAAAGCGCGCTCTAATTTGTGCTGGCAAATTTGCTGCGACAAAGTACATTATAATAAAAATGCAATAACCAAATAAATAGGAAAACAAAAGCAACTAAGTAGATAATCAGAAAACAACATTTAACAACAAGACAATACACAAAATGCGAGTGAGACACCAGCAAAGAGGGCAGCGCCAAATGCAGTTGGCAGCACAAGTTTGCGGACGGCAAGGGGTTGGAGTGCTGAACTGCTGTTAACTGTGCTAAAATTGCAAAACATAATTCAAAATGCTTGACTTGACTTCGCTGACAGTTCAAAGGCAGGCGCGCTACATATGAGCACTGCGCAAATAAAGCGAAATATTATAAAAAGCAATACAAATATTTTGCTATGCGAACGTATATGTGTAGAAATTTATCATAGACAAAGACTAGTGCTTTAGTAGTGTGTTTACTTTGCTTGCTATGGGGCAGACAGACACTCACTCACTCACATGCGGCTAAGTGAGTTTTATTTTGCTTCTCAAGAGCATTTTTATATTTAATGTATTTTCACTTGTTCAAACGGCTCAATTTAGTGCAGAGTTTGTCGACTTGTCTCAGCAGTTATCATATGCCACATAAATTAGGGATATGTCACTTTGAAAGCACATAATGTTTAAAAGCGCTTTGGAGCACTTTTCGATTTTTGCGTTATTTTTTTGTCCTTTACACACTTTGTTTGTCGAGTGCTATAGCCTTTTGGCTGGTTAGTAAATGAGTTGAATGGCTCTTTAGTGCAAAAACTGCGTTAAGTAAATATTATAAAAATTTATTTTCACTACATTACTCCATCTGCTAAGTGATTCACTTGCAACGCGCACACGGCGTATGAGTAACATTTACTTCGTCAGACAAATGCAATCCACATGAGCAGTGCGCGCCTAAAACTGCGCTTAAAAAGCAATTAAATGAGCTTAGCAAAAGTTCAGCTACAAATTTGCGCGCAATAAATCGCAATTCATTGCATACTTTACGGCGACACACAATGCTGCACGCGTATGCATAAATGGCAGTGACACCAACTGGTGTCTTAGGTACACACCCACTGTCAGAAACCCACTGTCAGTAATGCAAGTACCCATCCAAACTTTCCCACCGATTTTCGCGCGATAAACCTCAAGCATATATGTATATCCCACTATCATTTAACTTAATTAGTTAGGTTGTTGGCATAAATTCTCTTTTGCTTACGAAACGAAAAATTCGCTGTGAATTTATTTGACGCTCGTATAATGCGGTTTAACGCTTTTAGACAATTTTTACGCTTGCAAATTTTTGGCTTTTGGCATTTCCAGTGCTACCCACCAGCATGCGCGCATCTAAAATATTTCTAACCGCACACGCAAGCACACACACACACTTGCACTCTAAAAGAAATATTCGAATTTTTCAACGGCAGATTCCACCGCAGCCAAAAGCCAGCAACCGAATTGGCGCTGTCGGACCAGCCTCAATGTGGTCGACTTGTGGTGTTCTATGCTCTTACTGTTGTTATGCTGGTTGCTGTAGTTGTTGTTGCATGTGCTACTAGTGCTGTTTTTGGCAAGTAATTTGGGGTGACGGTCGTGTAAAGTTCAATTCACAGCGCCACGCCATATTTCCGTTTCCTGATTTTCTTAAGCGCATCGCACACCCAACAAACACACACACGCCATTCAATCTCTTTCTCTCACACACACACATTTTCTTTCTACATATGTATTCTAAGTGCATGGCTCTTTACTAAAAATATATATTCAAGTTTTGCTTGGTCTGAGTGCCACTTTGTCGCCTAATTTATGAATTCCGCTTCAAATGCTAACAAATATGCGTTAAAATGCTAAAAATGAAGAGTTAATGGTGATGAGGCTCACATATCGGCTTGTAACTAAGCATATGTGAATATGGTTTAGTCATAAGCACCCTTGGCAAACCTTTTTTGAGATTAATTGCTTTACTGTTATACATAATTTTTTTCAAAATTTCGTATTTGAGTATTAGATATTATACTTTCAGCGAAACGTTATAATTATGTAATGCTTGTAGTGGATATAATACCAAATATGCTAATCTAATTGAGGCATTTTATAACGGGAAATATTGAAAAAAAAAACCGAGGATAGTCAATTTTACCGAAAAATCATCTTTTCGGACGAGGCTCATTTCCACCTCGATGGTTACGTTAACAAGCAGAATTTTCACATTTGGGGCACAGGACAGCCCTATGTGCCATACAGCAAACGCTACACTCAATCTTTTACGCCCTATCTTCGAAAATCGCATAATCATCAAAAAAGGTGATGTGAATTGGCCTCCCAGAAGCTGCGATTTAACTCCGTTGGACTATTTTCTGTGGGGAGCTGTTAAAGATAAACGTTACGCCAACCATCCAGAAATAATTCAAGATCTAAGGTACGAGATTCAAGCTGCTGTAGCTGCCAAAAGGCCTGAAACCATCGAGAAAATACTCCAAAATTGGGTGGATCGGATTAGCTACTCTAAACTCAGCCGTGGTGGTCATTTGTCCGAAATTGTTTTCCACAAATAAATTTCATAAAACAACCTTTTAAATAAATGTTAGACCTTTTTAGAAATATCAAGCCGTTTTTTTATTGACTTTTTAAATTTAAAATTTTATATGGCCCACTCTTTATATATATATTGGAAATATGTCGACTTGAAGACCAAATAGAAAATGTTAAGGAACTTAGAGAGGCTCTGTTGGACTCTTGACTAGAACTAAACTGTAAATATTATTTGAAAATATTTTTTGCATAAGACGTCACTTTTCATGCAATAATTTATATGCATAATTCAAACATAGAGAAAATATTTAAAAATTTTTGATATTTCTGTGATATTTATTTCGATGTCAATGACATCTATAGTAAGTAGTTCGTTTTTGCACAAAGCTTGCTCAAATCTTACTTCAAAATGAATATTAACAATATCATAATATTTCAAAAGCAATAAAACATTTTTTCGAGAAGTATACGATTACATAAAACCGATTTATTTATTATTACCTTTTACCCAGCCATATATTAAGCTCTTATAGGCTCGCCGAAGCTAACTTCCTTATATCGAGGGTTTAAAATTCAATAAAAGCTTGAGAGTATCTTATGTCAAAATCGAATTTCCAACAAAGCCATTGTGCAGATAAGAAATTTTCAATATTTTCGCATTCTTTCGTAAATGCTGTATACTTTTCCTTTAAAGTTTTTGTTTTGCTTTTATGTAACCCATTTCTATAAGTAAAGCTTTCATTGACCAAGTTGGGAGTTGATAGCTAAACTCAACACCTCAGTCATTGTAATATTTCCTTGAAATCAAAATATTGCAGAATATGTCATATTTTTCTCTTACTAACTTTATGTGGGTTTAGTTCCACAACAAATAATATTTTTAATATTTACCGACAATTTATAAGCAATAAATTATAAAAATATGGCATATTTCCATTTCAAGGAGCAAGAGAAGCATTGACTGTTATTATCATACTTTAAATTGTGTAAAAATGTGTAAAACTTTGTGCACACACCTATAGTATATGGATATATAGTATGTTTATGTAAATTTTTATAGATGCAGACATATTTCTGAAAGTTGTACAAAAAATGCTTTTCAAAGTAAACTTTTGTTACCAAAAGCTTTAGCCAAATTTTCCGTTGTCTTCGCTTACATAAGCTTGAAAGCTTTTTGAATGAATACCCAGCAGAAGTTTCAACTGATTTTACAATCAACTGGAATGGTTACATATGGAGTAGTTTACGGAAAAAAAATGTTAATGATTTTTTTTAATAAATAAAAAAATATAAAAAATCGGCCCACTCCGGGATTAGCAGGGATAGTTGTCAATTCAATTGAAGTTTTTTAAGGAAAAAAAAAAAATGGCGACCTTTCAAAACAAAAAAAAAATAGGATTTTCATTCATTCAAAAACAAAAATTTAAAAAATAAACAAGATCCCCAAAAGTCAATTTCTACAAAAGTTATGGCTATTTGAAAATAAAAAATCCATTTTTAACAAAAAATAGCAAAATTCAAACCTTTTTTGAAGTTGGACAAAAAATTTTGAAAAAATTCTCAAAAATATTTTTCAAAGGGTAGAAAAGGATGGATAAGTTCCAGAAAAATCTAAATGGGTCGGGTTCAAAAGTGGTCGATTTGGTATGGAATACCCCATATACAACATTATTTTGACAATATACTTGTATGCATATACATGTTTTTTTTTTAAACTTGAAGAAAAATGTGTTATGTTTGAGCCAATTTACGATGACCCAATGCAGAATTTCGGTGGAATTTCGGCTTAAGTACGCTGAATGTGTCTTCGAGCTCGTCGAGCGTTACTGATTGATTGACGTAAGCCTTTAACTTAACATGCCCAAAGAGAAAATAGTTTAGAGACGTAATCGCATGACCTTGATGGACCTTTGACTGAGCCATTTCTTATGTTTAGACATTAAACATGAGACGACGCACCGTCTTTCTTTTGGAAACAGAGATCGTCCACGTCGGTTTTATCAAACACCAAGAAAAAGAGTCGGTGAGCATGGTGTTATAATGCTCGCTATGAATAGTAATGGCATTTCCTGCCTAATTTCGTAAGATCATAATTCGTACCAAAAGTTACATTTTCGGGGATGCAATTGCGTTTTCTGAATCACACAACGGTTTGACTTACCCCAATAACTATAATTTTCTTTGTTGACGAAGCCATTAAGTAAGAAATGGACCTACAGATGAGAACAAGGATTTTCAATAAAAATCGTCGTTGGCTTGCATCGTTTAAAGTTCGTTTATAAAAAAATTTTCGAATTTTCGAATCGAAGATTTTTTCTAAAAAATATATTTAAGAAGCTCGCGTTAAAATCTGAGACTAATCGCTTTAGCCCTTTTCGAGTAATTTTGGTCACTGTTTTTGAAAACACAATTTGAAAAAAAAACGCGCTCAAAGTTTGGAATGCACTTTGCATAGGATTTGGAATGCCTTTTCAAATTTGCGTGTAATTTCGAAAATATTCACCGGAACGATATGAAATTGTCTGTGTTTTTTCTTAAATATTTTTTTTTTTTTTTTAATATTTTTTTATTTAATATATGCCACGCTATGCTACGACCAAAAATTGTCCAAATCCACCCACAACTGTTCAAGCCACTAGGTGCCGAATATGGGGACCACAGTATCTATAGTTGACTTTTAACCGAAAATATCGGTCAATGTATGGGATATACAATTGTAATTCAGAGAAAATACTTTCGTGATCTTAGTATATCTGTGTGACTTTATACTGCATATATCGACCAATATTTGAGTTATCTCAGCGAAAATTACGGAACTGGTTTTACTCATAACAGAGTATCTTTTAAAATAGATGCAATTGGACAAAAACTTGCCCTAGCCTCTATATAACTAATATCATGATTTTCGAAGTTTCTGCCGACTTTACTCTATATGAGTGGTGTTTGTATATGAGGTATCTTAATGAAACCGAAGGGCAACATTTTTTAGTAAGTGGCATGGCAATGTTATATGGTATTGAGAAAAATAGATAAAATCAGAAATGGTCGATACTACCTCAACTCCCTTACAATACATATAATCATTTTTGTTTTTCTAAAAACCTTATGCCGAATATGTCACTCAGTGCATGAGCTTAGAGTAAAATTGCTTGGATCCTGATCCCTGGTTGACGTTTTACACTTTAAGATGTTTATTTGGCTTTGATTTCTGCAAGTTGCAAGAACATAAAATGTTCGGTTGCTCCTGAACTCGGCCCTTCCTTACTTATTATATAGTATTTTAAGTATTATATTTTTTAACAATGCAGTAAATGTCAAATTATAAACTATGTAAATATGCAAAATGAATCTAGGAACATATATGTATATATGTACATTCATATATGTACATATGTTATGAACATAATACAATATTTATTTTTATTAAAGCACTCAAAGATCAAGATATGCAAACCAGTTGCTTATTAAAAGACAAAAGTGTTTTTCAGCAAAATAGTCATTTGTGGCACAAACGCGTATCAGTTTTAGATAGTTGTCAACATGCAGGCACGAACTGTCAAAAAACAAAAAAAAAAACAGTAACAAAAAATTTTCGCACTCGTCGACAGCGGAACACAGGTGTTTAAAAGCGATTGTCATAAAATGGCTTTAATTGAATAAGGATATTATACAATTCGCACATGCAATGGCAATTAAATGCCAGTTTACTTCCAAGAAGTGAAAAATTGCAATCTTTGCAATTAATATGCATACATATACATACATCTACATTTATGTATGTATTTCTAAGACCATTAACGCCATACGCACGTATTTGCAAAATACCTACACTTTGCCTGAGACAAATATCGCGCACAGCTGATAATCATGTAATCAAACACGCATGAAATCTACAAAACGTACGTGTCTGTATTTTTTTCTTTTACCTCCCCCCTACCACATATGAGTAATCGCAATTAAACTTCCCTGTGTTTGCATTGACAGCACTCGGGCATGCGCTATAAAGCCGTAAATGGTAGCCTTGTGTTGTCGTCTACGGCGTAAATAACCGAAAAAGAGTCAGCTGCAATCACCATAGCACAACAATATTACAACAACGATTTTATTTATTAACAGTAAAGTAATGAAAATGCCAGCAATGCCACTAAGAGGCACTAAGCCGCTGCCGCTTAGACCCTATAAAGGTGCTGCTGACGGCGTAAACGACATTTTCACAGTCATTCGGCATATTGTGGCAAACAAATAAGTAATTACTTCATTTTGTGTACCTCCATTACAACTGCAACAACAGTGCGCGTGGTCGCAACAGAAAAAGCAAGAAGGTAGCCAACAATAAAATTTTTTTTTTTTTTTCAAAATTTATTATTATTATTTTTTTTTAATTTTTTTGTTAACTTACGTACCTTAGTACTTACAGTGCATTAATAGCTGCGCACATCATAATAATTTTGAGATTTTTTACGGCGTTCACTTGTTTGCCATATGACCTCGGTCGTTGCGGGTGTGTGTGTATGTGTGACCGATAGAGCAGTTTATTACTTTTTGTAAGTTTTTGAGTTAGATCTAATTCTGTTATATATATTTCGGCGCTCATATGGCTTTAATTAAATTTAATTTTTTAATTAGCGTAAACGTTTAATTATTTCATAATTCTAAAAACTTTTATTGAAGCATAAAGCAATTGCGCGCCATTTGAGGTGAGGAAAATCTGCATAAGCACTAGTAAATGTGGCTACGAAGTTTTTATGGTGACGGAATTACGAAAAATGCAGAAAATGTCTGCATGTTAGTTGCTGAATGTGTGTATGTACATTCGCCATTAGCTGGTAATGTTAGCCGTATGCTTCGTGCAGGTTATTGTTGTTAGCTATTGACACAAAAAATATATTTTTTTATTAGTTTTTAACCAAGAAGTTGACGCACTAGCCATTTATCAAGTGTTTTTCGCTGTAAAAATTCATTTTTATGTCAATTGCTTAATATAATGTCCAACTCGCTGGTGCAATACCTTTGGCGACGGTCATTAATTATATTTTATTTTTATTAAAAATTTTCTTGAGTTTTATAAATGATTTTTATGCATTTAAATAACATCTACTGTCCAGAGTTAGGTATAAGGTATTTAAGTATGCTATTGCGAGAGTCAAGAAGCTTGCTGTTAATGCAGCTGCAGGCAATTCTAGAGTCAACATCTACCTAGTGTTGCGAAAAGCAAGAAACTTCACTTCCCCTAGATGTCAAGCCATAAGGCATCTGAGCAATGAAATAGTGGAATAGCCAAGAATGGTGTCCGGCTAATACCCGAAAACGTGATCAACATTGTGAAAATCATATATTGTCTATACGACGATCTGGACAGGAGCATGGTAAAGAAAATCAAAACCCAATGGAACGAGTGACTTGAGTGAAAAACTGCAAAAGCCAAATGCAAAATGGTAGATCGGAAGCACACAAAATTCCTATTGGCACTCGACAGAAGCGACTGTAGAAACATGATCGGAATACTAACTGGTCACGCTCGCATAATTGGGTTGACAAATCGAGAAGACTGCAGTAAATGTCTAGAACAAGGCACCAGGGAAACAATTAAGCATCTCTTATGCACTTTTCCCTCATTGGCAAGCATCTAAGGTCCCCACGGTATGATACACTGGAGAAGATGATGATAGTGAGACCACAGAGTCTGCTAAAATTCGCGTCAAGCTCATTCATCACAAAGGATGACTACTCCTCGTGAACCTAGTAACTAAACTCCATCTGGTATAGCAAAGGACCAAAATTGGTTTATGCATGGCTGATTGGTCTACCATATTAACCTAACCAAAATAACATCTGGAAGCTGCTCTAATGCATCAGGCGCTGTCCATAACCCGCCTAGGTAACTGGTTGACCACTTTCGCCAACAATTGAATGGTATTTAGCATAGTTTTTAAGAGAAAAAGTCGTAAATTGATTGACTAGCAGCATTAGTAAAATCTAATAAGATCGACTATCAGCAGAACTCTCCCGCCCATGAGCTGACATTTTTGTTGGTGTTGATACTGGTTCCAAGATAGACGAAATTATCTACTTCTTCGAAATTATGACTGTCAACAGTAACGTGGTAGCCAAACCTCGATTGTGACGACATATTTTGCCTTGCTGTAAAAAAATATACATGTATGCAGAAGTACCCGGACTCATTTGCTTCGCTTCCTTATCAAGTCTGGAGAACGCAGAACTAACAGCGCGGTTGTTGAGGCCAATGACATGAATATCATCAGCGTACGTCAGTGCAAAAATATGTTTTTCTATGCAAATGATCGAAAAGACGATAATTTTTTGTAAGAATACTTTAAATTCGTTTTAAGAAAATAGAAAAATTAACCTTCAAGCACAAATTCGATATTTGTTTGCAAATATTTTTTTATATTCCATACACATATGGCCAATTGCCTATAAACTAAACGCCCACACTGTATTATGTTTTAAAAATTTTAGTTAAGAAGACTTGTTTTGCTAAACCAATAGTAGTAATATACCTAAAATAGTAGAAAACATGTGACGATAATATAGTAAACGACCACAAATCCATTCTAATATTTGCACATTTCCGTAAAACCCAAATAGGGCGTCCGTCGTTCGCCAATTAATAATCCAAAACATGATACCAAAAAGACATATAAATTTGCTAATAAAATATAATTGTAAAAGTGCGGATCGAGTTGCTGATTAATCGTAACTTATATGATAGAAAATTTTTTTTCAAGTCATTCACAAATATTTTTAAAGAATATTTGAAATTTTGGTTAAAAAGTGTTTCAGTAAAATAAAATTACCGACTTAAATGGAGGCTATTAAATTCCTGAAGTATTTTTCTTTAAATGAAATTTGAAATGAGAAGTTAATAGCATTTCTCCAGAGCTAAATTAATTTAATACATTAAGATTATAATTGAGAAATCAACTTTTGCCTTTCCACTAGCCGACTATACAATTAACGATAGACTCGATAAACAACCAGCTGTTGTAATGCTTGCGTTTTTAATTTTTTATTTGCTCTAGTGTTTAAAATTCATCCGCTGATTATTATTTTATCAATGCAAAGAAACAAATCTACAGCCTGGAAAGGAACCTACGTAGTTGGATCCCAGTTTCAACTCTATTTGAATTCGATTAAGAATTCAAATTCTCGATTAAGAACTCGATCAAGAATTCAAATTCATGTAATAAAATAAGATTTTTATTTTGAATGCTAAATTGATCTAATGGCGCTTTAATCGAGTAAAATCCAGTTAATTGCTCAATTAACTCCTCTATTATAGCCTCTGACGACTTTTCCAGGAACTCTCTGCCTTCATTCGTATGAAGGCGGTACGTATGTTTTCTCAAGCAAAAAACGGTCTATTTTAATTATACATTGTAATATTTTATTCAAACATTTTATTATGCCAAAGATATAGTAAATATTTTATAAATATTTCATCAAATTTTCAAAGGAAAATATTCAAAACTCGGCCATTAAGACGCCTTTTCCGACAGTCCTTCGAAAAAACATGACTGCAGAATTTCTTACAGGATCAACAGATGTAAAAAGAAAAAAATACGTTTTTCTTGAAATCTTTAAACTAGGTATTGGATGAAAAAAAAAATAATAAAAATAAAAAAAATTTGGGGTGATGTTTTGCGAAAATATGCTAATTTTGGTGAAAATTTGTGAACGTGTTTCTTTTTTAAATAGTAGTAATTAAATAAACCCTTCGTTCAAGACCGTGTAAATTATATCCCGAAGACCTGTGTAAAATTTCAGTGAAAATTTCATCTGATGAGTTGAGTTGAATTGAGTTCGTGAAAAACCTTGACAATCGACTTTGAAAACGCAGTTTCTATACAGCTGGACTCGAGCAGGCAACTTGTCAAGGCTGTATCTCCAAAACTATTACTCGAATCAACTTTACTTGACCTAGGACAACATTCTAGAGATGCTATAGATTTAAATAGGACAATAAAAATTTTGATTTTTTGAAATCGAAAAACGCATGTAACCCCATAATTAAATTGAGATTTATTTCTAATTTGAGATTTATTTCTGTGCTGCTAATCAAATCAGCTCGAAAATATTTTTTCTCATTTAATAAAAATGCTTTAATTTTAAAATTAAAATAAAAATGCCTGTCCCATTGAAGTCAAAGTTTATTAAAGCTCAATATGTGCACCTTGAAGAGTTAGATTTCTTGCACCTCTTAGTACACAAAAGAAGTAGCTTCACCGCAATAAAAACTTTAAATGATTTTTTTCAACAAAGCTTTGGAATGGGCACATCAATAATGTTTGTATTTCTGTTATTTCTTAAATGAAAATTGAAAACTTCAATACTCTGCACCTTATATTGCCATGCTTATGTTTGTTTATGTATATGTGTTTATATGCATGAATGCAAGCGCATTGGTTGAAAGGTCAGGCTGCAGATGGAAAACTTCAACAGTTGTCTATTTACTCAGATGCAGCACAAAGGTGTGCAACACCTCTTACAGCAAACTAGTTTCGCCCATTGAATGCGGGTTTGTATTGACATATGTATGTATGTATGACAACGCCGTTTTTGTAAGTGATTGTGCTTCAAATAAAAAACATGCAATGTAATGGATGATTTTTGTTAAATCTCCACTTTAAAAATTAACACAATTATTTGTTGTTAGCTTTTTGCCTTCTCCACTATTTACCACTACAACCACTATTGTTTACAAAATTTTTTTTTTTTTAATTTTTACTCTTAATATTGCATACAAACCGATATGAACAGAAGTCATTGAGAGCCATTGTTTACAATATGTATTCGAAGTTGGGTTGTAAAATCTGTAACCGCAACGACTTCGGTACACATGAGGTCACATAGAAACGTTTATTCAAAAAACTTAACCTCAAGCTGGGAGGCTGACAGATTCTTCAGAAAGCGGTATTTATGCCAGCAGTTGCTTTAAGTACAAAGTCCGTGCCTTTAGTTCAAAGTCTAAAGGTTGTAAAAGCAACAGCAAAGATCTCCTACCTTTTCAAAGAAAAAACCCAAAAATTTCAAATTTAATAGAGAATGTTTATTATCATTCGAAAGAACATTCTTTGACATTTAGTTTTTAAAGATTATCTCTTTCAAATGTTGGCCGCGGCTACGTCTCAGATGGTCCATCTGTTGAGTTCAATTTTCGATGACTCGTTCGAGCATTTCGACTGGTAATTGGCGAATGACCCAAGTGATGTTTTGGTTTAAGGCCTGAATCGAAGCGGAATTGTCCGCATATACTTCAAACTTTAAACATCCTCACAGGAAAAAGACTAACGGTGTGATATCACACGATCTTGGTGGTCAATTGACTCGTCCAAAACGTGAAATTGTCTGCTCCCCAAAGTAGTATCTCAATAAATCCATTGATTGATGGGGACGTGTGGAAAGTGACGCCGTCTTGTTGAAAGCAAATGTCGTCGAGATCACGAGCTTCAATTTCAGCTATCAAATAGTCGGTTATCACAGCCGTCATTGGCGGCTACGTTCTCACCGACATAATTTTTGTAGAATTAAGGACTGATTTTTCCACCGGCCCACATCACAGCAAACCGTTGTTTTTTCTGGATAAAATGACAGCTCTTGAATCTCTTCATGTTGGTCTTCGTCCCAAATATGATAATTTTGCTTTTTTACATACCCCTTGAATCAGAAATGGGCCTCATCGCTGAACAAAATTTGGCTCGAAAAATTGGAATTTTCTTGGAACTTTTCAAGAGCCCATAGAAGTGAAGCGAAGATAGCGAAATGATATCGCTTGGGGTCGAGCGGCTTCAATTCTTGCACAAGCTGCATTTTGTTAGTAAAAGGTCTGACAATCTTACTTACTATTTATTCATAGTGCTTCGGATTTTATCAAATTTCAAAAGTAAAATATTATTCAAGCCCATTCCCATCCACCAATTCAAATAGTTATTGATATAACCCATCATGCCGTTGTTTTCGTATGAAGATATGTATAAAACCTTGTAATAAAAGAAATCAAACAAAAAATTGTGCCTAAACAAAATCGCTAAACAACAACACCACATCATTGAGCTCATTCAAGCTCAATTTGCAAGCAAAAATGGAAAGATAAAAAACGAAACAAACTATTGCCTTAACACCAGCCCACATATGTAGACCTATATTCAATGTATGTATGTAAGCAAGGCGATAGCAGAAACAACCTCAAGTGAGTACAACACAAGATGTTGCATGCGGCTGCGCAGCATCTGCTGCATTCCCAGCTGAGCTTGAACCAAAGCAAAGCAAGCCAAGCTGAGCAGCAGTCTGGTGTCATCGGTGGCTCGGCTTGGTTAGTTGCTGAGCGCCAATTTGGCCGCAGAGCTTCCACTACCAGTCCTCAAAGCTGCGATTGTAGCTAGTCACTTTGGCGCAACAAGTTGAAGATTTTTTCGACTGCAGCTTGAGACTTGCCGATCAGTCGCCTACTCAACGGCCAAACGTGCAGTTCATACAGCTCAAGCTGCCGAAAAATCAAGTGCGTCCAGACCTAGTGCTTCAATAAAAATTTCAATTAATTTTAGTGAGAGTGTACTTTACACTTTAATTCGGAAATTGATTTTCGGAATTGAGAATGTAAATGAATGGGCATTAGAAAAAAGTAAAAATACCAAAAAGCAGAAAAGTTTTTGAATTTTATTGAAATTGTAATTGCAAATAATTTTGACTTTTTGGCTACAAAACAAAACAAAATAAACAAAAAAATGCCGAGTTGATTGAATTAGAGCGCAACAACAACAAAAAGAAATAATAACGGCAGCGTGAGTCCACAGCGCAGTGCAAGTGAGAAAGTCTTCCAAATAAATTGAGTGAATTCCGAGAGATTGTAAAGTGTTGGAATTTATTTTTAGCGTAAAGTAGTTGTTGTCTTTTATAAACATTGTGGCGTTCTTACAGACATTCATGAGTGTTCAGTGAATTTTCTTATCTGGCTTTCGCTTATCACTAACTATACTTTGCTCCACATTCGTTTATTATCAAAATCATTGAGCACATTTTTCTAAAATAAAATAATAAACAAAAAATCTAAAAAATACTCAACATGATTCCCCTCGATGAAGTGAGCATTTACACATTGCTGAGAATGGCGTTCGTTTGGCAACTACTGTCGTTCGGTGTCTATTTGGTCGGGCTCCTGGCCATCGCCGTATTCTTTTTTGATAACTTCAAATCCGTGGTGTTAATCATCAAGGCGATCCTGGAGCCATATTTCCAGCCTCAGCTGCCGCAGACATTGGTGGAAAAGTTTGGCAAGTGGGCAGGTTAGTGATTGTGCTCAAATATTTTTGTTCAATAGTTATTATATAGTATAAATATTTTTTATTTAGTTTATGTATGTTCGTTACACTTACGTGAATTTGTTAGTGCAAAGTGCAATTTAAACAACACTCTGTACTATTGATTATGTAAAAATAGTTAAATATATGTAATTTACTGAGACCTTTGGTGCCTAGAGTTTCAAAATTTTACGACAACAACACTATTTTGGCCCATTATGGAGAATTTAAGTAAAAAACAAGACAAAATTTAACTTCAGTTGTCACAAAACTATAATACACTTTACAAATATCTACAAAAGATTCTCTACAAAAACTTTGAAGGTTTAATTTGTATGACAGTTATACGCTATAGTGATCCGATCTAAAAAATTCTTCGGAGATTGCACATTGCTTTAGAAAATAATCTAATCCGAATTTCGTGTAGATATCTTGTTAAATAAAAAATGTCTCCATACAAGAACTTGATTTTGAGCGGGCAGTTAGTATGACACCTATGTATATCTTATGGTGGTCCAATATCAGCGATTCCAACAAATGAGCAGCTTTTTGAGAAGAAAGGATGTTTCCAAAATTTCAGATCGATGTCTCAAAAACTGAGAGACTAGTTCGCGTATATACAAGCGTAAAGACAGAGGATCTCAACTTGTTAAGTTCATCACATAATGTATGTGCATATTTTATAAAGTTTCGGACGCTTCCTTCAGGAAAAACTTCTAGGCAAATTTAACATACCCTATTCAGCGTATACTTAAAACTACAACTCAGTAATATCAGACTTTCTCTGCATAGTTAGAAATATTTGGTTGATTAATTCTAAGTATTAGATATTTGTGTAAATAAAAATAGTTTTTCAATCATTTTTTGACTATTTCATAACTAAAGTTATCGGTATTTATCGAAACCGATTTTTCGATAATTTTATATCTATCGAATAATCGATAATTATATCTAAAATTTTAATTATTAAATATTTGAGCGTTTAATAATAGTTTTTAAATCATTTTTAGACTTTTTGATAACTGAAGTTATCGGAATTTATCGACAATTATGTACCGATAAAAAAGGAGAAACGAATTAACTCGGCTGTAACCTTGTAAGGTGTTTACGCCAGCAAAGAAGAAGAATATTTATCGATAATGCTATCGTGATCGGTTTATCGGCAATTCTTTCTCTATCCGTAACTTTTGTAAATATTTGACTAAATTTGTTGATAATTATCGATAAATCCCTCTTTCGATAGCTTTTGAATACTTTTGTCCAAAAGTTTCGATATTTATCGATAAATCCCTCTCTATCGATAAGTTTTGGATATTTTTCTTTGAAGTTTTCGTATTCATCTATAAATCAATCTCTATAATTACTTTTGAATATTTTGCAAAAAAATTATAATTTCTCACCTGTGACCGGTTGCCCTTTAGAGCCTAAAGCAGCAAAAAATTGCTTCCAAATAGCTGAACGCCCTTGAAAACGAGTCGTAAGTTTATGTAACGAGTCTCACAAGTAAGCAGCGTGCCCTTTAAACGGTTTTCTGGGTGCTCGCTATTATGCTTCGTAACTTTCATACATACTTACATATGTGCACGTGCAACAGCAGTGAAAAACAAAAAACCGAAATAAAAAAATTCAGCCAAAGAAGAGATGTAATAGACCGTAAGTTACAACAACGTAAAGCTTTCGCCATGAATGGCTGAATTTTTGACCCAATTAAGTATTTAAATCATAAGGGAAGATTACAAAAAGCAAAAGAAACCTAAAAACCATGAAGCCATGAACTATTATCGAAAACGATTTGCAATTGTAAATTCTTCTGATTTATCAACAGAATTTATGAATGAATTGCTAAACAACATTTTGTTGCAAACGTTTTACCTGAATGCACGTTTGTACAACAAATTAAATGGCAACAACATTAACTCACGCAAACATACATTAGCACTTTCGCTTTCGGTTTGTACGCTATAATAACCCTGTAGGAAAAATTTATGAAATAAAAAAAATTTTAATATAAGCAGAAATGTAAAAACAAAAAAATATTTTGGAAGAAATCTGTGTTACATATTTTTAAATTTTGTTTATAGTAAGCTCAGTCCATTTTTTTTTAATTTTTTTTTCACATAGAGAATTTGTATTCTTTTTTCAATGAAAGAAAAAAACTGTTCTTCAATTCATACTGGGCTTGTATTACTTAACTACATATACTACATTGCACTTAAGCATACTTTTAAGTATAGTTAGCTATAATTATAGTCTTATTGCGTGGTCGATCGTGTCTACACTGGCGCTTGGCTTCAAAAGCGCTATGGAATTCTGTTTATTTCATGATTTTTTTTTGTATTATCTGTTATTGCATACTTCACTTGTTGTTGCTATATATGAAGTCATTCACCTGCCAACAGCGTCATATTACTCATAAACAGCGGCACACGGAACCGGCTTGACTTAGATTGTCTACCCGGCGCGTTGTGATTGTCAGCTGGTCCGTCAGCTTGGGCGGTTATTAAAATATCTAGACGTTTTCTTTTTGCTCAAGTCTTATTATTGTTTTCACATCAAAGCGTCTAGCTTTTGTTATTGTTTTATTAATTAACTTGAGTCGCGCGAGTATCACATGTTTAAGGTTTATTGCCATTTCTGTATTTCGTAGTAACAAGCCCAACTGTGCTTTAGGTTGTTTTTATTTTTTTATTTTTTATTATGCAAATGATACTTATACATTTTTGATTCGCTTGACGACCTTGCGAAATATTTGTGCATTAATGTAATTTACTCAGTTAAATTATGCTGAAGTGCAGTTAGATTTTGGCGATTTTCAAGTTGAGCAGTTAGTTTAAGGTTAACTGGTGGTAATTATGATGAATATATCATACCGTAGGTCATTTATGACATTAAAGGACAAAAGTAAGAATAGATTTCCAAATATTTTCTCACAAACTCGCACACTTCATATTTTTCTAAGAGTGGTAGTTTAATAACATTATTGTCCAAAAAATACAGAGCTACTTATAACTGGCATGCCTAAGCTCAGAAATAAATCTAACAATCTATACCATTCTAATGGTCTCTAATCTCTAGTTTCTGACTATCGCAAGCCTCAAGCATCTGCCATTTTCTTCTATCTCCAGGAATTTCTTCGCAGAATAAAATACTTCGGGCTCATAAGGGATGCCATGGGTTTTCAGCGATTTTTCAACAATTTTTTCTCATATAAAAAATTAAATATTTTTTTAGAATTTTAAATATTTTGTATAGAATTTTACAAAGTATGAACAAAAAAGTTTTGAAAGTTTTGGAAAAAATATTTTAAACTCAGCCATTCCGAGACCTTATAAGATCATCTAAAGTAAAAAAAAATACGTTTTTTACTTAAGGCCTTAACTTAGAACTTAGCCAAGGAAAAAAACTGCAAATTGGATTTTTGGCAGACATTTTTACTAAAAAATTAAAATATCAGTGAAAATCCTTCGACATTTTTTTTTCAAATCATTCGTCCAAGTCTTTAAGAATTGTATCTCAAAGATCTGTATAAAATGTCATGAAGATTGGTTGAGTAGTTCCCGAGACATCTTTCCAACCAACTACAAAAACACCGTTTCTAGGAAAAGGCGTTTAAAGACGGCATACTTAGCCTAGCTAACCTCGAGGGCACAAGTTCTAAAGCCTGTATCTCCGAAACTATTACTCGAAACAACTTAAAAATTTAGAGTAATAATCTAAAGGTGTTGTAGAATATAATAAGTCAATAGAAAAATAGGTTTTTTGAAATTCGTAACCCCATGTAACCCCTTAAAAAACTTCCCATTGTTATTACCACCAATTAAGGTAAGGTTGACTAGGAAATTCCCATTCACTTTTTAGCTTTATTACCTTTACTTTTACCAAAACCAGGTTTAAACAAACGAGTCCTTCGGTGAGACATTTCTTAACGCTTAAAATATTAACTGAAATATGTGGATTAGATTTATAAGAGATGTTGGGAGCTCTAGTATTAAACTCTAAACATTTTCTTACATTTTTTTAATGATTTCGTTGGATTTAAATTCTAAACACTTATTTTATCTATAAAATAGTATATTCTAAAGATTTTTTCATAAAACTCTGTTAAAACTTCTTAAATGACCAGTGTAGAAGAGGTAAACAGGCCTTGGTTATATTACAAAAGGTTCAAATGTAGGGTCCCTCCCATGTTCAATAGGAATGTTGAATAATTCGATACCGATTGGCGGCCGACGTAGCTGAGACTAGGTCTATCAGGGAAACAAACTGACAACTCGCAGCAAATATAGATCGAAATAGCCGCTCAGCATCAAAAACGATATTTTCTAAATTTCGAGAACTTAAGATGTCAATTCTTTCTCAAATGTTTATAACCAAATAGCTTACAGTATAAGCCCTAAGTTTAAAACTACAAATTTAAAAATCAAACTAAAGAGTTATGGAAATAAAAATGCATATTTCTATAGTGCGTGCTCAGAAAGAGTAGCAATAACCAATAAAAACAATTACCAAAAATACACTACGAACATTACTTGAATAAATATCGTTTGTAATGGAATGCTGGCACCATTACCCAACCCACAAAAAAGAAGAACAATTAGCATTTAGCTGTTAATGACAATCATATGCTTTAACTACCATTTTTCTTTGTGGTCAATTTACTTGCAACACACTATGTTTTTCTCAACTTTGTAGTAATCACCGGTTCAACGGATGGCATTGGACGGGAATATGCTAAAGAATTAGCCAAACAAGGCATAAATGTGGTGCTCATCTCGCGCACAAAGGAGAAGCTCATAGCGGTGGCAGAGGAGATCGGTAAGCACTGAAATTAATAGTAAATTAATTGTCAATATAGTAGAATATTAAAATATTTGAAAAAAAATTGAAATAAATTGTGCTAATAACGAATACTCGAAAGAACAATGCAAGTAATTTATAAGAAAATCAGCGAACGAAAACTTAGTCTAAAAAGTTTATAATTTTTTAAACATTTTTTGACAGAAAATGAGTACAAAGTTAAGACGAAATGGATCGTAGCAGACTTCGCCAAGGGGCGTGAGGTGTATACACACATTGAACGAGAGCTGAGTGGCATACCAGTAGGCATATTGGGTAAGTGCTGAAAAATATTCCAAAATCTACCCCACAAAACAAACAGTTACTTCCTGTTACCATTATAATTTTTATACAAAAATTTTATACTGCTGGAACATCCCTACATCTACCTTACAGTTAACAATGTTGGCAAAATGTACGACTACCCGGACGAACTCTCCCACATACCAGAAGACACTATTTGGGATATGATCAATATAAATGTCGCCGCTGTAACCATAATGTCACGTATGCTCATACCAGAGCTGAAGAAGCAGAAACGTGGTGCCATCGTCAATATATCGTCTGGCAGTGAATTACAACCTATACCCTATATGGCAGTGTATGCCGCTACCAAGCGCTATGTGCGATGTTTCTCTCAGGCAATCGAGCGTGAATTGGCCGAACATAATATAACAGTACAGTGTGTCACACCACTCTTTTTGGTCACAAAAATGAATCAATATTCCGATACCGTAATGAAGGGCGGCTTTCTAATACCGGATGTGAAGAGCTTCACACGCTCAGCCGTTTTTACTTTGGGCAAATCGGGGGAGACGACGGGCTATTGGACACATGGCTTGCAGGTGAGTGATTTTTGAAGCGATTTTTTTATTATAAACAAAACACACTTAAATTACAAAAAGTTAAGAAAATTTTTTAACAAACTATTTTACCAACAAAACCAATCTAAACATATATACTTTTAAGAATATAACGTTATTCTTTTAACATTATAATATTTGTTTTCAATGTGCGCTTTCTAATTTGCGAAAATTATTATGCTTCAGTATTTTTTCATGAAACTGAGCCCAGAATGGCTGCGCATACGTATTGCCCATGTGATGACACGACAGTTGCGTCTAGAGTACCTGACGACCCATGGCAAAAAGGTCTGAAAGACTGAAACAGGATGTATAAACTTCTTTAATTTTCGATATTTTCATTATCATTCACTTACTTACGTATTGTATATACATCCACATATTTCGATAAGCATTCATCCTTCATCTATGTACATATAACCTGAAATATTCATTTAACTATTTATGGTTTTTTGGAGGTTAATAATAAATTCTTAAGTTAAAAATTTTAAATTTTATGAAGTTTCGGAAATAATATCAATAATGAAAAAATATAGTTCTGAAATAATAAAGTAAGTGTTAAAATTAATTAGTTTAAGCAGTGTGACAAAAGTTTGTTGGAGCCTTACCTGCCCGGCCAGTGCTAGTATATAGGAATGGAGTTGCTACAGCAGTGTTCAAAGAACCGGAAATTGCACTAGTTTCATAAGTTTCCTAAATAAAGAAAAATTGTATAACGATAGTGCTCTAGGGACTCGCTTTGATATAAAAATTGCGTTATGATAACACAAATGGAAGGAAAAATGAGGAAATAGGACTTTAGAAACTTTAATACAATTCATAAAGCTTAACCCAAAAAAAGTCGTGAAGGCATTTTTATTATAACTTTTACCACGAGGAAACCCACCATAACTGGAATTATCTACAACACACGCGAGAACTAATTAGCTGAGTTGGTAAAGTCAGGCTTGCACCTACCGCTACTTTGTCAAAACAATTTCTCGCTCGTCTAGCGATGATGCAAAGCAATCCATGCTTGGAAAGGAAGATATGAAAGTTTCTAGGTAGAGCTCTTGGTATTCGACTAATCAACTAACCGGATTAACCGGATAGTGATAATTTTAAGAGCCCTAGTTTGTATCATAATTTGTTAGAAATTTTCAAAGGCCAACCTAATACATATGTGAACTTGTGTTGCTATTGCAAAAAATTATATCACCGAATAACAGACAGAGAGCATCATGCCCCTGATATGGCATGAAGTTGGCATTATCATTAAAAAGAGGTAAAAAGCGGCGTATGACTCCTTGGAGGCAAGTAAGGTTATTATAACTCAATAAGTCAACAGAAGGAAAAACCAAGTAAAAGAGCAAGATAATCCGTTATCTGAGTTATCTGGTAATCAGAGTATGAGTATGTCCACAATGTTTCCAGCTTCTGAGAAAAGAATGTTGGGATGCCAGTGCATCGCTAAACATATTTAAGTCGGAAAAAAAACTTCAGTATTTTCAGCAATGGTCGATAATATATAGTATATGGTTCAGAGGCTCGCTGCGTTGTGCATAACGGGAGCTTTAAGAACAACTCCAACGGCAGCTCTTAAACTGATACTAAACCTGCCACCTATTGCTGAAAACTGAGCAACAAAATCGGCGGGACTACTGCTGGCTGCAGGGAAATTTACATATAAAACCTTCGGGCATAGCTGGTTGGGTAAAACCGACTACATAACCCCACTTCTCAACTGGAAAAGAAAATTCAAACTATGGGACAGCCAAGCAGAAATCAAGGTAATAACCTCTTACTGCATATCGGCCAGAAGTGTCTTTGAAAACAGGGTAGCAGTAGAAAGTGTTTAAAGGAGTAAGCAACTTCACTTCTACGGAGTGCCAGGCCACAAAGGCATCGATAGCAGAGAAATAGTGCACGAAATTACGAAGAATAGCGTGCGGAAACGTGATAAACATTGGGAAACCCATGCATTATCTATACGACGAAACATGGTAAAGAAAATCAAAATACGATGAAAAGAGCTACCTGGGTGCAAGACTGCATATATTCCTCTTGGTACTCGATAGAAGAGATTGTAAGAAAATGATCTGGTGGCGGCACATGCCCGTAGAATGAGGCTAGCAGATCGAGTAGACTGCAGGAAATATTTAGAGCAGGGCACCAGGGAAATAGTGGAGCATCTCATGTGCACTTGACCTGCTGTAAGTCCCTCGGGAGATATAGATAGGGAGCCACAAAGTGTGTTAAAATTCGCGTCAGGCGCAGGCATCCTAAAGGATGACTATTTCTCTTGAACCTAGAAACTTAATTTTATCTGATATCGCAAAGGACGAAAAAGCACGATATTTTGTAATAGATTACTAGAATACCCATAGGGCGCCATATAGCTGAACATAATTTGAGATTGCGAAATTTGTAAGATCCCAGGTTAGTTGAAAAATTATCAGATATTTGATATGGTTGATGTAAGTTTAAAAAAGTAAGTTTTGTATTTTCATAACAAATAAAAAATGTTTACCTTTTTTTGCCGCCCACTTTTATATATATTTTTTGTAATAAAATAACTTTTTCTAATAATGTCCACACACATCAGAGTGGGTAGATTTTTTTTAGTCGAAGTTTAAAAAATCTAAATAATCGGTTATGTAGAAAACATGTAATATAGTTGTCCGATCTGACCAATTCCGACAAGTTATCACCACATATCTGAAAAACTGATCAATAAATTTGTATGATCGCTAGAAAACTTCGGTTTAAAAATCGTTGGCTTTGGTTTTAGAACCATAGTCTCTTACCAAAAGTTGTTCCGAATGATCAGTAGAACGTTTACCGCGTACCTGATATTTCCATTTTTTCGAATATCTCAAAAACTGACAAATAAATGATCCCTAAAACACTTATACATAAAAATCGTTGGCTCGAAACAGTTTCTGAACCACAGTATTTTAGGAACGTTTGCACAGAATAATCCCTAGAACATTGCGCGCATACGCAATTTTTCATTTTTTTGTTTTTGCGAGCTGTAAATCAATCCGCTCTAATACACACATCCAAACAAAAATTTCAGCAGCACCGAAAAATCACCAAAAAACTTCCTGCTTATGCAAGTTCTAGCCGATACAATTTGAAGCACAAACTGGCAGACTTTAATTACATACCAGGCAATTTGTTTGTGCAACAAGCCATAACCAACATTTAGTAAATACATGATTTTTGCTTACTGCTGTTGCATTGCCACACGCCCAGACCGCTGAAAACCTGCAGAGTCCAAAAATTGCATAATACAAAGAATTTCGATTTTTTTCTCGTTATTTATGTAAGCGATTTTTTGCTTTTATTTCGGCATTACCGGACAACGGAAAAGACAACAAACCGGTTGACAGCGGAATTGACCAAGTGACCGACGCATTGCAGAATCGCTGGCGAATGTGCAAACTGCATTTGTGTGCGCAGTAAAATGCAATACTCGCCCGCTGATTATGTAAGTTGTAAACTTGTACATTTTATATGTATATACATATGTTTGTGCGTTCATTTTTACATTCAATTATATTCACAAGTTGCGCGCGCACTTTTGGCGAGACCTCCATCGGTTATCGGTTGACTAAACCGCAGCGTTTACCAGTCGGCAATGTTTTGTTTCACTGCCGGTCTCGCATTGACGGCAAACACTGTTACAATGCCCGTTGGAAATTGCGTAATCGTCAGCGCTGATTTTATGCCCATACACACATACACACACAAGCACACTCGGTTACAATGCCATCTGCGCTGCGTTGTAAGTAAATAAATGTTTCGTTTTTGCTGCTTTTGAGGTTCCTACATCAAAGCGTGGAAATCGTTAATGGGGTTAGCTGCAATCTTTGTAGATCTGTTGCGAATTTATAAATCATAAATTCATACGTCATTGGGGTCGGCATGTTCGTGGCGTTGCAAGCACGTGCATGTACTTATGTATGTATGAACATGTAGTATGTGTGTAAGTACTCAGGTATCTGCATAGCAAAGAGCCTTAAATGTATGGCTAGTTGTAAAGTGCAAATAAAATGTTTTTCTTTAATTATCTATTTTATGGCAACCTTCAAGTTATTTTATTTCAAATAATTTTAATTTTTCTACTTTAGCAATTTTAACTAAAATGTTTATACAAATGTATGTATGTATACATTTTAACATCATTTATATTACATTAAGGTGTGAGTCGCAAACCTAAGGGGCATCTGCATTTCTCCAAGGTTTATAAATATTCTTCTTCATTGGCATAGACACCACTTATTTATAGCCGAGTTTACAATACCACGCTAGTCATTCTTCCTTTTCGGTATTTAGCGTCAATTGGAGATTCCAAGCGAAGCCAGGTTCTTCTCCACATGGTCTTTTTAACGGAATCCCCTTCTTCTGCTTCCGCCGACGGATACTGCGCCGATTACACTCAGAGCTGGAATATTTTCATCCATTCGGACCACATGACCCAGGCAGTAGCCACTGTCTCTTAATTCGCTGAACTATGTCACTGACGTCGTATATCTCGTACAGCCCATCATTCCATCGACTGTGGTATTCGCCGTTGTCAATGCGCAAAGGATCATAAATCTTCCGCAAAACCCATCTCTCGAAAACTCGTAAGGATTCATTAGATGTTGTCATCGTCCATGCCTCTGTACCATACAGCAGGAGCGGAATGATGAGAGGCTTATAGAATTTGGTGTTTGTTCGTCGAGAGACGACTTTACTTCTCTAGTCCGAAGTAGCACCTTTTGGCAAGAGTTATTCTGTGTTGGATTTCAAGGCTGACATTCTTGTTGGTGTTAATTCAGGTTCCAAGATAAACGAAATTACCAAGGACTTCAAAGTTATGACAGACAAACGTGACGTGGGAGCGAAGTGGCGATTGCGACGACAGAAGAATAGAAGAAGAATGAAGACAGAAGATATTTCAACTTTCTATCGTTCACTACCAGGCCTTTTTGCCTTATCCAGTCTTGGCAAATGATATCAATATCATCGGCGTTCGCCAGCAGTTGCACACTCTTATAGAAGATTGTACTTAATCGAGAAGCTCTACCGCTAAGTTGAAGAAGCCGCACTATAGGGAGTCACCTTGTCTGAAAACACGTTTGACGGAGCTTTTAGTATTGCTCAACGTCAGTTTATACAGCTGTATTAGTTTTTCAGGGATACCAAATTCTGACGTAAAGGTATTCAGCTTTGAAATCGACGAAGAGGTGGGGTGTGTCGATCCTCTTTTCACGGGCCTTTTCCAAGACTTTTTGATTCGACCTTTTTGTGCATTGGGCAAAGCACACTTTAATTCCAGTCGGCAGACATAATTTCGTCTGACCGTATTCTAAAAAGAAGCTGAGGCATGCTCCATATCAGTTCTTCGCTGTAGTATTTGAATAGCTTGCCCAGCAATCCATCGGACGAACGAGTCAAGGTATTTCGGTTGTAGTATCGCAAAAATGAGAAGCCAAAGAAAATGATGAGAAGATTTTACTTCCATACTTTTCACCAAATTTGCTACTTGAAATATGGCTAGCTGCTAGCCTTGTAGTACAGGTACCAATCAGGTACTGCCTAGACCGGCTTTCAACTACTATAGAGAGACGAAATTTTCAGAGCACCAAGAGCTCAAGAAACTGGACTCCAAGTATGCTAAATATGTTAAAAAAATCTTCCCTGATGGGTTACTAGCGCTCATTGAGCTCACAACAGAACCAGCCGTCGAACGATAACTTGCAAGCAAATAACAAAGCAAAGAGAAACAATAGTATCTTATAGTTTCCAGCAAGTACTGAACGAGATTTCAGCAGCTAGCCTGTAACGTCAATTGATGAAGAGTTCAAACCAAAAGCCTTGCCCGCCAGAGTTTTCCTAAAGCTACGCGCTGCGAACTACCGAAAAAGTAACTTCAAAGTTTCCAAAACTTGTGTCATAAAAGTATGCAGCTTCAATGAGTCTTTTAGCAACCTTGCTAACAGTGAGTACTTAAGTATATACGATGTATGTTAGGAACAGTGTATAATAAAACGTACACTCAAGGGAACACCCAACTTACACTGTACTTACATTTTTATCTTTTTTCAACATTTTTACCTTCGTACACATATGCTTACAAATGCTTGTATGTAATATACATATTTACACACACACCTATTTTTGCTTCATTGTTGTCAAGCTTAATTAAGCACTGAAGTTCAACTTCTGTTACGGTTTAAGAGATTTAATGTCAAGTGTTTCATTCTTCCTCACTCATGCCTTGCTGCCTTTAAATGACGTAAGTATTTTCTCGCTTGGATGAATATCAACTGTTTAATCAAATGCGGCCTTCTCTTAAGATAATTGTGCATGATGATATGTGTTGTGGCTAAAATGCATATGGTGATGATATATTTGTGTGAGTATGTATGTATGTGTCAACGCTGCACGTATCAGCTCGTTTTGCATGCGGTTTTGATGGACTGTCGGAGCTAATGACTGCGAATTTTTGGCGATCTTGCAGAAATATATGCATATGTACATGCATATGAGTATAAATTAATTTCACGAATTTAAAAAATTAATACTAATTAATTAACTATGATTGTATTAAAAATAATTTGTAGATTTCTATTTTGAATATACGTATTAACTGTTTATTTCTAAAGAATTTTAAGTATTATACCCTGAACAGGGAAGTTAAGTTTCACTCGGAATTTTTACGAAGGAAATAGCGGAGATCTGGCGTTAAATAAGCAGCTTGACGAGCGGAACCATGTTCCTCTTTCCGCCAGCCGATCATTTGTCGTAGTCGCTTGACCAATCTGGTTGAAGTTATTGTATGGAAATTTTTTTTTTAATTTTGAAACATATGGCATCATTATAATTTTCATTCTTTTGACATACATAAGTATTAAACCTAAACCTCTCATAAACCATAAGATGTAGAAGAAGTTTTAATGGGTGTTTCATGTAGAGCTACTTTTTTCAATAGCTTTTTTTTACAGATCACGTGTGAGTCGTGTCAAGCTGCCATCTTTTTTTTGTTCCGAATTATTTGACGTTTCATTAAGGAAAGACTTACGCCTGAACAACGTCCACACATCGTTCAACTTTATAACAAAAATTCACGATCCGTAAAGAAAAAATAAAACTTGTGCCTGAACTGAACCCGCTCGACATTACCAAACAACACCGCTTAGCTCTATGGGCTCTTGAAAACTTCCAAGAAGATCCGACGTTTTCGAGCCAAATTTGGTTCAGCAATGAGGCCTATTTCTGGCATGTGGCATTTCTGGGTATGAAAAAAAGCAAGATTCCTGGATTTGGGGCGAAGAGC
>CM050325.1:92683995-92727708 GCA_027475135.1 Bactrocera correcta
TTCCAGCCGCGAAAATTTTGCAAGTTAGAGGAAAGTAAAAAAAATTAAAGTATTTGGAAGATTTTGTCCTTTGAAAATATTATACGGGAAATTTTGTAAGAATTTTAGGTATTTAGTGCATAAGCAGCGGGCTACATAATAGTTGTCTTCGATTAGTTATTTCTCAACGCTGGTCTCTCGTCAACGCTATAATACTACCAAGTTTTATCTTATCGATTTGAGACCAGTTTTGTTATTGCGAAGTGCTCAAATGACAAATTACTGTCAAACATGAAAATAAAAATATTATTTTTTACCGTTTTTAAAAAACTTAAGATTTGAAATAAAATATACAAAATATTAAAAAAAATATATATTTTGCTTAAGCTGCAGAATTAGACAAGCTGAAGTTAAGAGAGCAAAAATTAGTTATTAAGGGGGTATTCTACTCTAGAAATCAAATTTTGGGCAGTTTTTTGAATTAAAAAAAAAAATAAAAAACCAAAAATATTTTACGATCCATTTTTTATGGTGTTTTTATTGATATCTTAAGAATACAGAAAAAAAATTTACAAAAAAATATTAAAAATTAAAATAATTAGAGGGAGGGGGAGAGACAGGTGTAAAAAAAAATGGCACATCCTGGTGACATTGATCCTGACTTCCTGGTGGTCTGAAAAAAAAATCAAAAGAAATTCTTAATTAGTAAGGATACTGTTATAACCCCCACCTCAAGGAACACGAAAAAAATTTTTTTTTGAAAAATGGCGACTGCCTGAAAATAAAAATAATTTTTCACGTTTTTTTTTGAAATTCCTGAATTTTTTTTAAATATTAAAAACAAAAATTTTGACACAATGCTGGTGGGAACGATAAAGAATTATATAAAGAAGGTTCACACAAAATTTCGAGTAAATCGGTTGTATAGAACTTGAGATATTGCCGATACCGTGTGGAAAAAAGTAGTTTCGAGAAAAACGCGTTTAAAGTTTAGGAGACAATTCTAGAGAACACGGACGCCGCCTCACAAAATCGGCTGTATCTCCGAAAATTAGTCGAATTTTGAAAAATGCTTCCAAGGTCATATTTTTGAAAGTCTAAGCTTTAAATATATGAAAAAAAATCGAGTTTTTCAAAATTCTAGAATAGAATACCCCCTTAAATTGGTCTAGTAGAACCTGGGAACTCGTTGGTAAAGTTTTGAAAAAGACAGTTCCGAGAAATAGTCGTTGTTTTACGTTTCAGTACGAGTCGAACCAGTTTGTATACCTAATAAACATCCTTAAAATACCTCAACATATCTCCGAAAATAACTGGAATTTGGAAAATTCTCTTATAGTCATATTCTTGAATAGTTAAATTTTGAAAATAAAAAAAAATATTTGAATATAAATAAATATACGTATATATTTTTTTCTGGAATAAATAAATATATATTTTTATTATTTTTACAATAGTATGACCTCTTAAAGCTGACATAGTGCCTCTACGAGTATTTCCATATGCAGGAACATAAGTATACACACACGTGACTCGACGCAGCCACTTGGGCGTAATTATAATTGAAATTTGAGAGCCACATATAAACGGTTATACAAAATAGTGGGACGTCATGTAGCGAAACTGATTGAAAATTATTATTTTTTTCAATGAAAATGAAAAGCAGAGTTTAAGTTAGGCACAAAATACCGTAAGGAAAGCGATAATTCCTCAAAGCTGAAATTTATTGCAGCCGTCAATTTGGCCAAATGTAAAAACAAAAGGCATATTAAACGCGAAAAAGGCTAAAAAAAGGAAAACGAATCGAATGAGCGGGCCAAACAGAAAATTGTCACATTCTTATGGAAGACACACAACGGCGCAGAGCCGCAGACAATGTCGTCGTCGTCGTCAATGCGAGCACCGAAGGCATTGATAGACACGCACGCGGGCGCTCACATACACGCATACACTTACAGACGTAGCTGCACATGGACATTTTGGATGAGTGGGCGGTTTTGAGTGATTTAATACCAGCACTAGACACGCACACCAACACCAACAGCAACAGCAACAAGAAACCGTGATGAACACACACTTGCAACTAGGAAATAATGATCGCAACGATATAATGGCGAAGGCGCTGCCGACGACGCCTGAGTTAAGTGAAAATTGCGCGCGCCCAAAGAGAAATGTGGCGGGTAGAAGAGTGCTGCATGCAGCAACATGCAAATTGCTGCATGTAGCCAAGGCATGAATATAAAATTTGAGATTTTTATTGCCACCTTTCATGGGCGTATTCAAATTGCAGTCAAAACAAGGAGACAGTTGACTGGTTCAATGCGTAGGTGTCTCCCGGGCGAAATGGCAACGAAACGGGACGAAGGCGAGCAGCGGTGGCACAGCAGCAGGCGGATAAGACACAAATAGCTAAGCAATCAAGCAGAGAGACGGCAATGAGGCAACAACATGGCGCGCAAACGTGCAAAGGCGCCAGGCAAAACGCACACACATACACACACTCGGATGCATATTGCAGGCAGCCAAATACTCAGAATCACGCAGCAACACTGCAGAGACACGCCAGCAACGACGCACTCCCACATGCTAATGCAACAGCTTCGCTGCCGCGATGTGGCACGCTTTTGTTGCACACTCAGTTGTCTGCCGGAAAGGATTTATGGTGAAATTTTAATGCAGCAAAAAATGCTAATCAGCTGCCAGCAGCAACAATACGACAAAACACACATACATATAAACATACGTACACACATACACATACACTTATGCATATATGTATGTATAAACAGCGGAGCACACACATATTGGCGCACAATGCGCACGTTGCATGATTAATTTGCTGCAAGTTGCAATAAAAGCGCAAAATATGGCCAACTGTATTTCAATTAATGCTGGCGTCTGTGTGTGTGTGGAAAGTTGGTGGGCGCCAGCGAGGGTTGGCGTAAATTCATTTCATTAGGAAGACATAAATTTTGCATTTCATTGATGGAGTGTGATAGTCGCTCAAAACTCCGTTGCTATGATTTGGAAATTCTACTGGCGTCTCTAAACGAATATATTATATATATGTATGTATGTATGTCTATAATTATTCACATGTGTATCTATTAATATAGCTACAGGCTAACTTTAATGGCTGCGGGCTGTGATTTACTTGCGGTGTAGGCGATTAAAGGCGCAACTGCCTTGACTATTTGCTGGCATTAATTTGGTGAAAGCGCTCACTATTAGTCAAAGAGGGCTTTTTAATTTTAAGTAATCAACTTAGTTTTATATGCGTCAAGAGTTAGTAAATTACAAATGAACTGTTATAATTATTTAAAAATCATTACACTAATCAACATATCTGAAGGAAAAATTTGCGACTGGTGTGCTAAGGGGCTGAGGTGTCCTGATTACAAGTTTGAGTTCAAACATTTTCCATCACGTACAGTTATTTCTGTTTTTTTTTTTAGTAAATAGTGATGTGTTTGACCCACACACTCTTTGACCACAGCACAAAAATCCTAGGTTTTGCTATTATATTCGGCTTAAGCAATCCAAAATTGGCAAGAAAATTACCTTAACTAGCGTTATTACTGTTAATTGGCTTGCAAAACTGTGAATGCTTTTTTTCTTGACACGCTGCTTTCAGAGCCTGTAAGGACAACTACGCCGAAAAGTCTGCAGCGATCGACTTGAAACTTTCACACGACCTTTTTATATACACATATGGTCAAAATAATAAGTATATTGCTTTAGGCTGAAGTCATGATTGAATTTTGAATGTTTGGTGGAATATACGAATGCAACACAATTTTATTAAATTCGATATTTTAGTAACTTTTGTAGTGAAAAGAAAATGTTGAATTGTGGAAATTGATTGTTGATGTTCGTTTCCTAAGTGGTCAAAATAATAAGTACATTGTTAATTATTTTAAGATTTTCGGCAAATCGGGCGATTTATTTTAATGGTTTGCTCTTTCGATTAAATGTATGTTTAAAACGCATTTAAAACTAAAAAAATTGTATATTCTTTTTCTTCTTAATATTGTATAGATGGGTTAAAAAAAGCGATTCAATGCAGAGGAAAAGGAAATCGTTTTAAACCTCAGAAAAGAGGGCCAAAATCTTAAGAATACCGCTAAAACATTAAGTCGTTTATTGTGTTTCGCGCAGAATGCTATAAGGATGAGAAAGAATGTTCAAACTCGCGGTCGACCAAAAAAGACCTCAACAAAAACGGACAACCGTATCGCCACTCTTGGTCAAATGAAACCATTGGTATCTTCAAGGATAATACCAGCCGATTTTGGTAGCATAATATCTTCCCGAATGAACCGACGAATACTATATCGAGCTTATTTAGCTGGCAGCATAGTCAGAAAAATACCATAATTGCAAAAAAAAATTTAAAGATTACAATTCACGAAAAATCATGCAAATTAGTTCGCCCCAAGTGGTGAGAAAAGGTGGGCGCAATATCTTGTGAAGCGACGAAACAAAAATAAATTTCTTCAGAAATGATGCCTGATGAAATGTTCATCGGTCGAAAGCCAAAGCATTGCATTCACAGCCTACAAAAAAAACCGTTAAACGCGGTGGCGGCAACATAATGGTCTGGGGCTGCTTTTTTTCGTATGGTGTAAGACCAATACATCGTATTTCAGGCACTATGAATAGGTTCCAGTATAAAGATATCTTGGAAAACACGATGCTGCCATATGCTGAGGAAAGTATGCCCCACTAATATGGAAATTTCAGCAGGATAATGATGATGATAATGATCCCAAGCATACTTCGAGGTTGGTAAAAGATTGAATCTAGGACAATGGTGTGAGTTCTCCTAAATAGCCATGTGAAGCTCCCGACTGGAATCCAATTGAAACCCTATGGGGGGAACTAAAGCAATGGATTGGGAAGCAATCGTTCCAATATAAGGATCAGTTAGTTTTTGTTAAAAAAAACTGATATGAGATTCCAATTGATACATGCCGCAAACTTATCTTTAGTATGCCAAAACGAATCTCAAAAGGAATTGAAAATAATGGCGGATATACTACATATTGATGAAAGAAGTAAATAAAAATCAAATTGGAGACAGAAAACTCAAACTAATACATTTTTCCATTCACAGATACCTGGTGTACTAATTATTTTGAACAACTATTTTTTTAGTCTTTTTATTATTTGCCAGAAATTTAAGGTCCTTCTCCAACAATTATTACAAATATCTTTATTCTTGTCATTTATGTCATATATAAAATGAAATATGATATTATTTCTCTTTAAACATGAATAAAAGAGAATTTATTAGTTATTGAATGTTACAACGGTGTGTGTACTTACTATTTTGACCATGTGTGTACATACATATATTTGTCAGATAATGATCGAAGAAATAAGAATTTTGATAATTTCGATTTTTTAAGTCACTCTGATATGTAAATTTTTCATAATAAATATTAGAAAATCGCCATTTGGTAAAACTCAAAATTTTTACTAGACCTTCGACCATTTCCTGTACACAACGATTGAAATAATGCCTTTTTTGATTTTTGGATCTGAGATGATTCAAAACAGAAAAATCGACTTCTTCTTTGTTTGGCGTATACACCGCTTACTCGATTATAGGCGAGTTTATAACACGGACTTTATTTACGGATAGCGACTGTTTTTTGGGGGTGATTTTTAAGATTATTTGCGGAATATTTTCTTGAACCCAACAATAACAAAATATTTGAATTGTGGGCAGATAGAACATTTTTTTATCAAATGCCTGAGTCGCTAGAATTTCTTTAAGAGAATCTTACTGCCTGTAAATGAATTTCATCGTCCAGACTTTGAACAAAATTTCTTGGCTTGGAAATAAATTGTATTCCTCTGATTCGATAGCCGAACGCGTTTTGTTCTCGTAAGGATTCAACATGGTGTTTGGTATAGTATTAAGAGCCGATGAAATCATACTTAAGAAACGAAAAATCGGCATTCTCAATTGTCCCAGTGGAATCTTTAGCCAATTATCTCGCTAAAACAAGTGAAATCGTAATCCGTCTAACCCCAAAATAAAAACGGAAAAAAGTGTAACACCTTCGAAAATCCAGTACTAGCTATACAAATAACAAAACCTTTAGAAATTAAAGAAATAGCGGCAGTATATTGAAAATATTTTACAACTAGACTCTGCTTGAGGAAAATATGTTTTAAGCAGAGTCATCCGACTGGAGGTTTAGGAAATGAGCTATTTCAAATAACTACGTTGGCTTAATGGATCACGACAGCCGGTTCTACGACAGCGAAAATTAACCATATCCAGTCAAAGGTTGTCCTCTTGGCGATTTAGTTCCGTTTGGACCAATGGCTAACAGGTGAGTACCTGTATAAACAGTTCTTTTGGACCGCATAATTGCTAAAATATATATAATTAAAAAAAAAATTCGAATAGAATTTTTATATCAAACTTTTATTACAAACTTCAAAATCGTTTAATCTTTTATGTTTAAGTTTTAAGTAAGCTTCCAGCTTTAAAATACGCCAAGAGGCTAGCCCGCCTACTTAAGCGCAACAAAATACTCAAGTACTTAGATGATAAAACGGCAGACACGAACAGGTGGATTAATTTGCCAAAGCGACACTTGATTTTCAAACTAAAAAGACAAAAGAGAAAAAACACAGCAACGCAGACAAATTGTAGCAAGGATGCGATACTGTCGCCAAACCGATGCACATCGGACAATAACAATGGCTAGCTATTAGAGAGTGACACAAGCAACAAATAAGCAATTGTTGCTGGCATTACAACAAGCAGCAATTGTTTCTCTCCAGCTATTTTTCAGCTGAAGGCAATGAAAAATGAAGCGGCAGCTGGCAAGTGACTACAACACTACACAAAAGCTTTGTCAATGCAATAACAACAACTATTCGTAACAATAAATGTGAAGTAACGGGTAGAGGTGAGCGAAATGACGACGAACAAGGCCGAGTGTCATGCTGGCAATGAGAAAGAAACAGAAAGAGAGAAAAGGGGGTCGCAGACAGCTAGCCAAGACAACTTCAATGAATGAAAATGACAGTGGTAATGACATACAATAATGAAATGGAATTGCAACAACACAACACAACGGTACACTGCACGAATTGCTTTAAAACAGGATGCAGGAGTTGGCGTGGATAATGCTGAAAAGTTTGAGCAGTTAGAAAAAACAGAGTGAGTAGTCAATTTGACATGTTTTCTGCTTTCAACTCTTTCCCCTCCCACCAAATTTTTGTAGCTTGTAAAGAGCTTAAGCTTCAACTCAAGCTTTGTTTGTGCTGCTTTTGTTGTGTTCTACAAGAAATGCAATGGAGTAATAATATTTTAAGGATAACACAAAGCAGTGACGGAAATAATGCAATATAAGAGAATGATTGGAGCAAGCGAAAGAGAAGAGCACGAAGCACAAGCTGCAGGTGGAGTGGAGGAGTAAAGAGAGTGCAGTGTGAGTGCAGTGAGTGCGCCAAACAATGTTGAGCAAGCAAACATTTCAATAAATCCAGCGAGTGCAACAACATAATAGAATGCAATGGATTCTCAAGGGCAGTGGCAGGGGTATGAGTCTCACTGTAGTTGAAGCTGTGTCGCCGCTAACGCAGAGCGCGACGTGCGATTGCGACGCTGTTTTGCCACTTCAAAAGCGTGTACTGGCTTAGGAGACAACGCGACAGATGCAAACGCGTGGTAAACAAGGCAACATGAGCACGCTAAAGGACAGCGAAATTGCATGTTGTTGTGATTATGTTGAAGTACCGAATGCAGAGCAGCATACTTTCAGGCGGCTATGCAATATTCCGCAACCACTTATGTGCGGTGCTTATGTGCTTGGTTGTACAAGCTTGTCGCGTGTTGCTGGCGATGGCTTAAGCAGCTGCAGTTGCCGTTATGGTTGCCATTGCTGTTGACGTTTGTTGTTCCTGTTGGTATTAGTGCCACCGCCATCGCTGCCGCCGCACAAATCTCATGTCATTTACACTTAATTTAAATGCGAGACACAATTGCGAAATAAAGATTGTAGATCTCTTGCGTGAGGCAAACCGAATAAAGTGAACACAAGTGCCGAGCAAAGTATGATAGCATGGATTAGGAGAAGTACTGCGATGTGCTTTTGATATTTTCTATTTTTGTTGGTTTGGTTCTTCTTATTTACGTTGGTTTCTTCAGTTTTTCCTTTGAACATTTAAAAGTCTAAAAACTTCTTTGGAAGTACTTAGTGCAGGATACTAACAATGCAACGGCTTATAAGTGGATTTGCAGCGTGGAAATGTAAGCGCCAATAAATGCATAAAAGCTTTGAACATCTATAAATGGAAAGAGTTGCGTGGCGTGCAATCTAAGTCCTCAATCTAATATCAAAAATTCAACAATTATCAAAGAAGAAAAAAAAATATACTATATGAATACAAAACACAAAGAAAAATTATAAAAATTTTTCACAAATAGTTTTTTAAATAATATTAAATCACTTAGAACGAAAATAGTTGAAAACACTGTAACAAGTAAATTTCAAAGCTAATATGCCACAATAGAATAGCTTTAAAGCTCCATAGCTTTCACTAAAAGTTTCGTGTTTATTACAAAAACATTTAAAAGAAAACAAAATTGAGAAAGTAATAAGAATATACATATATATTTCAAACTAAAAATATATACTGAAAAGCTTTTAAAGCTTCAAAGTAGCAAAGCTCTTTCATAGTATAAAATTTTTTATATTGCAAACCAAAGTTTACATTGATTGCGTAATAAGTTAAATCTCAAACTACAAAACTGGCTTAAAAAGCTCTCCAAAGCTTTCACAAGAATGATTTTTTTTATATTGTAAAACAAAGTTTACATTGATTAAGTAATAAGTTAAATCTTAAACAACAAAACTGGCTTAAAAGCTTTTAAAGCTCCAAAGCTTTCACTGAAATTATTATTTTTGTATTGCAAACTAAAATAAAGTTATGACTTCTTTTTGAAATATAAAAACAAAACAAAGTTGATTAATAATAAGCTAAATCCAAAGAACAAAACTGGCTTAAATTGCTTTTAAAGCTCCATAGCTTTCACTGATACATTTTTTGTACTGTAATTTTTTTAAATAAAGTTTACATTGAAATAATGTATTTAATTGTGAAATTAAAAATAAAGGTTTGACTAACAAAAGCAACAGTTAAATTTCAAACAAAAACATCTGCCTTAAAGAGCTCTTAAAGCCCCGTATCTTTTACTGAAATTTAATTTTTTGAAATTTCGCACACTTTTCTCCTTTTCAAACCATCCTTCCACATACACACAAGCATATTTCTCACACTTAAAGTGCAATGTATCCGAGCGAATCGCTTGAAATGCATTTAAATTGCATACTTAAGCTTTCTACAGCTTTCTTCAACAGCAGCCACGGTAGCTTCAATGAGTACTGGCAGTAAAAGCATGAAAGCAATGCAGCACATTGATAGCCACAGGATGTCATCAAGTATTCGATTTAAAATGTATTATTATTACATGAATATGTACTGTTATTGCGTATATGTTTGCGTTCGCCTTGGTATTCTCACCAGACGAATGGCATTTATATTTATGCGTATTTAATTTGGCCAAATGCATTTCACTTGCAAATGTGTGAGAATATTGAAGGGGTGCAAATTCAATTTGTAAACGCTTTCAAAATTCACTATTTTCATTTACGCAACGAAATTGTTGCAATACATTTTTATGGCGTGTTGAGAGAAAAATGTTTGTGTGTTAACAAATTTTAGAGGGTAATTTAAGAGAATGGCATTACACATGCAGACGTCTGACAGAAAGATCATAAAAAAACTTAAAATATTAAAATTAATACAATAGTAAACAGTTGAAAAAACTTAATAAGAAAAACAAAGTTAAAATAAATTTAAAAAATAACAACAAAAACTACAATAAAATTAAGAAAAACAATTAAAAAGAAATTATAGCAATTTAAGAAATTGAAATGTATAATAGCGTCTAACAGAATATAAACAAATTTAAAAAAATTAAAATTAGGAAGAAAACCGTAAGAAAACAATAAAAATAGGAAAAAAAATAATTGTTGTATAAAAATTTTAGTATAATAATATAAAATTTAACAAAAAAAAAAAAAATAAAATATTTAATAATATTAGTTCTAAAAATTTAGAAAAGAAATTGTTACATAAAAACAAAATTTAATCAAAATTTCAATAAAATTAAAAAAAAATTAAATTAAATAAAAAAAAAAATTGAGCAATTTAATTAAAATAATATTAAAACTAATAATTAAAAAAATATTAATTATAGAAAACTAAAACTAAAAAAATATAAAAAAGAGCAAAATTAATTCAATTATTCAGAACAAATTAATACTAATCTAAAAAAAATATCACAAAAAAACTTAAATGTAGAAAATTAAAATTTAAAAAAATATATAAAAAGGTGTAAAGTCAAAAACAATTATTCACACAAATTAATACTAATACTAAAAAAAAAATTTCAGAAAAAAAGTAAAATTTAAAAAATTAAAAAAAAAAATTAAAATTAAAAAAAATATTAACAAATTAATACTAATAACTAAAATAATGATTTTATAGTAAAAAGAAATTACAACTAAAAAAAAACAATATTAATAAATGCATATGAATATTAATAACAAATGAAGGATTAACAAAATAATAAAAAAAATTAAAAATAGAACATTAGATTAAAAAAAAATTTTTAAAATTTGTAAAATTAAAAACAGTTATAAACAAATTAATACTAATAATAAAAAAAAATATATATTTTATTAGAAAAAACCAATATTAAAAAATTAGAGCAATTTAATAAGAATTCAAATAAAATATAAAAATTAATATAATATTAAAAAGTTAATTACATTAGATTAAATATTAAAAAAAATATATATATGTATATATGTATAAAAGAAATAAAAATTGTATTCCAAATAAATCAATAAATTTTAAATTAAATATACTCGTTAATTACAACTAATTTTTAACACATACTCCTTGCAATTACCAAAAACAATAAACATTGATGCTGTTTGCAAACATTTGCGCTGAAAATTAAAACTATATAATGAACCCAAACCTCAAAAAGTTGCAATGTCTATATTTGCGCGCTTTTTGCAATGGCATGGGTAATGAAAATTTGTCGAACCAACCAAAACAAATTTGAAAATGCAAAGTGCACTTAGGGACCTCTTTGGCCGGTCAAACAGCCACCACCGCACCCAGCCGCCCATTTTTGGCAAGCGTAATGTGAGCTTGGATAAACAAAATTTTCTACTTTTTAATGACCCCAAAAAAGAAATCGAAAATATACACGAACAACAACAAACACTTGCAAAAATGTAGTCAATACAGCAAAAAATAAAAAAAAGACAGATATTTATATTTGCGAGTTCACAATTTTTTCGCTATATAAATAGCATATATTGTATGTTTTTCTACATCAACAACCAACTAAATTGCAAAGTGCATTTTAGGGACAAAAGCGACACAAAGCGTCGCACACACGCACTCGAACAACAATATGTTGGCGTTGTTGGCGTGTAGTAGACACGCTGGATAGACGACTGGCTGATGACAGGGTCCGCTGAAGTGTGCTCCTTTTTGCTGATTTTAATGCTTATTTTGAATTCCACTTTTTTTTTGGCATTTTCTCCCTAAAATCAACAGACTTAGACACGAGCCAACAGCAATGCGAATTTTAAAAATTTATATGCAAGGCGTTTGTGCTGCCCGCCCGAGTGTTTGATATAAGGGCAGACAGGATGTGAGCAAAACAGAAGAAAAAAATAAAAAAAGCAAGTAAAATAAAATAAAAAATCCAAATAAAATAAAAATAGAAAAAAGTTCGCAAAACTGCAGAGTTTAAAATAATAATGTGTCTGTTAGTAGCTGGCTAGTATAGACACATTCACACGCGCGTATGAGCCGGCATGGCGTATTGGGAAAATTGGTTGCCGTTTTTAATGGTTCGTTGATACGCAAATGTTTGGAAAGCAATCAAGTAAAGCAGTTTATTGAACTCGTCAGCATTTTGCATGTCCTTTTACGAATCGTTGACACAAGTTGCCTTCGAGTATGTGATGTGCACACATTCGTGGTGTAAGGTGTGTGGCTGATGGGCAAGGTCCGAAAAAGGTCACGTGATTCTGGTGTGTTGAGTTTAGTGCAAATATAAATAATAAATTTGAAAATTTAATCGTTAAATGTATACTAGAAAATTTGTTCAAAATATAGATAACGCTAATTTTAGCCAATCGTCTTAGCTTAATAGAGCTTTCATAAACAGGAAAAAAATTAGAAAAGCTTTTGATTAAAATAATGTTACATGATCTTTTATCACTGTTATAAGATTATTGCAAACATTATCGATTCGCCATTTCGTTGTTGGCTATCTCTGGACTTGCTCTCTTGTAAAACAATGTGCATGTGAAAGCAACAACAAGCAAGTTAGCGAGCTGAATTTGATTCAAGAGCACATGTGGCTAACTCATTAAACTGTATAATTTTTTATTTATGATATGCTAGTTTTATTTTGCACATTTTAGACCAGTTTCGCTACTGTGATTGACTCAAATGACAAATTACTGTCAAAAATGAAAATACAAAGATTATTTTTTACTGAATTCAAGAAAATAAGGCTAAAGCATGAACTTAAGTCGAAGTCATGTGATTACAAAAATCTCTTTTGACCCAGAAGTAAAATATTTTTTGACAAAAATGAAGTTCAACTGATTTGAGGCTGTATTAGATGGCATGTTGGCACAATATTCCTCCGTAAATACTTAAGTGATTACATGGGTTTACGGGTTTCAAAAAATCGATTGCTTTTTTATGTTCTTATTAAATTCGACAACACCTCTAGAATATTGTCATAAGTTTTCAAGTTGATCCGAGTAATAGTTTTGGAGATACAGCCTTGAGAACTTGTGCGCTCGAGGATAGCTAGGCGATGTGCGCCGTCTTTAAATGCGTCTTTCACGAAACTGTGTTTTTGAAGTCCGTTCGCAAAATTTCTAGAGATGAACTACGATGATCTTCATGAAATTTTACACAGGTCTTTGAGATACAATTCTTAAAGACTTGAACGAAGGATATTTTTTCGATTACAACTATTTGAAAAAACAAAATTGTCGAGAAATTTTCACTGAAAATTTTAATTTTTTTGTAAAAATCCGAGCTAAAAATCCAATTTTCAGTTTTTTTCCTTCGTCCAAGTTCTCAGTTAAGATTTGAAGTGAGAAATTTTTTTTTGCCAGTGCATTTAAAAATCGCTGTAGACGATCCTGTAAGAAGTCCTGCCAACGCGGGCGCATTTTTTTCCGAGGGGTCACCGGAAATGTCGTCACAGTGGCCGAGTTAAATTTTTTTTTTAATTTCAGAAATTTTTTGTTAATAGTGTATGTTTGTAGCAATAAAAAATTCGAATAAAATATTTCATTTTTTATTTGAGAAATTTTTTTTTTATAAAATACTGTTTTCCAACCGAGGAAACCTATGTAACCGCTTATCCTTATCATATTGCCACAAATATTACTTAAATTTAGCGCAACTATTTTATTCAAGCTTTAATTCCCACCAAGCACAACATTTTATTACTTGTAATTTTTATTTTATTTTTTAATTTTTATATCTTCGGCACTTCCACTCAATTAAAACGAAATAATTTGCCAGTGCATTTAAAAATCATTTGCAATGAAGGCGACGGCGACTGGGACGGCGACTTGTGGCATAGTAAAAGTTAATCACTGTTTAAAAATGCAGCACACATACTTGACGCCTTTAACAGCTTCTGCAGCAACTAAGAGTGCCAAAAGAGTGTGCAAGGAGACCGTGACATATGTAGACACTATATAAATACATATGTACATATAGTATACTCATATCATCTTCAATGGCAAGCATCTAAATGCAATTGATGTGTGTTTTGCCATTTGTGAATTGCATTGGATTTGCTCCTTACGATGGCACACTACATTACTTTGATTTGAACCTAATCCCCAGGACATTTGCACTACCAGTGCACAACCGACTGGAAGACATTTCAGCTCAGCAATATTGCTTACTAGATGCAGTCAGATGAATGCAGGCAGCATACAGCGAGTGCACGAGCAAGTGAGGTATTAAGAGAGTGGGAAATGGGTGGTGGGGAAAAAGCGAGAGCAGACATATGACGTAAGGATGTAGGAGCATAAAATAGGTACATATATAATCCCTATAGCAATACATATGCACAAACATATTTATATGTATGTGTAAGTGTAATTTCAGCAGCTTTTTTCTTAACATATTTTGCTGTGTTGCCTTCGTGTGACGCACTGGTAATGGAAATGGAAATGACGATTACCATTGCTATGACAAGCAAACAAAGTAATTGTATGGTATTTTGTGTAATTTCTTCCACTTAAGTTAATCCCCATTTGCAGTAACCAAGAAGACAGATAGACTACAACCTTGGTATTATAACAGCGGTTTGTGGGAATTAGTTTATCGCGTGCAATGTGTTATACTTTTTAATGATTTGTTTGTTTCGAAGAGGCAATTTTAAGGTTAGGTAGTTAAATAAAAATTAAAAAAAATTTGAGACTGTTAGATTGATAAGATTTAAAAACAAAATTTTAATAAGAGTTTGAAAAATTCATCAATATTTATTTCGTCGTCTTCAAAGTAACCTCTACCAGATGTAACAACTTTTGTCAATGAAACCGTCTTCGAAACACTTTTCGTAAGCTTCGTTTGGGATAGCCTTCATCGAAATTGGTTGTATCTCTTCGATCGATTGAAAACGTGTTACAAAAATTTCAATTTCAAAAATTGCTTTCGAAACTCTTTTCGAAAAATTTTTAGCTAACACAACATATTTTAAGACCAATGCAGGTTTAGGATAAGTAGAGCTGCATTCCAATCGCTGGTTATAAAAAACACCTGACTTTAGCGCCATCTACTAGTTTTTTCCTACATTTGGGTCTAAGTAAGTGGAAAGGATCCATATTTTTATTCGACTAAAAACTGTCAATATCTAAATAAAGGGTATTTACCATGTGACAGTCATTTAAGAAATATATTTTAGTGCATTTATGTCGAAAAAATATTTCAACGAAGTTGCCATACTTAAAAAAAAAAAAATAAACCATATATGTTACTTTTCCAAAATGTGGCAACTCCGTTGTTATATTTTCACCCCTAAAACTACAAAAAAAAAAAAATTTCTTAAGGTGCTCAAGGAATACTCTCAAGGTTTCAAATGTAAGCTTAAAGTCATATCTTTTTTCAGTTTACTCTATGGATCGTATTTTATTTTTTTTTTTTTTAGAATTCTTAAATTATCATAACGGGATGTTATGAAAAAAAGCTTAGAAAAAGCTTAGGCGGAAAGCTTTCATTAATGAACTTTCACCTACCATATATCAAAACTTATAAATTGTGAGGTAACGCTGTCGAGGAGGATGGAGTCATGTGTAGAAGTTCACGCAAGTGAGGAAAGTTCTCTGATCGCCATTCACTTGGGAGTGGCCAGAAACGATTCTTTTACATATGACCCAAGCAGCTCACGACTTCCGGTCTTTGACCAAGTATCCTCTGGGTAGCCTAAGAACATCCGTTTGAAGGCGAGCTAAAGTGAGAAGGCGAAACACCCCTGCAGGGTTGTGCGCTGGGTTTGGGACCCGCCACGTAAAAAAACACCCCCAATGAAAGACAACAACAAGCCTCGGATGAGTGACCCCCCTTTTGATGACGACCATGGCAAACGAAATAAGGACTATGATTTGAGGGCATGCACCTGGAATGTCCGGTCCCTTAATTGGGAAGGTGCCGCTGCCCAGCTGGTAGATGTCCTCGTAAAGATAAAGGCTGACATCACCGCCGTCCAAGAAATGCGATGGACGGGACAAGGACAGAGACGAGTAGGTCCTTGTGACATTTACTACAGTGGCCATATAAAGGAGCGCAAGTTTGGTGTTGGATTCGTGGTGGGAGAGAGACTCCGTCGCCGAGTACTATCATTCACTCCGGAGAATGAACGTCTAGCCACAATCCGCATCAAAGCGAGGTTCTTCAACATATCGCTGATTTGCGCCCACGCCCCGACGGAAGAGAAGGACGATGTGACCAAAGATGCCTTTTATGTGTGCTTGGAGCGCACTTATGAGAGATGCCCCCGCCACGATGTCAAAATCGTGCTTGGCGACTTCAATGCCAGGGTGGGCAAAGAAGGTATCTTTGGCACTACGGTCGGTAAATTCAGCCTCCACGCGGAAACATCCCCAAATGGGCTGAGGCTGATCGACTTCGCCGGGGCCCGAAATATGGTTATCTGTAGCACTAGATTCCAGCATAAGAAGATACATCAAGCTACCTGGCTGTCTCCAGATCGAAAAACCACCAACCAGATCGATCATGTTGTGATAGACGGAAGACACGTCTCCAGTGTTTTAGATGTGCGTGCGCTCCGAGGTCCTAACATCGACTCGGACCACTATATTGTTGCAGCCAAAATACGCACCCGCCTCTGTGCAGCAAAAAACGCACGCCAACAAACACAAGGATGGTTCGACGTCGAGAAGCTGCAATCACAACAGACAGCCGAACGTTTTTCTACTCGGCTTGCACTCCTGCTCTCTGAGAGCACTCGTCAACAACTCGGTATAAGGGAACTGTGGGACGGCATTTCAAACTCCTTACGTACAGCTGCAACCGAAACCATTGGTTTTCGGAAAGTGCAGAAGAACAGCTGGTGCGACGAGGAGTGCCGTGTCGCAGCGGAGAGAAAACAGGCTGCCTACCTCGCAACGTTACGATCGACCACAACACGTGCGGGATGGGATAGATACCGAGAGTTGAAGAGGGAAGCGAGACGCATTTGTAGACAGAAAAAGAAAGAGGCCGAAATGCGTGAGTACGAAGAGCTTGATAAGCTGGCCGACAGGGGTAATGCTCGAAAATTCTATGAAAAGATGCGGCGGCTTACAGAAGGTTTCAAGACCGGAGCATACTCTTGTAGAACCCCCAAAGGTGATCTAGTTACCGATGCCCAGAGCATACTTAAATTATGGAGGGAACACTTCTCCAGCCTGCTGAATGGCAGTGAACGCACAACACCAGGAGAAAGCGAACCCGATACCCCAATCGATGACGATGGAGCAGACGTTCCATTGCCCGACCATGAAGAAGTTCGAATAGCAATTGCCCGCCTGAAAAACAACAAAGCGGCAGGGGCCGATGGATTGCCGGCCGAGCTATTCAAACACGGCGGCGAAGAGCTGATAAGGTGCATGCATCAGCTTCTTTGCAAAATATGGTCGGACGAAAGTATGCCCAACGATTGGAATTTAAGTGTGCTATGCCCAATCCACAAAAAAGGAGATCCCACAATCTGCGCCAACTACCGTGGGATTAGCCTCCTCAATATCGCATATAAGGTTCTGTCGAGCGTATTGTGTGAAAGATTAAAGCCCACCGTCAACAAACTGATTGGACCTTATCAGTGTGGCTTTAGACCTGGTAAATCAACAACCGACCAGATATTCACGATGCGCCAAATCTTGGAAAAGACCCGTGAAAGGAGAATCGACACACACCACCTCTTCGTCGATTTGAAAGCCCCGCAAAACTAATACGGCTGTGTAAACTGACGTTGAGCAACACAAAAAGCTCCGTCAGAATCGGGAAGGACCTCTCCGAGCCGTTCGATACCAAACGAGGTTTCAGACAAGGCGATTCCCTATCGTGCGACTTTTTCAACCTGCTTCTGGAGAAAATAGTTCGAGCTGCAGAACTTAACAGAGAGGGTACTATCTTTTATAAGAGTGTACAACTGCTGGCGTATGCCGATGATATTGATATCATCGGCCTCAATACCCGCGCCGTTAGTTCTGCTTTCTCCAGACTGGACAAGGAAGCAAAAGAAATGGGTCTGGCAGTGAACGAGGGCAAGACGAAATATCTCCTGTCATCAAACAAACAGTCGTCGCACTCGCGACTTGGCACTCACGTCACTGTTGACAGTCATAACTTTGAAGTTGTAGATAATTTCGTCTATCTTGGAACCAGCGTAAACACCACCAACAATGTCAGCCTAGAAATCCAACGCAGGATAACTCTTGCCAACAGGTGCTACTTCGGACTAAGTAGGCAATTGAGAAGCAAAGTCCTCTCTCGACAAACAAAAACCAAACTCTATAAGTCTCTCATAATTCCCGTCCTCCTATATGGTGCAGAGGCTTGGACGATGACAACAACCGATGAGTTGACGTTGCGAGTTTTCGAGAGAAAGGTTCTGCGAAAGATTTATGGTCCTTTGCGCGTTGGCCACGGCGAATATCGCATTCGATGGAACGATGAGCTGTACGAGATATACGACGACATTGACATAGTTCAGCGAATTAAAAGACAGTGGCTACGCTGGCTAGGTCATGTTGTCCGGATGGATGAAAACACTCCAGCTCTGAAAGTATTCGACGCAGTACCCGCCGCGGGAAGCAGAGGAAGAGGAAGACCTCCACTCCGTTGGAAGGACCAAGTAGAGAAGGACCTGGCCTCGCTTGGAATATCCAATTGGCGCCACGTAGCGAAGAGAAGAAACGACTGGCGCGCTGTTGTTGACTCGGCTATAATCGCGTAAGCGGTGTCTACGCCAGTAAAGAAGAAAGAACGCTGTCGAGTTTTTTTTGTTTTTTACTTATTTTAACTTATTTTTAAACAACAAAATTTCTGATTTTTTTTTTGAAAAATCAGTATTTTGAGATCCGAGCGTTGTAAAAAATTGAAAAATCATTAAAAGAAAAAAAAACTCAACAGCGTTATCTGAGGAAACTTATCAGCTAATCAAATCAATTTGGTTTTATAATTTCACATGATCCAGTCATGAGTTATGCGGTTCACCGCGAATCAATTTTTTTTTTTTTGAACGTCTGCGAAGATTCTCTGTCACCGGCTCATTTTTTTCTATGAAACTTTCACAGAATATTCTTTAAATATCATATAATTATGCTATAATTATACAAAGAAATAAATATTGATTGTATTTAAAAAAAAAATATTGAAAATACGTCTTTTTTCACTCGAATTAACTTTACTGCCCCCTTAAGTTGAAAGCTTTTTAAAAATGAGCTTTCACTTATTTCAAAACATTTTCTTATTGTTATTTTTTAACGTCATATTTCCGTTTCTATAAAATTGTTGTATATTTCATAAACTTTTCTTAACAGGAATATAAAAACTTAAACATTTTCGAACTTCGAAATTTTTATTTTCCTGATGTCTTAATAAAAATTTCAAAAAAATATTTAAATTAACAATAACTCATAAATTATCGAAGCACTAGTAGTGATAACAAGTTTCTAAGTTACTTGCGGGTTTGCGGCTATGTAGCCAAGTACTTTCACGCAAAGACACCTTATTCTATATTGCCTTGTACCCTTTTCTTGGTAATCTAAAGCAGTAATACCCAAAGCTCCCTGCCGTGACCACCATCGTTAGACGATAAGTCGCTCGTATTTTATGCCGGCGACGCCTATGCGACACCCACAAGCCAACACTAAGCACACAGCTGAAGTACTTGACTGATAAGCTGTTATCACAGGGCTTCTATATTTAATAGCTATGCACTTAACATAGTGCACGATGTGCCTCCAGCAATCAACCAATGCACTTAAACACATACATACATACACATACAAGTGAACAATATTAAATGGCAAATATGCGGCACATACGAGCTCATATTTGCATTGCCACTGCTGACGAGTGAGGGCTTATCAGCCGACCGGCAACTAATATAAGCTCGCTAGCGACGTGGCAGATCAATGAACTAAGCGGAGGCGTGTGTGTGTGTGTGCGCGACTATACATTGCAACGACAAATGTTGCACGTACTGATAACACACGTTTCCAATGGCTGTAGGGGCCGCCAGGCGTTGCTCGCCACAGTCAGTCACTCAGCCATAAATTACAAGTTTCTTTAAGGAATATTTCAAAATAAAATATAAATAGAAATGTGCAAATACAAATGCAATGCGTTGTGTAGAAACAAAGCGACAGCTATTAAGAGACAGCAAAGTTTATTATTTGCTTTCGCGAGTTTGTTTTTCTGTTTGTGTTGTTGTACGCGTATAGATTCTAGCTATTGTTGGTTCTGTACATTTTAATTAGCTTCGCACACAAATTAGCAATTGCGATAAAAGTTAAGGAGACGACCGACAACAACAAAAACACTAACAACAACTAACATCGTTATACTTGGGTAATTATAAATTTAAACAGTTGACTGCAACAGATGCCAACTCGAAACGTTGCAAGTCAATGAACCTAACTAACCACAATCTGGTAAATTGAAAGTTACTTAGAATTCGCGGTGTGGCGAAAGAGTCAGCACAATTTGCTGGAAATTAACGGTTTCGTAGGAATTTAAGAAAATAGCTAAGCATTGAGGGAAATTTTTGATATTTTGTGAGGTTTTTATTCTTTATTGTCCTAGACATCGTTAGCCCTTTATTTTTATTTTGTGAGGTTAATAATAAGTAATATTGCAAAAATTTAGAATAAGAACTTTAAAAATATTTGAAAAAATTATATAGTAGTTAGGTTATGTTGGGTTAAAATGATGTTCAAAGGTCGAGCGGATAACTGAGTTATTTTTGACAAAGTGTCATCAAAAAACTTTAAAATTTTTAATTAATCTAATCGATATTACGCCAAATAATAATGAAAATAATAAATTGTAATTTTATAATTTTTAGTTTTAGATATAGTTTCAGAGTACGCCTAACTTTTTATAAGACAAATGGAAAACTTTTTTGATTGCTAAAATCTTTACTAACAACGACCGATCACTTTTAAGCATTTTTACGAGGTTCTATGTGAAAATTTCCCAGCCTATACAGAATTTTTATAAGACACATAGATGCGTTAAAAAAAACTAAAGCTGCCTACCAATGACTGCTTGTTAAAAACTTGTGACTTTAGCGCCATCTGCTGGTGTTTTTCGACAGTTAGGACTAAGTAACTGGAACGGTCCCGGATTTTTATACGATTAAAGACTTTCAATTTCACAGTAGTCTTGAATATTATTTCAAGGGTATTTTCTTCCTTGACAACAACAACAATTAATTTAGTAAGTATACCAGAATACATATGTATTTCAAGGCAACAAAGTCAGACGGCCATTTAATAATATTTCTATCCTTCGCAAGAAAGTCGGCTCTACGTAACCGGTACGAACCTGGATTTTTACCAAAGGTTGTTAATCCGACCGGCCTTCTCAAAACTGTATTGGAAATTGCAACAACAACAACAACAATCGATTTACGTATGAGAGAGCGACAAAAAAATATTCTAGAAATTCCGATACTTCACAGATAATTAAATATTTTTAGTTCCAAGTTTTTTTTATAGAAAAAAGAACTTTTTTCCAAAAGAAATTCCAATAGTAACGCTTGAGTTGTCAAATGTAGACACCAGTTTCTTATTTTTATTGACTCTACTGCTCTTCTTTCTTGTGAACCAGTCTTGCAAAAAGAAGTATAATAATTTATATTGTTGCTGTATGAGTACTTTCTGGTCCCCGACATCTCTAACAGGGACTTTTGGTCACAAACAAGCCAAACAGTGCAGTGAGTCCAAATTCTCAAATGAAAATGGAGAAAGAACGGGCATGTTCTGACACGAGATCCAGACATAATTACCCGAAACACTATCGACTTAACTCCACAAGGCGACTGACGGAAAGGTCGAACCGCTATAATCTGCAGAAAAACTTAGCATAACAAAATATGGAAGGGCCAAAATGATCCGATGGAGTGAAATGAAGTTCAAAATAAATGGAAGAAATAAAATGTGTCCAGGAGGATACAGTATACATATATGTAATACGGTGATTAAAAAAAAAAAATTATTTTTTACTCGGAATAATAGGTTCCTAAACACCTCTAAGAAAGCTTCTCCAAAAACCTATGAGTTTCATCATTCATAATGATTTTTTTCATTGAGTCATAAAATCCATAAGAAATAAAAAATTATCCCAAAAATAATCAAACTTTCCTATTAATATCTTTTAAACGGTTGGGTTTACGAAAACATCATAGGAGACCTTTTTTTAGGGCATTCAATTTCCTACCAAATCTAAGGAACACGATATTTTTTCAAGTAGTTGGAAGCGAGATATAAATTTTTCTATGTGATAAAAAGAAAAACTATAAAACTGTTTGCAGGAGGACCTTCCTGTTACAATTAAAAACTCATATTTGGAGAGGCTTTCTTAGAGGTGTTTAGGAACCTATTTTTGAGAGTACCAATCGAAAGAAATGTTTTTTTGAATCACCCTAATATGTAAACATATACCATTTTTGATCCCTTCAACTTCAATTAAAATGGTTTTCAATGAAATCCCGTCATTACAGAATACCTATTAATTTATCTCAAGCAATAAAGCTCTTTCACATACCAAAAGAACCAAAAGAATGAGTTTAGCTGGGTGTCAACCTAAAGCTGGCATTAAAACTTCAAAGAACCTTAAAAAACATAAGCAGACACAATGAAACTGTCACGCATTATAAGAGTTATAAGCACTAAATACTTGTGCAACTCAGTGCAATAACAACAAATAACAGCAACTAGCTGCGCTCATTATTTCGTACATTAACTGTCATTTTTCATAAGCAACTCAAAATTGCTGAAACGGAATAAACGAAATAGAAAGGCAGCCAAGCGAGTAGGAGAAATGAAAAGCTCAAAAGCTCACGAACTCGAAACACCAAACTAATACTATTGACGCAAACTAACAGCGCCCACTAACTCCTGAATCCCACTAACAATTGAATGAAGAACTTCTAAAGGTAAGAAAACACATACATATATATGTTTGCAGGAATTTATGTATGTATGTTTGCATGTGTGATTTTGCTTCTTACACGCTTGTTTGCTTGCCACGCTGAACTTAAGTAGCAGAGTCTGCACTTACCTGCACTTAAAGGAGTCAATGAAGAAAGTGCCAAAGCAATGACGTGAAGTGTGTCTCAGCTAAAAGGCTAATAATAAACGAACACAAACGCGCACACACACGCATATACATAGACATAGCTGCGCATTTACATAGGTGCGCTGTCTAGCAGAAACGCCAAAGTGACATTACTTAAGCCACTAATCGCCAGTTCGTAACACCGCATATTTATGCATAAAGCACCAAAAAATAATACAAGAACATTTGCTGAAAATTTCAAAAGAAATTCTGTATGCGCGTATGTGTGTGTGTGTGTGCAAAGTTTACTTGCGACTACACATATGGTTTTTGTTGCGCCACAAATAAGGAGCTATGTGGAGGTGAAACACCTGCGCGTATGCAAATAATTGCACCCACACACTCACACATGTATGCACGCCCACGTAGGGCAATGCGGTGGCAAAGTGCCAATAAAGACACGCGCTAAGTAGGTGTGACAGAGCGACTCGACTTTAGAAATTTATACAACTTTTCGAGTTTTTGCTTTCTTTGCCGCTTCGACAGGTAATTAAATATGCTAAGTGTATGCAATGCGCTAGCTATTTATTAGCGTATCCGACAGACAAAGCCAATTGATAGCCTGCCTTGGCTCCTGGCTGCCAATAAGCCAAGGCTTTGAGGGGCGGTGGGGTGGCGAACAAAGGATAATGACACTTTTAATAACTATTTGTAATGATCAGTTTAGTTTGGCTAATGAGTTCGTATGAATTATTCAATGACAGCGAGATGTGAAGGTGGTGTCGTTTGTGGAGGCGCCTTAAGGTATGCTATGAAATCGAGACTTCACAAGGCGTTTGTGGCTAAAATTGAACAGAAGGAATTAATTTAAAAAGAAATAAAATAATATAAAATATAAAAAAATACAAATAAAAACATTAAAACCGCAACTCAAAAAAATTAATATAAATATAAAAAATAATAATTGATAAAACAAAAAACACTAAATTAAAAAATAAAAAAAATAAAAAATATTAATATTAATATTAAATACTTAAAAAATATTAATACAAAAAAAAAAAAAAAAACAATATAAAAAAGAACACTGTACATGCAATTGAAACGTATGACAAAATATAATTATAAAAAAATAGTTTACAAATGAAAAAAAAAATAAATAAATAAATAAAAAGTTATTAAAAATATAATTAAAATATGGTTAAAAAGGTAAATCAAAAAATTAAAAGAAAAGAAAGAAATACTAAATTAATAAAAAATAATCATAATAAAAAAAAAACAAAAAATAATACAAAATTTAAGACAAATATAAATTAAAAAGTAAAAACAAATAAAAATAAAAAATAAATTAAAATAAAAAAATTAAAAATAAATAAAAATCAAAAAATAAAAATTTGAGTTAAAAAAACTGAACAATATTAAAAAAATAATATAAAAGCAAATTAAATGATTAAAAAAAAATATATATGCTAAAAAAAATAGAATAGAACAAATAAATATTTTTAAATTATAAATTAAAAGAAAAATACTTAAAAAATAAAGAAAAATAACAAGAAATTTATTAATAAATAAAAATAATTTAAATAAAAACAAAAAAATTAAAAAAAAAAAAATAATAAAATAAAAATTTAAGTTAAAAAACTGGACAATATAAAAAAATAACATAAAAGCAATTGAAATGAATTAAAAAAATATATATAAAAAAATAGAATAAAACAAATAAAGAAAAGTAACAAAAAATTTATTAAGAAATAAAAATAATTAAAAAAATTATTAAATTATAAAATAAACGCAAAAAGGAAATAATTAAGAAAAGTACAAATAAAACATTAAAAAAAAACACAAAAAAAAAAAAACCAATAAATTCCACAAAAAAAAAAAAAACAAAAAACAAATAAATACCACAAAAATAATTTACATAAAAATACAAAATAAATTCAAAATGACTGTATTAAACAACATCAAAATAAAAGTAATAACACTTTACTAACACTTTACGCTCAAACAATTTAATTTTTATTTGGATGAAAATTAAAGAAATTTATTGTCAATTAAACAAATTGTAAGCTATTCACAATTAAATATAATAAAAAATTGTTTTAAAACCCAAAAAATTTAAAAATCAACTAAATCTTACACAACCTCTATCTTTAGTGCAGCCTCTCAGTGCCACACGGCACCTCTTCCGCTCACTAAAATCTCGAATTGCATCAGGCAATGCCCTTTAAAGCAGCATTTTCGAAGTGCTATTCGAAAATTCCACAGAAAAGCAACATTCAATACTAAAGGTATTAATTTTGCGCATAAAAGACCTTAGAGGACTTACATGAAAACAACAACAACCATTAAAAACATCAAGCAAATTGTTTTGAAGAACACAATGCGAAACAACAGATTAAAACTTTTCACGATTTACAGACAAAATGCGCATTGTGGCAGCTGCTTGATACACATTTTTTTGTACGGGAGGTATGTGTACCGTTGCTTTGAACATCTGCAAGATGCGCTCGACAAGATTGCGCGAAAGTGATAAGAGCAAGAAAGTGCGACCAAAACACAACAATCGTTACGATTGTTGCTGGCAGGCAGCAGTGTCAGTCACTCATTTAGGAACGACGACCCCGAACGATGCGGGCCAGCTAAAGTTAGTAGACTTCTTCATACTTTAAGGTATGTTTATGCGGCGGATAAGCGTGCTGAAAGGGACATTTAAGTTATAAGCTGTATGGCTCCATCGAATATGTGTAAATGCGGAGTCACTTCTTACGGGGGTTACACAGCTCCTTTCGAATGCGGCGTAAACATGCGTGCGAAGTAGTGAAAGTTAAGTGGTGAGCATTGGAGGCAGGTGGCGTTGAAGTAAATTTCTTCTTCAGAAGTGAAATTTAATTTTATTATTAAATAAAAACTTGCTATTGTACGGTTTGGTGCAATTTTTGAGAAAATTTATTTATATAAATATCACTTTTTCATTACCCTGGTTAAAATATGGAAATATTTATTGCAGTGTGAGCATTTATATATATAATTACAGCTTTTGTCAGACAAGCGCTTAATTGGCGTATTTACGTTTACTTATGGAGTCCGAACTATATTCAATATTAATTTAAAATAAAGATTGGTAAAATTTCTAAAATATTTCCAAAAAAATTTGAAAGTTTTGTCACTTAGAATAATTTTTGAGGTTATGTAGAACTCCAATTGTGAATATAAAGAAACTAGTAGGTTATAGAAAAGGGATTAAAATAATTAAAAACAAGAAAAAAATATCAAACTCGGTTGCACCGATGCTATAATATATGTAATATAAACAATAATAAAAAATATGACTTTGATCGATCAGTTTGTGTGGGAGTTAATAATCTCTTCGGAGATCCCATCGTTACTCAGGAAAAAAATTTCGTGCCAATAAATTCGAAGATATCATGTCAAATAAAATAGCTTTCCATCCGAGGACATGATTTTTATCGTGTAATCTTTGGTAGAAATGGACGTGTACGACGGAGGAACTTGGCTAAACCGAGCCAGCGTGACACGCTGATCATTTCTTCATATATTTTTTAAGATGTCGGACGTTTCCTTCAACCTTCATGGCAAAATTCATTGAAACTGAACAGAATATATCAGGATATAAAAATACTAATTATATCGAGAAAATTACTGTACAGTTTCGAACTAATTACATAACCTTGAAAAATAACAGACCCTCCACATTCATTTTCAACGAATCATTCATTGTAGTTCCATATTTTAAACTAAAGTTACGGTTCAAAATTTGTGTACAAATAAATTTCTCCTTACTTAAAAATAAAAAAAGCATAAAAAACTCATTAAAATGTTTTGTTCTATTAACAGGGATTAGAACCCTAGACTTACGAACTTTTTTGGTTTATTTTTCCCCAGAAACTGTTTTCGAATTTCAAAGCCTTGCCGACTATGCAGTGAATCGAACAAGCAACTGGTATAAATTCTAAGACTTCAAGTTACTGACAAAAAATATTATATTTTGGTGTTGAAACATATAAATAAAAAACAATTGCTTTTATTATTTAAGTATCTCAAGTTAATACCAACCACTCATTAACTATCCTCTCAGCAATACTTATTAATTGAAAAATATCCTTTCATTCCCCGAGATGCGCAGACAAGTGCAAATTAGATAAAAAATGCATGACACTGGCTGTTTGTTCGTCCGTTTTTTTTTTTTTTGTTTTTTTGTTTGCCAGTAATTTCTTCATCAAAATTCCGACAACATAAAGCAATGTTGTTATTGTCACCTAATTCAATTTGCCTAGTAATGCGTGCCATGTAAATATGCCGGGCGCCTTGTTATCGCAGCGACAATGCGAAAATTGTGTATCTTAATGAGTTCATCTAAAATCGCGTGTCTACAAATTGTTACATTATAAGCACATCAGCAGCGCCACCGAGTGCCACACAACACCTGTGCCCCCAACGCGCGCCACAAAGCAGAAAAAACAGTGAAAAACAACAAAGCGCTCAGCTGCTTGACTAACTACGCCAGAGCATTGGTGAGTGTGGTGATGAGCGGGTTAGCGAAAGTGAAAACTACCAACAGTTTTATATGAAAAAACAAAATAAAAATAAAAAACAAAAGCAAACACGAAATAAACTAATGAAAATGTAATAGCAAAGTTTGCTGCAAATCAGCGCGTGACAATGGCAACCAAACTCATTGAGCAAAATAAAGTACAATCAGAGTACGCTCGCTCGTGTTTAACAACGATTTAAGCGCGCGCTTACAAAATTCATTAAGCGCTGTGCTGTGCTGCTTTGTTCGGCGCATAATGGCCGGTTGACTGGACCCTCGCTGGTGCGTCTGTCGGTTGGCTGCCTGATTAGACAGGAGCTTATAGTGTTGCTGCCACAAAACCTTGGAGCGAGCGCTTTGTTCACCTGGGCGGGTCAGGGTGGCAAGGCAACAACATTTATATACATTAATAATTAGCGCGTTCATTCACACGCACACATACACACACACACTCACGCGCATCGGCGTACCTGCTTTTGGCGACATTAATGCTTCACAGCAAATGCCACAGCACATTCAAGTGCAATTAATCACACACAACGAAATACACATACAGCTAGCTAACTGTAAACATTTCAGCAAAAGCATATGCGCGCTCCGCTCCTTAAGGACAAACACAGCGATTCGCCACGAAGTGTGGCGCGGTGCTTTAAAGAGGACCAGCACTTGCCTTCAACGCTTACATTGGCGCTGCTGTCGTCGCTTGCGCTAAGCAGCTTGTGGCAATGTCAGTGGCCATTCAACAAGGTTTGTGCGCCACTTTTTCTCACACCGTCCAACACATGCACACTTGCTGCTCCCACCAAGTCTATTGGTCTGCCTCAACATGCTCACAGCACAGCCTTCGAGAGCAGCACATTTAGCAGTGTCGGAGCAGGAGCGCGCGCAAAGCCCCAACAAGACGTACTAGCTCGCCGCTGAGGTTAAAAAACTTTGCGCTCTCTTTGGTGGTGCTGGATAACAGGTTGACAGGATTTCGAACAGACACAAGTAATTTCTCTTCACAGTTGAAAACAGAAAAAAGTTTACACGCAATTTGAAATGAAGGCAGTTGTTGAGTGGAATTTGGCGCGCATTTGAACGAATTACAGTTATTGTTGGCGCGAATGTTCTGCTTCTTCGGCTGCTCTTGCCCTGGTTGTGTTGGGTTGTGGAGTGTTTTTTGGTATACGTAAATATATAAATTGACTTTTGGTATGGTAATGGAGAGCCATATCAAAAGCTCGCTATTATAAATGAAATTGTGAATGAGCGCATATACATATGTATGTATGAATGTATATATGTATGTGTGTGGGCCATATGTTCGAGCTAAATTCATTGTAGTAAGCATACAATACATTTGAGTTCATATTGAGTTATAAATCACGTTAATGTTTGCTGTTGAATGGTCATTGCAATAATTTCCATTTTGTTTTTGTAATGTCATTGCTTTCACATGACAGTTTCACTTTTTCCTTCATTTGTTGAAGTCTTTTGCGTTCTTTGGGTTTTTGGCTTGCAAAAGGCAATGACCATTACAATTAGTAGTTGGAGCAGTTAGTACAAATTTAAGGAAAAGCGACCCCTAAGAGTTAAGCTGCAGCGCCTGGCTTGAGGGAGGATTTTTTTTTCGTTAATCATTAACATTTGAGGAGATAATAGTTAAAAAAAAATACTAAAAATTATTTTAAAGCACCCTAATGACAACTATATGCTATAGTTATCCGACCCGAACAATTGCTTTGGAATTTGCACGAACAGCTTAGACAATAATTCATGTCAAATTTCATGGAGACAACTAATCAAATGAAGAAGTTTTCCATACAAGCTCTGGAATCCGATCGCTCAGTTATTTCGGCAGCTATATGCTAGTGGTCCAATATCGAAGTTTCCGAGAAGTGAGCAGCTTTTTGAGAAGCGAAAAATAGGTGCAAAATTTCAGACCGATATCTCAAAAACGGAGAGACTACTTCACGTATATACAGATAGATGGTTAGACGGGCTGGATCAGTCTAGGAATCTAAAAAAACCGGAATCTGACGTGGTCTAAAGCTGTTTAAAAACATTACTAATAATAAAAAAATAGTTTCCCCGTCCAATCCGGTATACTCTCAAAGCCTTTGGAACAATCTGCTTCAGAGCGTAAGGAGTGAAGAGAGTTTATCACAACCAGCGATGATGGTACTCAAAAACTTGAACAATAGTCCGGTCTAATACGTACATAGGAACAGCTGTTGAAATATTTTTTTTTTTTTTTTTTTTTACAATTTACTGCCCATTTTCCGGTAAAAATTTAAAATGTGATTACAAGTCCCCTATTTTATTGAAAATTCATGTAAGGTTAAAGAATACTAAGGTTAAGGTAATACCTCGAAGTCAGGTCTGTAATATAAGATAACCGTTTATTATAGTTTGTGGTCAACATTACGAGTTCCTTGAAATGATGTCACTTTTTTTTTTTGAAAAAGACAGTTCCGAGGATGGACCCAGTGGTAACATTTTGCATAAAAGTGCCAAATTAAAATATTTTTATATACCCAAATACATAACGGGTGATTTTTTTGAGGTTAGGATTTTCATGCATTAGTATTTGACAGATTACGTGGGATTTCAGACATGGTGTCAAAGAGAAAGATGCTCAGTATGCTTTGACATTTCATCATGAATAGACTTACTAACGAGCAACGCTTGCAAATCATTGAATTTTATTACCAAAATCAGTGTTCGGTTCGAAATGTGTTTCGCGCTTTACGTCCGATTTATGGTCTACATAATCGACCAAGTGAGCAAACAATTAATGCGATTGTGACCAAGTTTCGCACTCAGTTTACTTTATTGGACATTAAACCAACCACACGAATGCGTACAGTGCGTACAGAAGAGAATATTGCGTCTGTTTCTGAGAGTGTGGCTGAAGACCGTGAAATGTCGATTCGTCGCCGTTCGCAGCAATTGGGTTTGTGTTATTCGACCACATGGAAGATTTTACGCAAAGATCTTGGTGTAAAACCGTATAAAATACAGCTCGTGCAAGAACTGAAGCCGAACGATCTGCCACAACGTCGAATTTTCAGTGAATGGGCCCTAGAAAAGTTGGCAGAAAATCCGCTTTTTTATCGACAAATTTTGTTCAGCGATGAGGCTCATTTCTGGTTGAATGGCTACGTAAATAAGCAAAATTGCCGCATTTGGGGTGAAGAGCAACCAGAAGCCGTTCAAGAACTGCCCATGCATCCCGAAAAATGCACTGTTTGGTGTGGTTTGTACGCTGGTGGAATCATTGGACCGTATTTTTCAAAGATGCTGTTGGACGCAACGTTACGGTGAATGGCGATCGCTATCGTTCGATGCTAACAAACTTTTTGTTGCCAAAAATGGAAGAACTGAACTTGGTTGACATGTGGTTTCAACAAGATGGCGCTACATGCCACACAGCTCGCGATTCTATTGCCATTTTGAGGGAAAACTTCGGACAACAATTCATCTCAAGAAATGGACCCGTAAGTTGGCCACCAAGATCATGCGATTTAACGCCTTTAGACTATTTTTTGTCGGGCTACGTCAAGTCTAAAGTCTACAGAAATAAGCCAGCAACTATTCCAGCTTTGGAAGACAACATTTCCGAAGAAATTCGGGCTATTCCGGCCGAAATGCTCGAAAAAGTTGCCCAAAATTGGACTTTCCGAATGGACCACCTAAGACGCAGCCGCGGTCAACATTTAAATGAAATTATCTTCAAAAAGTAAATGTCATGAACCAATCTAACGTTTCAAATAAAGAACCGATGAGATTTTGCAAATTTTTATGCGTTTTTTTTTTAAAAAAAGTTATCAAGCTCTTAAAAAATCACCCTTTATTTAGTGAAGCCTAAAAGCAAGCTAACGATTTTTTTTTTCTTACTGCCAATATAAATTGTCAACGTTTGTGTGCTTTTTGAGTGCTCCAGGCGGACCTAAATTCTTAACAGCTGAGAGTATATGTAAAATAAAGCGATATTCCGCTAAAGTGAGAGATGATGCAATTAAGATGGTAACGGTGAATTTATTATTAGAAATAGTTCTTACAAATTATTCCACTTTTAAGAAATAAAGAGCTGGTTATCATGCGCGCAATATCAGAAAACCTAACCACATAGCCAGAAAAGACTAACTGAAACCTAACTTTAGTATGAAACAAGCCAAAATCGTATAAAATGCATGCAACTTTTTTTTTTTTTTCAAAAACCAAAACTGCACAAAACTCCATTAAGCTCGACTAAAAGACAGGATATATATTTGATTATATATTAAAGTGTGTGTGTGTGTGTGTGTGTGTTAGCGGGAGCTATTTTAGCGTTTTATTGCATCAACGGTACTCAAAGCTATTATAATTAAATTCAATTTCGTGCAACAGACGACACAAACAACAACAAGAAGAACAACAACACAAGCACAGACAGAGCAACCGACAGGTACAAGTCCTTTTATGTCCTTTTGTGTATCTAAACAACAAGCCACAACGTCGGCTTGGCCTAATGACATTAGCTGTACCTGACGACAAGCCACCAGCACAGAGCGCACGGCAGACGGGGTGGTATTGTCTCGTAATGTCATGTCCTTTGGGCAAATTTTATGTGCAACACACGAGATGTTCGTATGCGTGAACGTGTATGTGTGTGCGGCTGTTTGGAGTTGGAATGTAATAAAATTACTTAAATAACGCATGCAACGTGATATATGCAACAAACACACACACATACACATCGCCACATGACTAAGAATTTGTGCGCTGCAAATGGTGGCTGGGCATTTGTAGGTGCAGCGACAGGACACTGGCTCCTAGTTGCTAATAGTCTAGAGCTGGGGCTGAGTGGTGCATTAGAGGCATGTGCATAAATGCTTGCAGCGAGTGTTGAACCGACGCATAATTAAATTGCATAAATATTTGGAGCTTTTGTGGCAGCTATGCGGAGTTGGTGGGTAAGTTCTCGCAGAATATTGGAGTTTTGGGTTAATGGCTGGAGATTGCCACAAGTCATTGTGACCGTAAAGTTTCAAAGATTTTTTATATAATTATTAAATACAAAAAGTGCCGTTATATAAAAGAAATTAATAATATATATTCCTAAATTCTACTTAGAAAACTCTTTAAGGTACTCACGCTCCCTCTTTCGTAGAAATGTCATCGAGAGCTTTAAGCACATTTATGTTGCAAATACTCATTTGGCAAACTTCAACAGTTTCTTTGACGGCAACTTCAAGTTTCAAGTACTTTTTCAAGTGCAGCGACGGGTAAAAGTACTACTGTGTATGTGTCTACAAGCAGACAGACATTCATTTCTGCAGAAATGTTGTGGGGAAAAAATGCAACAAGAAAAAGGCGTTACCAAATGAGAGCGGAAAAATAAGAAAAATAAGCAAGAATCGAAGAATTGAAGCATTCGTTTACACAAAAAGAAACCTTAAGAACACAGGTGAATGAAAAGAAAATTAATTTCCTTCTAAATAGTTGAAAGGAAAATATCGAATTTCGAAAGCAGTGAATGCACTCGATAATGCCAACGAACGACAAGGCATGCAGTGGCGGCGGGGTAAGGGACGCCGGAAAGGTTTTATTTAATCATTCAAGGGCAGCAGCCAGCAGTGAAGCAGCGCATGAGGCGGGAGATGTGGCGGATGCAGACGCAAAAATCCAATCAACTGTTTAATGAAATCGAAAAAATTGGAAATAGTGAACGCGCCGGCAACAAAAATAAAAGAATAAAACAACAAAAAATAAAAAAAAAAACAAAAAAAAAAAAAATAAAAAAAAAAAACAAAAAAAAAATAACAAAAATAATAAAAAAAAAACTAACTAAAGGCTGTATGCTTGAGAACAAACCCCAAATAAGGATATATGACGGCAATGAACTTTCTTAATCAGCGCCTTTCACCACAACGCGTTGCTGCCAACGTTGAATGATCGCTCGTACACTGCAACGCCATCATTTACAAAACCGCAAAAAAAAAACAAACATAGACTGCAAGGGCTAGTTTAGAGTGCAAAGAAATGGAAAATTGTTAACATGATTTATTTCAGCTCATTATTAGCGAATGGTGGGCAACAAAAAAGAACAAAAACACAAACAAAAAATTTGAAAACCTCAATTTTGCCTGCATCGAAGCTATAATACCCTACACAGTTAAATTTTATTTAACATAAAATGTCGTAAAAAGAAATTTATTTTGATTTTTATCGGTCAGTTTGTATGGCAGCTATAAGCTATAGTTACTCGATCTGAAAAATACGCTCGGAGTATGTTGCTTTCGCTTCGACAATAATCTGTGCCAAATTTTGTGCAGATATCTTTTCAAATAAAGAAGTTTTCCATACAAGAACATGATGTGGATCGGTGAGTTTGCATGGCAGCTACATATATGCATTAGTTTTCCGAATTCGACGATTCCGACAAACAAGCAGCTTCTTAGGAAAAAAGGAACGTATACAAAATTTCATTAAAAAAAAGTTCATACAAAACTTGTTTTAGAACGGCCAGTTTGCATGGCAGCTATAAGCTATAGTGATTCGATATTGGCGATTCCGCGAAAGGAGCAGCTTCTTAGAAAAGAAAAAACGCGTGCGAAATTTCATAAAATATCCTTTCAAGTAAAAATTTCTTACACAAGAACTTGATCGGTCAGTTTGGATGCGAGCTATATGTTATAGTGGTCCAATATCCATAAATTCAGCAAATGAACAAATTATTGAGAAGAAAAGAACGTATGCAAAATTTAAAATCGATAACTCAAAAATTGAGAGATTACTTTGTGTATATACCGGACAGATGGGCAAGGCTAAAGCTAAATCAACTCAGCTCATCGCGAAGAAAATTTCTGTATATATGTATTATGTACTTCAAAGTGTCTCCAACGGTTCCTTTTTGGTAAATTTCATAGAAAAATAATATATCATATACTAAGGGTATATACCATATGTTAAGGGTATAAAAATATGAATAGCATAGGAAAGTATACGAAATAGTAATAATGGCCAGGCGTGCAGTTGGGCAGCACTACGAAGCATAAATTCTTGCAAACGTCTGAGAATAAACCTTATATATGTACATAAATATCTGTATTTGAATCCGCTACAAAGGTAGATATGTAGTTAAGCAGATAAAGAACTCCGCAGACACGAACCAGCGAGGAATATTGAACAAAAAGAGATTATGAAAAACTTTAGAAGACATGGCATACAAAAATAGTAAACGATTGGAAAATACAAAAATAAAAATGTTGAAATTTCAAAAAAAAAAAAAAAAAACGGTAAATAATGCATCAGCCGTGAGTAAGTGCCATAGAATGCCGGGCATCATAATAATAAGCGTAGCAATAGATGCAAGCCACCAAGCGGAGAGAGAGCGATGTAACAAGGACGCAGATAAAAGTGAATATATGGAAAATTAAATCAATAAATAAACCATAAAAGCAGTTATACCGACGGAAAGTGTGAAAATAAAATACAAAAAAATTGAATATAATATAAAAAAAAAAACCAAGAGAAAAGAGGAAAGAGAAAAACATGGAGATGTCGAGCACTTGAACTTGCGCAAGCTGCGAAGAGGAAAGTAAGAGACAAGTAAACGCAGTTTGAGCGCGTCTCCCGGGCGCTTTCACTTGCCAAAGGATGCAGCGACACAAGAAAGAATGTATGTATGTGCAAGAAATGGAACATTTAAAGTAGTGCTGAAGAGAGTGAGCGAGTGTGGCACGTAAATCTTGGCGCAGGACATAAAAAGCTGCGAGACGGCACAGATAGGGTATCTAGACCGCAGCTAGTACTGTTCGTTTTTTGACAATTTTTTTTTTTGTTTTTATTGCTTACACGCTTTGCAGCTTTTGATGCCACTAACGATCTCGCTTTGCTATGCAGCAGCAATGGTCGCCAATAATGTCAACGTCATTAAATCAATGTTGAAAATTTAACCAAAAAATAGTATATTTATATATATGTATGTATGTATGTATGTATGTATGTATGTATGTATATGGCATGTCGTTGCAGCTGGCAACTAAATGCTGAGGCATGCACGTCATGGCAGACCTGTGCATTGGATACTAACAAGCAAACAGGCGGGGAGAGCATAAAGGTATAACAGCACGCCGTAGCAACGCTGCTTAAGGACGCAGGGTCACCAGCCTGCACGTAGTCCTCGCTGAATGAGTGAATTTATGCAGAAAAAATCAAATCCTGGCAAGTGTCGGAAGCTGAATTATTGAAATCATAAAATGCAGTGACGTTGCACAAGCAAAATAGCGTAGGAAATAATTGTAAACGATTTGTTTGGGGATTATCGAATCAATTATATTCGAAAAAACTGCGGAAATTTTAAATGGATTTCGCTTTCAGTCGGATTTGCGGTGCAAAATTGGCATAAATGAGTTTTTTTGAATAATTTTTTATTTTTAATTTGAATTATTTTTTTGAATAATTAAAATTTTTTTCATTAAACGATAATTTGTAGTCAATTTATTATTGCTAAGTGTCAACTACGCTCATTTAAATTAAATGCATTGCTTTTTAAGCCAAAAAAAATTAATTTACAGCAATTTACTTAATCTCGAAATAAAAAAAATTTCATTGAAATACAAAACAAAAAAAAAAAATAAAAAAAAAATAAAAAAAATAAATAAATAATTAAATAAAACTGATGGACAGAGCAATTACAATAAACACAAAACAACGACTTATGGACGACCGTTGTCAAATGGAAAAACGAAATAAAAAAATAAGCGCCCGAAAGCAAAAAGGACGCATTAGCGACGCAACGTTTAGCGGCAAACATTTTTTTTTTATTCTTAATTTTTATTTTTTATTTTCATTTATTGTTTCTTTTTTATTTATTTTTTAATTTTAATTTTTTTTTGCTAGTTCGCAATTTTTATTTCGCATTAATGGTCATTGACTCGGCGCAAAGTCAATAGCTGCTGCTGCTGCTGCAGTGGCCAGTGAAGCAAAGTGCCGACCAAACAACCGAACAAAAATCAAACCAAAAAAGGATTTTTTACGATCTCAGTGAAATATGTCGGCGATTTAACAAGGGTTCTTTGTTTTGGGTATTCGTAAATGTTTAAAAAAACACATTTTTTGGCATGGCTGCCGGGCGAAGAGCAAAGCGCTTGGCACTAATTTTCGGGCTCCGCTGACTTTGCTGCAATTAAGGCGAAAAATAAAAGCTCATCTAATTGCTTAATGCGGCTGGCTGGTGGAGCTAACTCGCAGCATTTGCCTCGTCACTGACTTTAAACTTCCATAATTGCAAGCAGATTGTGTGCAAGTGTGTTTGTGTGTGTTGAGTTCTGAGTGGCAAAATGGTGTGAAAGTCAAAAATTTGGCAGTCAAGCTGCACCAAAGTGTAATGGAATTGAAAATAAAATGAAGGTCTGTCATTCAGGGCAGAGTTGTAATGACCGTTGCAGCGTTAATTTTGCGAAAATCAGTAAAATTAAGGTTTACGAGCTTGAATGACGCCAAATTTATTTGCAGTGCGAATAATTTGGTAAAAATGCAAAAAATGCATAAGTAGATATGTAAGCAGCAGGTATGTGTGTGCGTGGTATGTATAGCAGTAAATTTTCGTTAGGGTGGCATTATTTTGAATCCTGCTATGCTTTTCGAAGCTTTTGAACTGTGGTGAATTTATGAGAGAAGGTTGCAGGGTTTCCATCTCATATTTATTTTTAGGTAAATAAATAAAAATATATAGAAAATACCACCAAAAAATAATATTAAATGTTGCCAGCTAATTTATTTTTTCTGATAAATAAATACTTAAACGACGGGAATATTTATAATACGGATAAAGCGAAAAACTTATAAAAAAATATTATAAAAATATTAACCAGAAGAATTATCAATTCAGTTTTTAAATTAAAAATGCAAAAATATATCGAAAAAAGTAATGAAAAATATATATTAAAAAAATTGTGTACCCTTTTGAAGCTAATTAGACATCAACAGGGTTGAGTAAAAATTATTTATACAAAGTTTATTACAAGGTTGGCACTTTACTTATTTTTTGTGATGACTAAAAATTACAATATTCGAAAATAAATAATTTAAAATATTATATATGGAAATAGTGAGTAAAAATTATTGGAATAATGTTACTACGCGGGGTTGCCAGACTATTTTTGTAGATAAAAAAATATATATATATTTTTTTTTAATAAAACATGGACACTAAACTAATTATTTCAACAAGGTTTATCATCATAATATTACTACACAGGGTTGCCAGACTATTTTTGTAGATAAAAAATATATATTATATCGTATATATATATTTTTTTCAGATTTATATTTTTTTTTTAATAAAACATGAGACACTAAACCTAATTATTTCACAAGGTTTATCATCATAATATTACTACACAGGGTTGCCAGACTATTTTCGTAGATTAAAAAAAAATATAATAATATATTTTTATTTTTTAATAAAACATGGACACTAAACTAATTTTTCAACAAGGTTTATATCATAATATTACTACACAGGGTTGCCAGACTACTTTTCGTAGATAAAAAAAAATATATATATAAATTTTTTAATAAAACATAAACACTAAACCAATTATTTCACAAAGTTTATCATGATAAGTATTACTAACAGGGTTTCCAGACTATTTTTGTAGATAAAATATATATATATATTTTTTTATAAAACATGGACACTAAACTAATTAAAAATATTTTTTTTTTATTTAATACAGACACTAAACCTTATACGCTTTCAAAGGCTTTAATTGAAGTAAAAGAAGAAAGAGGGTTGCCAGATTAATTCGATATATAAAAAATAATAAAAATAATTTTAAAAAATTATTTTTTACAAAAATATCATAAATTAATAGTACATTGCCTTATGAAAAAAAAATATATATAAGAAAACATATTTAAAATTTTAAATGAAGCGTTGATAAAAAATAGTTTTCAAACAAAAAGAAGTATGTTCCTCAGAAAAAAAGTTTCAACGGATATTCAGTGGAAATAATATATACGAATATCTTATTTTTAAATATTTAGTGTATTAATAATTTTTAGTTTTCTTCCTTTCTCTTCTCTGTCCAGCATACTTACTATGCTTAACTAACCTCAATTGTGCACTTTTAAAAAAAGTTATATTAAATTCATTTAATTTTTAACTTTTGTTTTATAAGCATTAGCATCTTTTGTTTGGATTTTTTGGGTGTCCGCCATCGCCGGAAGCTCCAAAGCCGATGAGCTTGTTAGCGAATCGGTATTTCGTTGTCTACTTGCGTTCTAGCGCTGGACCTACGAACATGCCGTGAGTTCGTCAAGCACTGGTCAACAACAGTACTAGTGCAGTTGTGAGATATTTCTGAGCCAGAGTGAACTTTAAGAGATCCTTTGAACTAAGTGCTTTTAACAAAGTAAATCTCACCGCCATTGTGTTATAGGTATTCTGACTGGAGATTGTTCAATATGTTCATACGCAGTGCGGTTAAATATTTTCTCGGAGGCTTTTTGCAAAATGGAAGGCGTGGTGGAATCATCTCCACTATAATCCGGCTTTTGCCAGGCTGAGATGGAAATAACTCGGTAGACACAGCTTGGGCGAACCTAGCGAAGTAGCTGGGATCGATATTAATCGCCTTTGCTAATCTCAAAACGTCTCCCCGAGGATTTGGAGATCCATTTTCAGGAGTATTTGGGTAGCTCGAAGAACCAATCTGCCCAGCTGTCAAGTCCAAGTGAGTCACATCCACAGGACCTAAGGACCTAATCTAACATATTGTCTCTTTTCAATTTCCTTTGAAAATAGTTTAGATAATTTTAAATAACATTTTTTTGTTAGTAACAATTTTCTTCTCTTGTTTTGATAAAAAGTTGTATGATGAAAGCAAAAAAAAAAAACAAAGATTCTACATTAAAATAATTTATTTTCTTAAGTTTTTCAGACACATTCACTAAAGCTCGCGTTTGTGCCACAAATTATATGACAACGCTGTTTGCACACAAGTATGTGTGTTTGTATGCATATGTTATGTCTGTAAGCATGCATATGTATGTGTATATCTGTATGCATGTATGCGCATGCATTTATCTGTGGCTGTGTTTGCATTTAATTAAATTTATTTGCTAATTGATAGCCAGCACGGGCATGACTGCTATGTGATATGAGCTATGTAGTACAAACACAACAACAAACACACATAGTTGAAATGGAATAATAACAGACAGTTAGAGCAGTTGCAATGCGCTCGTGGTTCATTCACCTAAAAACGCTGCAATTCAGCCACACACACACACATATGTATGTGAATATGTAAAAGTACAGCAGCGAGTAGGCAGGCAGCCACTTACAAAGCACAAATTTAGCAACAATATGTACAACAACAACAGCGCGGCATAGCAGCGACGACATCTTAAAGACGCTGACACTGTCGAGCGCAAGCTTCACGTTTACCTATACACTTGCAACGTGCTTGTTTGTGTGCGTTTGTGCACTTATGACTGCCTTGGAGCGTATTAAGCACAGCAGCTGTGTCGCTGCTGCCATCAAAGTGCAGCGAGTACATGGGCAAACATGTGAACATATGAAATATGCGGTAATTATGATGATTATTTGTTCCAGCGGACGTGGCGCATAAATAGACGAAATTGACTCGCTGCAAATGTAATATGCATGCCACTGTATATATACATATATGTTTGTATGTACATATGAATGTGTGCATATGTGCAATTGCAAGCGCGCTGTGGACCAACTAAAAATAATTCAACTGCCAGTAATCGAGCTGACAGCCCTGCAGCCACTTGCGCCCCGCCCGTCTCATTGCCTCAGCGAATTGGCGTTGGCGTTGTTGGGCCGCGGTGGCGTATGCGGAATTATTCCAATAATTATGTTGCAATAAGTGCAAGCGCTCAGAATAAAGCGCACGTATGTATGTTTGCATGTGGTGTGCCACAAAAACAACAACAATTGTTTCGACAACAAACAACTACTAATTTATTGGCTTAGCTGCTGATTGTTGTTTGGCGCAAATTGCCATGGCGGCAGACAAACATTTATTTAACAGCATAAATAATAAATGGAAAATAAACTCGAAATTTCAAATTACAACAATGTGTAAGCAATGGCATATGAATGCAGCTACACAAAGTTATGCATGTATGAATTATATAACCGTAAAACTAGTATAAATGGATATATCCGAAAAATATTATGCTTTAGGTATATATATGTATAAAAGTTGTTTGTCTGTAATTGCTTGGCGTCGCGAATATTACCATTCAATCTTCTACAATATGTTGCAACAACATACGTTTTTGTTTTTTTGTTGTATTCACGTGTTATGTTGCAATTGCTTACTGCGCCTCAAGGAAGTGGGTGGCTGCATGATTGACTGTTCGCCTGCGCGGCTGGCATCTACCCACTGGAATTTAAACTTTTAGAAACTTCATTGCACTACATATGCATGTATGTATGTATATACTTATGTATATATTTACAAGTAGAAATAAAATATAGCAATATGCCGGCAGTCTAGCGAGCGTTGCGATGGAAATGGTCTGATAAGCTGATATGCAAAAGCTATAATTGAGCTGTTGCAACAAATTACAACAAGTTGTGTTGTTGGTTTCAAGTGATATAGCTTGTGGCAAGAAAATTTATATATAAAAAGTAAAAAGGCATTAACTTCGTTTGCACAGAATGTACAACACCCTTCACAAACAGTGCTCCGATCCGATTTCTTCGGAGATTGCATCATTGTTTTCGACAATAACTCATCAGTGAGTTCGTAAAGATAGCTCGTCAAATGAAATACATATTTATCCATGCAAGCACTTAATTCCGTTCGTCCAGATTGTATGGCAGCTATATGCTATTGTAATCCGATTTGAGTAATTTCTTAGGAGATTGCATCATTGCCTTAGTAAATAATCCGTGCCAAATTTCGTGCAAATAACTTGTCAAATTAAAAAGTTTTCATTACAAACACATGGTTCCAATGGTGCAACTTCTTGGGGAGAAAAGGATGTGTGGAAAATTTCAGACTTAAGATACCATGTCCGGAGTATAAAAAGCAAATTAGTGAGTAACTGAAACATATATACTTGTCAAAAACGTTCTCCATCGTTGAAAATTCAATTTATATAAAATTTGCTTTCGCTCCTAAAAGTAGGCAACATTCTCATTTTTGGTTCACTGGGGTTCTGAAAACATTACTCAATTTTTAGAATAGTAAAAAAAGGTTTCTTAAGCCAAATCCCTTGTAGTGACTGACCCGAACAATTAGTTACAGCCTTTTCCTGAAACTAATTCTTCTCGAATTTTTTATTTTTATTTTTTTAAATTAGAGAGGAATCTCAGCAATTTTAAATATACATCGACTCTATATAACACATACACTGACAGACACAAAGGGTCTGTTAGAAAAACGAAAATCATTTTACATAGTACTACTGTGCCCAAAAAATAAGGTGACATTGTATTTATTTTGAAAATTCTTTATTTATTCTTCCAAATCAATTTCATTCCCTTCAAAGTAATCCCCTCCCGATGCAATGCACTTATGCCAACGGATTTTCCAATCTTCGAAACACTGGTTGTAGTCACTTTCCGGGATGGCCTTCAGTTCCGTCTTCGCTGCGGCTTGAATCTCCTCTATCGTATAAAAACGGTGTCCCCGGAGCGGTCTTTTGAGCTTGGTGAACAGCCAGAAGTCGCACGGCGTCAGATCAGGTGAATACGGTGGTTGCGGAACGATATGGGTTGAGTTTTTGGCGAAATGATCACGAATTACGAGGGCAGTATGGGATGGTGCATTATCGTGGTGTAAAAACCAAGAATTGTCTTTCCACAATTCCGGCCTTTTTAGGCGGATAGCGTTACGCAAACGACGCATAACGTTCAAATAATATTCCTTGTTGACTGTTTGACCGGTTGGAAGGAATTCATAATGCACAACACCACGATAATCGAAGAAAACAGTCAACATGACCTTGATTTTTGAGCGACTTTGGCGCGATTTTTTTGGTCTCGGCTCTCTTTTGGCACGATATTCGCTCGATTGATCGGATGTTTCGGGGTCGTAAGCATAGATCCAAGTCTCATCGCCAGTTATAATGCGTTTCATGACACCCTGGTAGTCGGAAAGCATCGTTTCACACACTTCAACGCGACGCCTTTTTTCCAAAAAATTCAATGTTTTCGGTACCAGTCGAGATTTGACGCGCTTGAGGCCCAAAACATCCTTCAAAATGGTATTGGCTGAGCCTTTCGGATATTGCAAGTCTCTAATTATTAATCGACGGTTTTTCAACACCAAATCTTTGATTTGTTGAACGCGAGCTCGTCGGTTGAGGTTGATGGTCGCCCTGAACGCTCTTCGTCTTCGACATGTTCACGGCCGGCTTGGAACTCACTACATCACTTGTAAACATTTTTTTTAGACATAGTCTCATCAACAAAGGCTTTCTGCACCATCCTCAACGTATCCGCAGCAGAAAATTGATTCCGTAAACAAAATTTAATGCAAATTCTTTGCTCAACAGAGGGAAGTATTGACGCGATTCAACCCATTTTTGTTACATTTTTTATGAGATGGTATATTTCTGTAGCAACATGTTGCAAGAGTATAAAAATGTTTATTACTCGTATTCGTATCGAAAATATTTATACACTGATATTTTCGATAATGCAAGCTAAATTGATATGAGCTAAGTTAAGCTGACAGACCTTTAGCGCACAAATAACTAATAGACAAAGTAAAATACGTTGTCAGAAACACCAACAAAGATGCAGCTGTAATACGAAAACACGTATGCGCAACGGTTGCAACTTGTGGCGCGAAAAGTGCAAATGTCAAATGCAACTACGACCGTAAAATCTTTGCCGGCAGCTTAGCTGAAAATAAAAAACAATAAAGCTAAAAGGCTGCCACACAATTGCAAAGAGACATTACTCTTGCACCGTGGCAACTATTGCAATGCATATGCTTAATACGCTAAGCTAAGTGTCGAAGGAGGACAGGCTCGGCACACATATGCATACACACAGGTATAACGGTTATTTAACTACGGAGTTGGAGATGTGCGGGGGCAGTATCGCCGTGGCAACGAATAAGGTTCAAACGATGTGGCGCAGCCGTGATGACAGCTGTGGTGTTAATATTTTAAACGCCATCACAAATGTGGCATTAGTGGCATGCCACTTCATATTTAAAAACGCCAAGCATTAAGTGTTAAAGACAAAAATCCAAAATTAC
>CM050325.1:92728208-92771821 GCA_027475135.1 Bactrocera correcta
ATATATAAAAAAACAAGAGCTATCATACCTTCCGATTGCTTCTTCAAAGGCACTTACATATCTACAGCTGTTTTCATGTATATACATGCGTATGCACATTTGTATGTGTTGATATCTATTATAGGTGCTTCGAAGTGCGTCTTTCTTCCTCTGACGTGCGCGCCTCTTGGGATTTTCAGCGTCAAATTTTATTTTTAAATTTTTATTATTTTCATTTTGGTGTAAATTGTTTGTTCAGCGTCCACTGCCATTGTCGCAGCGCTTTCTAATTTGATAAAGCCCTGATAATTTATAGTTCTTCGTTGATATTTTGTCAGTTTTTGTGAAACGTTTTTAAAGTACGCGTGGGATTAAGTACTGTAGGGTATATTGCGGTCTATATAAGTACATAAATATACCTATATGTTTGTATATATATATTCGCATAGACATATATGCATATATTGACAGAACTGGAAATCATTCATTATGGGGTATAGGCAGTATTGACAGTTTCATTAGCAAGTTTTCAAGCAAATCCCTGAACAAAAATTATACAAATAAAAAAACATGCTGTTCACAGGTTGTGGTCTCCAAGCATAAATATTATATTTGTTATAACAGCAGATGGGTATCTCGGAAAGTATATATACAAACAAAAATTTGAGATATCGACATGAAGTTTGGACAAGACCTTGCCAAGAAGCTGCTCATTTGTCGGAACCGACGATATCGGCACACAATAGCTCCTAATTAAAATATTATGAGTCTATGGGAAAACCAATTTTTTTAGGAATAGTCTAAGTAAGTGTTGAGATGACTTCAATATAGTATAATAATCCACGTCTCCTCAAAAAATTTCATTACTTATAAAGAGAGAGAGAAAGAGAGCATTGTGATCGCTCACTCACAGAGAAAATACATTAAACCAGCAAAATTAGCAGCGCTAATACGAACATCCTTGCTAATAATCAAAGCAATTGAGGAAGGAACGAATTGGCTGGCAATCAATTCATTAAAATAAAATTAGAAAGTGACGGTGAGTAACTGTTACTGACAGCACAAAAATTGTATTGTATTGCTAACAGTAAATAAATGAACGGATATATATGTTTTGTTTTTCTGAAATCTGGTGCTGATTCAAATCAATTGACAATACTTATTGGACGCTTATCGATTTAATTGAGAAATTAATTTCAGATAATTTTTTTTGCAATTAAAATAAAATATGACAGCGATGATTTGTTGTCATACTGAATATAAGTAGTATATGAGTACACATATAGTATATATACTTTCTTCATATATTTTTTACTGCGCTTCAATCCATTTGTACTACTTTCTAAGAGCTTACTTTCAAGCAAAAATATTTTTTCTTACTTTTATAATGAGAAACGGCAAAGTGTGTCTTTGAAAGTGTGGCAAATTGTCACAAACAGTTTCACAGTTATCACATTGTAATTTAATTGGTCAATATAAGTTCGATTTTTTTTTATATTCTTAACAAAAGTTTTGGGAAATATTAAAAAAAAAAATAATAAAATACAAAGTTGAAAACCTATGGAAAATTTTCATTTGAAGCAAAAGTGCTTTTTGCTCGCAAATTTGAAAGTTTGTTATCGCTGTCAGACATACATATGTACAAATACAACAGCAAAGATATCTAAGCGTTGCACTGATTTGTGCAAATAGTGAAAGGCCTTATAACGAGTAAATAATTGATAAGATTTCTAAGGAAACTAAAAGTAAAACAATGTAATTGCCAGCCGCGACAGAAGGCGCACAAAAAGCAAGTCATTGGACGGAAATGTATGAAAAAGGTGTACTTTGTGGGAAGTGCAAGTTCTTTGCAAATGACTGTGAGATATTGAAGAAATTAGCTATATATGTTTATGTACGATTAGAAGACTATTGGTATTAGACAACTAAAGAAGGCGCCAATAGAATTGATCAATGAACCTTTTGTTTGGTTGTGAAACTTAACATTTATATATAAAAATTAAGTGTCACGTTGTTTGTCCGCGATGGACTCCTAAACTACTGAACCGATTTTAGCAAATTTTAGCACACTGTGTCCAGTTCGAATCAACTTAGAAGATAGGATAGTAAAAACAATTCATAAATTAAAAATACAGTGAAAGCTCTATGAAATGGAGGCTCTATTAAGCGGACATCTCCATTAATCAGGCGCATTGGCCGGTCTCACAATTTATTGATGTTTGTTAAGTACAATCTATTAAGCGGACGACTCTACTCCCACTAGTCTTCTATAAATTTCACAGATTTCGGACATCTATTGAGTGATATACAAAACTTGGAAGAAAGGAAGAGCCTTACGAAACGAAAAGTGATAGAGATAGCTGAGACTCTAAACTTTCAAGTTTGAAGACATCAAAAGAACTTATAGAACATATTGTTAATGAATATTTGAGCATGAATAAGCTGTCTGTAAAGTGGGTGACGTATGAGCTCACAATCTAGACAATTCACAGTGAAACAAAGCAATGAAAATTATGACAAAAATAGCATAAATTGTGTTGAGAGTTGACTCCACATACAATGTCTTCCACTCATCCACCCGAGGTACATGATTTCAGAACTCAAGATAATTATCATTCGAAAGGAATCGCCGAGACTAAGACATGCCTTTGAATGACATATAGGATGTTTTAGCTATAACAATAACAAGAACAACAGCATACATATTTTACAGCACAAAGCAGCACTGAAATGACATCGGAAAGTTGGAAAATCTCTATTGTCATTGTATAGCCTTCTGTGGATGGTTATAAGTTTAAAATGCTATGCACTTTTCAGTCCTCAATTTAATCACGTACATTATGAGTACAAAAACAATAGTCAACTAAGCATCAAAAATCAACCGACAATATAAACAATTCTTAAAAAAAAAATGCACTATGCAATAACAGTGTCCGCAAATTTTTTTCGTTCGTTTGAAATTCCCTCAAATATTTCGAATTCTTGGAATTTACAAAGCAATAAAAACTTTTGTCGCATTTGCAATCAGATCATAAATATTTATACGCTAACTACGAAATTCGTTCCTCGTTAAAGGCCAATTTCTCCATTGTTATCGCTGCTGAAATCAAACAAAACGCTATTTTTTAGCTGATAAATGACGCGAAGTTCCATCGAAATTTGTAATTGAAAATGAACTGCGAGAGAAGTAATGAAAGTCAAAACGATTGCGTAAACGATTTGTAAACAAGTGTGGAGAATATGAAAACAAAAACATGAAAAAAAGTTAACAACGGCTGCACTGAAACTATAGCACCCTTAAACGGTTGGGTTTCTTACGGCACAAAAGATATGAAAAGAGCTTGATTTTCAGCGATCGATTTGTATGGCAGCTATATGCCATAGTGGTTTGATCTGAATAATTTTTAAGAATATTATAGCTCTGATACAGATAATAAATGAAGCACGTCAAATAAAAAAGTTTTCCAAACAAGGATTTGATTTTGATTGGTTAGTTTGTATGGCAGCTATTTGTTATAGAGGTCCGATCTGAAAAATTTTTTCGAAGATTGTACTACAGCTTAACACAATAATATGTACAAAATTTGGTAATGAAATCTTTTCTGATAAAAAATTTTTCATACAAGGACTTGATTTTTATCGAACAGTTTGTATGGCAGCTATATTCTATAATGGTCCGATATCGGCGGTTCCAACAAATGAGCAGCTTTTTAGGGAGAAAAAAGAGTGTGCAAAATTTCGGATTGTTATCTTAAAGACCGATGGACTAAGTCACGTATGTATATACAGATGGGCAGTTAGAGGTCCATGGCAAAGTATATGTGAGTATATTAATAAAGTAATGTAACAATAATACATACATAAAGTATGTATAATCGAAATAAAAATATTTCCTAAACCACTACAAAAAATATATATATAAATGTTTTCTTGCTGCCAAAAACCTGTCTTACTCCAATCGCCGAGGAGCCAAAACCAAAATTAGAATGAAATGGTAAAAATTCATAAAAAATGCGCACAAAAATACAAAAAACTCATTCACAAAAACCCAAGCGATCGCTGATAAAAATAGACACAACCAAAAAGTACAAAATCAAGCAAATCAAACACATATAAATATATACATATGTATGTGTGTGATAGCGATATGCATTAATGCTGTGTGAGTGGCCAATAATAAACTAAAAACAAAAGGAAACACTGCGGTGAGCAGCAGGCCGAAGAACCAAGAGCGATGCTTGCGGTGAGCGGCATTGCGTCATTTTATAAATTTTTAGATAAACGAAAATAAAACTGTATTCAAAGGGAGCACATTCATTAAGCAACAAAAGGAAAATAATTCACCTTTAAGTGCAATGCAGGAATGGTGAATAGAGGCCTCAGGTGAAATTTATTTCATTTGGGAAATTGGGAAATATTTGCTAGAAGAGAAGATTGAATGGATGAGCGATTTGTGATGAAGTAGGAGCGAAGACACGGTAGCTATCGGATACAAATAACTCAGGCGCCGTGAGATCTAATGTACTTTATGATCACTATTTTACTTACGCCTGATAATGTATCCGTATAGCTTGAAAACTTTTTTAAATATCAGTAAGATCACGAAATTTACTGATGAGGGTCTTACATTTATGGAACCCTAACAGTCACGTAGAACGCAGTGCCAATATCAAAAGCATTGCAACCGTGTGTCTCCATCAAAATCGTGTGTGAAGGCAAATAGTAAACATACTTCTCATTTTCTTTCATTCAAATAAGGTATTTATACATGCTGATCCATTCTAATTTTTATTTTCGGCAAATAATTTCAATCGGTCGCACATTCACCTGAATCGCCAATTTCGGCAACTTTGCTGCTGTCGGCGCACCAGCGCGCAGTGGCAGCCAAAAATATAGGACGCCATAGTGGATCCAAACGCAAACACAAGCCGCAAGAGCACTATTAGCCCATTCAACCAGTGGAGCGTGTTCGACGGCAACCAAATGGCAACAGCCGGCGAGCGTTTGAATGCCGAAAAGCAGAATTGGTTAGACTCCGTTAAAGAGGGGGGCCAAACAGGCAGCATGTTGGACGAACAACCAATTACCTATTTATTTTTGGTGTGCAATTTTTCTTGTTAATTTCTTTGATTTTGTTGTGTTATTGCTGCTTCCTTTCGCTTTGTATTTTTTTCGTGGTTTATTTTTGCTTGTAATGTGTTTATTGCCGTGAATTTTCGAAATGAAAAGTGTGCCTGTGGTAACGAAATTAAAAGTATGATTAGTTGCATCAATTTAAGGGGCGTTTCTGCTTCGACTATTTAAAATTCAATTGCTTCGTTTTATAGCTCGCCGTATAGTCGTTGTTGTTGTACAAGCATTCGTCGGTCAACGACATTTTGCACTACATTCGAAAGTGCTGTGGCATCAAGTGTAACAGTTTGGTGGAATTGGCGAATTTGTCGAAGTACTTAACGGTAATATATAAGAGAATGCTTTAAAGTTGTTATTTGAAAATTCAAAAATGATAATCTAACACTTAATAAGCCGATAACAAATAATAATAAAAAAATAATAAGTATGCTACTGTCTAAACGAGAAGGTTCAGCTCAGGTATAATAAAGCAAGGTCAGCGCTTCAGTTGCTTAGGTCAAGAGTGTGTATTGAATAACTACAATAACTGCGCTAATCCTTTGAGAAATATTTTATGACATTCATTGTTTCTTATAAATGAGACTCGCAGACGTTTTCACAGGTGCATTTATTTTAGCATAAAGGGTATAAAATCTTTTTCTTGAGATTGATCGGTCATTTTGAAAGGCAGCCATATGCAATAGTTTTTCGATTTAAACAATATGTTGGGAAATCTGATTGTTGTCTGAATAAAAGCACAAGGTATACATTTTTCTAAATACCGAATGATCAACGCGATGCCAAGTTTTTCTATCGCTATCTTTTGCATCATCTCTTTTAAGTCAAAATTCCATCAGACGTATTTTCGATATATGTAAAAATTATTTGATAATTCTGTTGAGAATTGGGATTTTCAATGAAAAACAAATGAAATAGTTTTATATTTAACAAAAGTTTGGTTTGGATACCGCAAATACAATCTTTTGAGATACAAATAGAGAGAGAGAGAGAGAGAGAGAGGGAGAGAAGAGACAGAAATATCATTGATTGTGGAAACTAGGTACTGATGGGTTATAAAAAGCCTGACATCAAGACGGAAACCATAATTGGAAGCTAAAATTTGGTAAAGTAGCTAGATATTACCTCAATAGCGACTCAACTGCCACTGCACGGCGCTCGCATCCATTTAATGCTCGATAATACTGACTAGAGAACTGTAGAACAGGTGAAGTACATAAGCTATCGAAATGACGTGCAAATATTGGCTGTAAGTTCTTTTTTGGAAATATAATGAAGAGTTTTCTGTTTCACTCGATAAATATCATTTTAATAATATTATTAAATTCTAATAAGGCGTGATTTTTTGAGACAATAAGTTTTCACTGAGGCAATACTTTTTCGAAATTTGTTTTTTGGTAGATGGGTCTTGATGTCAGTTTGACTTGCCATTCCGAAACAAGGTTTGAAAAATTGTGCAAATTTTGTACTAAAATAATGGTCCGATTGCGAGACGGTATGCGTTTTCGGTAGATAGAGTAGAGTCGGTATTCATAGAGCAGAGTCGGTAACCATAAGCAGAGTCAGTAGTCACCGTGCAGAGTCAGTACTCACACAGCACAGTCGGTAATTCGAGCAACCATGTTACTACTCTGGATGAGAGACCGGATCGAACCAGAATGAGTCCATCCTCCAACGCGTGGAGTTGTGCTCATCCAATTTTTGGAAGATATTCTGAGCTGTTAAGCCAGAGACGATTGACGTCTTAAGAATAAAAGTAAGTAGTAAAAAGTGGTCACAAATGGAGACTGTCGGCTGGAATGGCGGTCACTTATCTAAAATCACATTTTAAACCCTAATGAATGCAAAATTCTTGAACATAACAGTAAATTATATTTTTTTTTTTAAAACCACATGTGTGAAAACAACACCCGTCCAGGTATACAAGTTACCAAAGCCCTCTATAAGTACCAAAAGAGAAGCGAGAGTCAAAAGCTTAACAATATGGCAGCAGCGGTGGCAAACTCAACTCACTCAAAGGACGGTGGACCTACAGACTGATACCGGATATTCATTCGTGGATCGACAGACAACATGGGGAACCGGACTTACACCTAGCCCAAATGCTAAGTGGTCATGGGTGCTTTAGAGCTACCTGTACAGATTCCAGGACGACATTAGTCCGACAGGTTCAGAGTGTTTGGAAGACTCTGAGAAATGTTTACCACACTCATGTGTCAGTCCACTGAGAACTGGAAAGCTGTAGGCGAAGCGGCAGCTTAATCATGACAAAACTGAGACATATAGAGCAGAATAAGCGACAGTTAGTACGTCCCATAGAGGAAACTTAAATGTCTTATCACTACCACGAAGTATTACTTAATCAGATGGTTCCGTGGGAGAGTCAGGAGTTTGGAGTAAGTTAGGTTTAGCGGATTAAAGTTTCGCACTCCGGCTTTGAAGCTTTCCCATACTTATAAAACAAACCGTTTAGTTGATTTTCCTCTTCATCTATTTTCTTCTCGAAATATATCACCTGATAGAGAAGTTATATATGTATATATATTTGAATTCGTGTTTGATTCTGCTAAATTTTGACATCTGTTAAATTTTGGAAATCATTTTTCCTTTCACCAAACATACCCTATATGTAGGTATGTATATATTTTTTCTACTGAATATCAACAACACATCTGTAACAGCAAAATATTGCAGGCATAGCAAAATTCACCGGTTTTCACCGGTTATGCTTCATACACACCTGTAGCTTTTGAACTATTTCGTATTTTCGTTGCTCTGTAACACTTTAGGCACTTTTTAGGTTAGGAAATATGACACTTCTTCGCACTCCCTTACTTTTTTTTTAAGCTTGGAATACTTTTATGGCACACAATTAAAGTTTTACAGAAATCGCAGTCGTTTCATAAATATATTTATCAATTTTTTATAATTTTTGGGTATACTTTTTCGCAATAACAAAAAATAGTTTTCGATTATTTAAATAAATTCTTATGAAAATGCTACGAAATTAAATTTAAAAAGGTTTTGAACACAATTCCGTGTGATCGGGCATACAAAAACCGTTACTGATAAATTTTCGTTGAACAAATAACTAAAGCTACTAAGTACACAGATCCCGGGCACACACGGCGTCTAGCGCGAGAGAGCGCAAATTTTATTACACACGTTTGCATACATACATACATACATGTACATGTATGTAGCGCTATATATGCATGCTGCACTTGGGCGTAAACACAAAATTAGCAATAAATAATGCGGGGCACACACACATACACTTATAAGCAGCTGTGCTTATGCGATAAAGTGCTTAAATCAAAATTAGCGAATTTTAGAATTTTATTTTACGAATATGTGATTTGTCAAACTGAGACGCGCTGCAAGCAGTTGCCGGGCTGTGCTTGCAATTTCGGTTTTCTTTTTGTTGTTTTTTACTGTTTCTTGAATCCATTCGTTGCTCGTTGTTCGTTGTAGGCAAATAATATGCTACTTTTTGAATTTTGATCGTAAAACTCGACAGCCAAATCACCTACTCGCCGCGTTGAGGTGAAATTGTGCACTGAGCTTGTGATGCATGAGCGATACGGAGCAAACACACATAAATATCTAGGTATGTAGGTATGCTCGGACAAAAGTTGATATTAAGGCACTAGTAGATGACAGGCGAAACGGCTAAGCAAACACACAAAACTACGCGAGCACTTAGGCAACCGCATATCTACCTAGTATATACTACCTACAGCTACCTACAAACATACATACATACACATGTCATTATGTGTACGCAGATAAAAGCGACTCATAAAGTAAAATAGCAAAGTGAAGGCGGCGCAAGCGGCGTGTACACGTTTGTAAGCGGCGCGCCAGCACAGGAAATACACAAGCGAAATTCTTTGGAAGCGCAACAATTCGCTACAATATCAAAATTAACAACAACAACGGCAACAATAGTGAGTACCATAACAATAACATTGTATTAAGAGCACTTTTGAGTTGAAAAGGCGAAACTAAAACTGAAAATGCTTATCAGAAACAATATGTAAATGCGTGCGACACATCGTGGCCCTAGCGGCTTTGCGGCATGCAGAAGTGCATTAAATGACTTACACGAAACACACACACAAACACAAAAACTAAAAACAACAGCAATCAAAGCATGCTTTAGCTAAATATTGAAGATCACACACACATAGTTACACACATACAGTATTTTTGCTTTTATTCACACATTAAACCCATATTAATAGGTTAGTACGTCACCAGGTCGTATGAGTAATATTTTTGTATTTCACTTAAGCAACTAACTCACCAACCAAAATAAACTTTGCGCTCACACACAACGGTACAGGTGCCTGCGCTCTCCATGTTTGTTCACTCGCGATCAGCGTTTAGCACATATTAGGGCGGCGATTTTATAAGGCAAGTCAGCTGATCGCCAGCAATAACAACAAAGCCAGCATTTTATTAGTTAGCACAAACACAATATAACCGTAATACACGCGTAGTTAGTACATATGAAAGTATATGTATGAGGGCTTATGTTTGAGACGTGGTCTTAGTATTGTTGGTGTGCGTCCAGCGAGGCGCAAAGCGCGTCTGACACAGTCATCCAATGAAAAAAGCGCCGTCACTATCGATTGTCAGCTAATTTGCGGTTGATTTTGTTTTTGTTCTGCCCTTATAACTGTTACTTCGTTATATATATACTATATAGACTATATATATACATATACATATAAACAGATATATACAGACATATGTATATAAATATATGTATGTGCTCACTACAATTTGCGCAACCAATTTCTGTTCTTATCAATAAGCAATATTTGTAGCTGCTTTACACCACTCAAAAGCAATTTCAATTACGCGTGAATAGGAAGCAAGCAAAATGTTAGTAACAGTAAGAAAAATCTTGAAATAAATCTAGAATAAAACGTTAAATTCTATAATACCCTACACAGCCGCATTTTTTATAGCATAAAATAGTTTAAAAACATATTTATTTTGTTTTTTATTGTTTAATTTGTATGGAAACTATACGCTATATCGGTTCGATCTTAACAGTTTTCTAAGAAATTGTTCTTGTTTTCTCAGGCAATTATTCATGTCAAATTTCTTGAGGTATAGATATAACATATGTATATTTAATATGGTTAAACCATATTCAGCTAATATATCCTGTTCAGAGTGTATTAAAAATATTGAAAAGTAATAAAAGTTCGAAATTTCGACACTGCAATTACATAAATCCCTTAAAAGCCAACTATCAGTTAAGTCACCGGTTACTTACCCAGTAACACTACCAAAAATTTCTGTTAAATCAATGTGGTTGGGTTTCGGTAGCCGTGACTTGCTGGGTTCCTGTGGAGTTATGATCGCCACAAAACTAAAATAATGTTGGAGAATTAAAACGCGAATGAGAACGGTACAAAGAATCACCGAAATCAAATCAAAAGTAGAAGAGACCTCACAAAGACGGAAAGTTCATCTCGGACTTTTGACTCCATAAAGCCCAAATTACTTTTATGCCGATAGCTAAAATAGGGAAGCAAGGACTATTGGAGAACATACGTTAGAAATGCGTATGCCCCATAATAACACTTGCCGTAGCTGCAAACTCAAAGGGAGCAAGAAAACGATTCTACACGAGTCCCCAGCTTTATCACAAATCAGATAAGGAACTCTTGGAATCCATCAAATATCAAGCTATGAATGTCTGTCTATCACACATCAGACACCGAACTCTTGGAATCCATCAAATACCAAACTTTGCATGTCTGTCTATCTACAAAAAGCATACCGGAGATTAGTAGTTTCATTGAAGCCATTAAATGATTTCAACAAATCAATGGAATGTGATATCAAGATAAAAGGTCTTACGATTGTTTATTAAAATGGTGCACTGAGCGCTAATTGAGCCCAAGGAGGCAGCATTTTTAACTACCTACCTATATGCAGAGAGGAGAACTTAAATCAACAGGCATTACAAGGAACTGCAAGGTCTACGAAGATTATTGTCAGGTAAATCCACCAAACCCAACCTACAAAGTCAATGCAGTTTTAATGACATCAGATATTGGCTAAAGCAGCACTAAATGTTAACCAAAAAGTCAAAAATCCGATTGAAGCTGAAGTAAAGCAACTATAGAGATTTAGAGTCTTCAAAAATCCTCTAGAATCCTAGCTCTACTGGAAATGTTTATATTCTAATATAAAATAATATTCTAAATATTTCTATTCTATTTGCATTTGCATTTGCCAAATTGAGTTCTAAAATGAGCTTTTAAAAATGTTCTAGGATCTTCTTACTATGGACTGATTGCATCAAATAGAAGGCTCAACAAATGATGGTAGACAACAAAAAATGTAGCTGACCTTTTAAACAAAATTTTGTTTCCTATAAATCACTACACTACGAACCATTTGCCTTGAGCATACTCTCATTAACCGCAAGAACGCTGTAACACTGTTATCAGTTGAGTACGTGAGAGAAGGTCATATAACCGTGGAAAAAGTGTGAAATCGAGCGAGTGGAGAATAAGTAAGTGAAAATGTTTGCAATTAAAGCTAATGGAAACACTTGAGGCTAGAAATTTACGATCACACTGCAGGTGTTTAATTTATTTTTAATAATAAAATTATTTGTAGAAACTAATTAGTGGAATGGAAAATAAATAGAGAGTAGTAGAGAGTTATTGTACACATAACGCTATTTAAGTAATTGCTACAATGAGCAAATGACATTATGAAATATTATATTTATATAAATTGTTTTTAATGAAAAAATATGTAATATGTACTTGGCATGGAAATAATAAGAAAAATGTTATATAACATGTGAAAGTATTGTAAAGGCAAGTTTTTTTTTATTTTAGACTAACTAACTAAATATTAAAGTCTTGTTTTACTTTTGAAAATAAAATAAATTAAAATTTTTAATGCTTTTAATATTTTGTTTTCCTTTTTTAAGTTCACCAGAGAGTTTTTATTAACCGCAACTTTAGAAAGTTGCGAAAAAAACGCGCCAAACCTTAAAAACGCAAACGAGTGACGATCACTCAAAAGCAAAAAGGCAAAACTTGAGCTTCAAAACGAAACACTTAAATTCCCTTCATTATACGAGCTAATAGTGCAATAATTTTCTGTGCGAATAAAAAAGCTGCAATGAAAGGAAAAAGTGAAGGAGGAAGCAAATGTGGCGCGGGCGTAAGACACACACACATATATAGTATATACATAAAAAACTGTCATTCACTTTGCATTTGAGTGCAATCACTTAGAAAAGCAGAAAAAAACTTGCGGAAGTTTAGTGCGAAATTTGCAATTATAAAATTTGCGTTTATTACATTGCGAAAAAAACAAAAAAAAAACAAGGGGCAATCGCGAAATTTAAATTGAATAACAAACAGAGTAAAGGGCCACTGTGGCACAAAGAGGCATAAAAAATTGTAAGAAATAAAAAAAATGTATTAAAAATAAAAAAAAATTAAATTTTAAAATTAAGAAAAAAAATAACAAATTTAAAAGAAACCTACACTAAATAAAGGCCACTGTTGCACAAAGTGATATAAAAAAACAAAAAGATAATAAAAAACATAAAATTAAAAAAATAAATTAAAAAAAAAATCATAATAAAAAATATATAATAAAAATAGAAAAAATATATAAAATAAAATAAAAAAATTAAAATAAAATAAAATAAAAAAATAAATTAAAAAAAAAATCATAATAAAAAATATATATTAAAAATAGAAAAAATATATGAAACAAAATGAAAATAAATTTATAAAAATAAATAAAAATAAAAATAATAAAAAAAAATCAAAAACAAAAGATAGATAAAAAAAATAAAACAAATAAAAAATTAACAAATAGTAAATAAATTTAAAAAAAATAAAATTTAAAAAAAAATTAAATTAAATAAAAACTACACTTAATAAAGGCCACTGTTGCACAAAATAGCATACCAATTTAAAAATTATATATAAATATATATTTTTTTAAGTATAAAAAATAATAGAAGTTAAATAATTAAAAAACAAAAAAAATAAAAAACATAATAATTAAAAAAAAAAAAAACAAAAAAATTAAAAATTAAATAATAAAAAATTATAAAATAAAAATTAAATTAAAAAGCGACACTCAAGTTGTGTTTAAAAGCAAATGTTTTTAATAAAATTTAATTTTTAATAGAATGGAGTGACTAGTGGAACGGCACGCAGAAACGTTAACAAACCCAACAATAGCAAAAAAGCACGACTCGAATGCAACTTTGTGGCAAAAAGTTTGTTAAAGTGGGAGGCTAAGGAGTACAGTGAAATTTTGTACGCCCACGACGAACCTCAAGACGTGTAAAATGCCTGGCTACACATAAGGAATACACATACATACATATAAACTAATATATACACATATTTACATACACGCTGTTTATGCGCCATTAAGTGTGTTTGTTTGAATTTCCCCTAAGTGCGCTGAATATCACATTAGATATGCGAGTAAGTAGGCGCTAGGAAAGACAGACAGACATATATGAGCAAACACAGGTATATATGTAAATATGCACACACTCCTACGAAACAAAAGTCATACTACAAACATATTGACAAAATTACGCGAACGTGCTACACACAGCACGAATTAATATACTGCTCACTAGGAAAAATTTATTCTCAATTTTTAGTATTTCATTTGAAATGTTAAATTTAGATTGTAACGGGTGATTTTTTTGAGGTTAGGATTTTCATGCAGTAGTATTTGACAGATCACGTGGGATGTCAGACATGGTGTCAAAGAGAAAGATGCTCAGTATGCTTTGACATTTCATCATGAATAGACTTACTAACGAGCAACGCTTGCAAATCATTGAATTTTATTACCAAAATCAGTGTTCGGTTCGAAATGTGTTTCGCATCCGTGTCCGATGAGCGATGAGGCTCATTTCTGGTTGAATGGCTACGTAAATAAGCAAAATTGCCGCATTTGGGGTGAAGAGCAACCAGAAGCCGTTCAAGAACTGCCCATGCATCCCGAAAAATGCACTGTTTGGTGTGGTTTGTACGCTGGTGGAATCATTGGACCGTATTTTTTCAAAGATGCTGTTGGACGCAACGTTACGGTGAATGGCGATCGCTATCGTTCGATGCTAACAAACTTTTTGTTGCCAAAAATGGAAGAACTGAACTTGGTTGACATGTGGTTTCAACAAGATGGCGCTACATGCCACACAGCTCGCGATTCTATGGCCATTTTGAGGGAAAACTTCGGACAACAATTCATCTCAAGAAATGGACCCGTAAGTTGGCCACCAAGATCATGCGATTTAACGCCTTTAGACTATTTTTTGTGGGGCTACGTCAAGTCTAAAGTCTACAGAAATAAGCCAGCAACTATTCCAGCTTTGGAAGACAACATTTCCGAAGAAATTCGGGCTATTCCGGCCGAAATGCTCGAAAAAGTTGCCCAAAATTGGACTTTCCGAATGGACCACCTAAGACGCAGCCGCGGTCAACATTTAAATGAAATTATCTTCAAAAAGTAAATGTCATGAACCAATCTAACGTTTCAAATAAAGAACCGATGAGATTTTGCAAATTTTATGCGTTTTTTTTTTTTAAAAAGTTATCAAGCTCTTAAAAAATCACCCGTTATTCAAAGATCATAAAAAACCTTTCGCAATAATCCAAGCCAAATTTCATGCAGATATTTCGTCAATTAAAAAAGTTTTCCGAACAAGGACTTGGTTTTGACCAATCAGTTTGTATGACAACTATTTGCTACAGTGATCCCATCTAAACAAATTCTTTGGGAATTCCATTATTGCCTTAGAAAATGGTCCATGCCAAATTTCGTAAAGATATCACACCTAATGAAGCAAGTTTCCATACAAGCACTGAATTCCGATTGTTTAGTTTGTATGGCGCCTATATGACATTATCCTCCGATATCGACGGTTTTGACAAAGAAGCAGCTTCTTGGGGAGAAAAAAGAGTGTACAAAATTTCACATCGAAATCTCAGAAGTGACGGGTGGATAGATAGACGGTAATGGCTAAAGGAATTATAACGATTCCGTTTCATAGTTCAGAGTGTGCCATAAAGCGCTCATTTACATAATATATTGAACTCTTAATTTTGAATTCTTTAATAATATTTTCTTATTCCATAGCATCATAAAGGTTAAACACTTGGAAATTTTCTTACAGGACACAACAGACGCTCTCACACTTCTGTATAGTCGTTCATTAAAGTTGCAGTAGCTGCTGGCGCAGAATGCCTTTGTATGCACCAATTCATTCTTATTGCTTTTGTTGTTGCTGTTGCGTCGTTGGTGGAAGTGTTTATGACTTTCGAGTGGGAGTCGCCCCAATGCACTTTTATCGGCATGCAATCAAGTCGACATGTGGTAGCGCAACAGCGATCGCTCGAGTGTGCTCGCGGGCCATAAAAGTGGATGCAATGGAGGCAAATCAAATGATTCAAATCACAGTGCATTAAAACAAATGAGCTAAATTATGGTTACTCTTGGCTTGGATTTGTGTAGGAATGAGGTAGTCGTAAAACTAGTCGGAAGTGGCGACAAAGTGGAGTAAATGGGTCTCCTAGACTGATTTCAATTCGTTGCCAAAGCTTTCGGATCTGAAGTAATACTGAACTCCGATCAAGTCAGGAGTCAGCAAAGTGAAGTCTGTAGAAATCGCGATAGTCAGCTATATAGCTTATATATTACTTAGAATGTCGGCTGAATGTTTTCTGTCAAGTTAAGAGAGAAAATATCTCAAAAAGAACTCGGTTTCACTTAACCAGAAAAGGCTCTGTTGGTTGCATGGAAAAAAATATGCTACCATCCAAGCGTCTGACTCTTTTTTTATAAAAAGGAACTATTCTCCTACTCAGATCACGTAACGATCTATTATATGTCGCTTTCCTTATAACATTGTTGTTCGGGTACCTATTCCCCGTAAGTGCTGTTTCGACGGGGTCGGATCAAAGGGAGAAGGGTGTCAGATGAGTAGGGTTAATGGGGCATGCGAAGAGGTGGCTAGTGTCATGCGGAGACTCATTGTACTCTGGACATGTGTTTGATATGTCAGGGTCAATTCTGGATAAGTAAGAGTTTAACCTGCTACAGTATCCAAAACAAAGGTTCACACTTGTTTCTGGCGACAACTTGAGCTCTTCGTCTGTAATTGATGGTGGTTTGACTCCAAGTTCGCCATTCACTGAGAGGAAGCCGGTGAAAATGTTAATGGCTCTATTGTGAACGGCAGTCAGTGAATACTCATCGAACTTAGACCTTAAATAATATCACTTTTGAATGAGTACTAATTTCTTGTTAGCAAAGTGTAGATCTCTAGTTGCCTCTGAGAAGCTTACTTGGGGCATAAAATAAGAAGATCTCTGGTTGCCTCTTAGATATTTTGAACCACTTTTATATCACGATGAAATATTGTGTCCTTTGATCATTCCCCGTTAGATTCTTTTACCTGGGATATTATCTGAATCGAACTTATCCCAAGGATGAAAGGTTGAAACGCATCTTGCAATTATGCATAAGTAAATACGTTAGATGAAGATAAGACAGCGAATCTAAATATATTTTCTTTCACATATTAGTAGTCACTGTGATCTAACCTCACTTTTCGTAGAAAAAATCTGAGTACGAAAGCTGGGCAGATTTCCCATAAAACGCCACATAATATTGTGGGTGAACAATAATAAAGCGATGACTTCATAATAAAACAATGCAAAGTAATTAATTTTACAACTACGCGATTATAACGGCATTTCAATACACACACATACATATGCAGCATATATTTATTCAATATGAAAGCGCTTTAATTGCAAAAGTTCACATGACGCGCGGCCGACAAACTTTTGTTTTGCATAATTTTCGCAATCACAAACATAAGCGCATTCACAGTCATTGCCACTGAGGATGCCACAAAGTAGATGACACAAAAAATTTAAAAAAATTGCAATTAGAAAGGCGTGAGTTAGCTTGCGACTGCCTAGCAGTTGAACCTTTGCTGCAGCTCAGTAGCGAGAAAGGTGAAAGATTGGAAACGAAGTGTGGCAGCCGAAAAGTGAGTGACATCCCTTCAACGGCGCGACACAAACGGCGCAAATGGGTGCGTTCACACATAAATGGCTTTCAGATGAATTGCGATTATTATTTTTTCTTTGTTTTTTTTTTTTTTTTTTTGTTTTTGTATGAAACGCGTCACAGCGCTTAAGCACTCTTCATGAACTGTCTACTTACAAGCGCTTTACTTTTGTTAGTAATTTTTTATTTAATTTTTATTTTTAATTTTTTGCTTAATGCTTGCCGCAAATTAAAAAGTGAAAGTACACTTTTGTATTCACACTTTTTTTTTAATCAAAAACCGAAAATGCATTTCAAATTTTGCACGCGATTAACACTTTTTGTCTAATAAAACTCATATCTTTTTGTGTTTTTTTTTTGTTGCATTTGAAGTGAACATTTGTTTTGCGGACTTTAATTCGATTCACAAATTTTTTTTTCTTTTTGCTTGTTGGTGAAAATGAAAGGCTAAATAATGCAATTAAAAACAAGAAAAAACGTTAACTTCGGTTGCACCGAAGCTAAATACCCTTCACAGGTGCATTTCTGTTAGTAACTATGTGTCCAGTTTGTATAGAAGCTATATGCTATAGTAACTCGTTCTGAACAATTTCTTGGGAGATTACATTGTTACCTTAAAAAATAATATATACCAAATTTCGTGAATATATCTTGTCAAATGTTAAAGTTGTCCATACAAGGACTTGATTCCGATCGTTCAGTTTGTATGGCAGCTATATGCTATAGTTAACCGATCTGAACAATTTCTTCGGATATTACATTGTTGCCTTAGAAAATAATATATACCAAATTTCGTGAATATATCTTGTCAAATGTGAAAGTTTTCCATACAAGGAATTGATTCCGATCGTTCAGTTTGTATCGCAGCTATATGTTATAGTTAACCGATCTGAACAATTTTCTCGGATATTACATTTTTTCCCTAGAAAATAATCCATACCAAATTTGGTGATGATACATTGTCAAATGCGAAAGTTTTCCATACAAGAACTTGATTCCGATCGTTCAGTTTGTATGGCAGCTATATGCTATAGTCAACCGATCTGAACAATTTCTTCGGAGACTACATTTTTGCCTTAGAAAACATTATATACCAAATTTCGTGAATATATCTTGTCAAATGTGAAAGTTTTCCATACAAGGACTTGATTCCGATCGTTCAGTTTGTATGGCAGCTATATGTTATAGTTAACCGATCTGAACAATTTTCTCGGATATTACATTTTTTCCCTAGAAAATAATCCATACCAAATTTGGTGATGATACATTGTCAAATGCGAAAGTTTTCCATATGAGAACTTGATTCCGATTGTTCAGTTTATATGGCAGCTATATGCTATAGTGGTCCGATATCGGCCGTTCCGACAAATGAGCAGCTTCTTGAAGAGAAAATGACGTTTGCAAAATTTCAAAAGGATATCTTAAAAACTGAGGGACTAGTTCGTATATATACAGACAGACGGACAGACGGACAGACGGACAGACGGACAGACAGACGGACATGGCTAAATCGACTCAGCTCAACATCCTGATCATTTATATATATACTTTATAGGGTCTCCGACGCTTCCTTCTGGGTGTTACAAACGTCGTGACAAAGTTAATATACCCTGTTCAGGGTATAATTATGACACCAAGCAAGAGTGACGGAGAGAAATAGTTAAAACAAGCGTAGGCGAGAATGGTGGTGTTTGGAGGAAACAGAGAAACAAAAAGCAGCTGAAAACACAGAAAAATTAAAAAAATAAAATAAAAAAAAAATAAAAAAAAAAAAATAAAAATAAAAAATAAAAAAAAATTAAAAAATAGAATAAAAACAAAAAATAAGAAACTTAAAAATAAAATAAAATAAAAAAAAAACACGAAAAAAGAAAAAAAAAACGGAAAAAATATAAAGACCATAATTAGGTTCCCACAGTTGGCAGCGTTTTCCGCACGAAAATGCCCACGCACTTAAACAGAAAAGTACCTATATGCTGTAATAATAGTACGTACATATGTTAGGGTAAGTCTAAAAAGCCAATTATTTTTTCTCAAAGTATTCGGCGCAGTGCCCTCCGGGAGAAGCAGAGCAAAAGGAAGACTTACACTCCTGGCTGGTAAGATATTGATATAGGGCAATGGAATCGATGGCATGTGTTCAAATGTAAGCAGCTATCTCTCCGACCTTTCGCGCTTCCTCGCTGCTCGGAACTTAACACTTTCCCCTAATAATAATCAGCGACAATATTCACCACGAAGGAGTACAACTGTCAATAACCCTAACAGTCTGTGCTTCAAACAGACGAGGAAGCTGCACACTTGTCAGAACACTGCTCGTAGTGGGAATTCCCTACAAATGTCGTCGTCAAAAATTTTTTCGTAAAAATCATCAGTCAAAATTTATTAAAGGTTAAGATATTTTTCTATTTTTTCATTAATTTTGCTAACAAAAAAATATAATGAAACCTTTAACAAATTAACGGTGTAGTTTAGGAAAAACTTTTCGGGTACCATTTTATAGAAAATTCAATTTTTTATAAATATAAGAGTCGAGGTTTTTTTTTTTTCAAATAGTGAGATCTGAGTTTTTTTTTCTAAAATAAGAAAGAATAGAATACTGAAAACCTGAAACTGAGGACTTTCCTATTACTTAGTATTCAGAGCACATACTTGGAGAGAATATTTTTAAAAAACTTTCAGAGAATAAAGTAAAAAAAACATCGATATTTTTGAGCCACCCTAATGTGTATATATATATATATACATATATTAGAGCAATGAATGATTGCAGTGGAATTAGTTACGAAAATTAATTAAATTGCTTAAGCCAAGTTTCTAAAGATAATTTAAATTTAAATGCGTGTTGAACGTGTGTTAATTTGTTAACATTCTGTGAGAAAAAAGAGCAAACAACAAAAATCTGCTTACTAATTTATAGCAATAAATCGAGGCGTTCAGCCGTAGTTGGCGGTCTCTACTTTTGTTTTATCTTTTATATTTTTATTATTAAGATTGTTTTATTTCATTTGCGTTGTTGTTGTTTTTCGCTGGCGCATAAAAATGTTTTGGTGTTGTTGGCTTTTGTGTGTCAGCTTGCAATTATTTAATACTTGTCTAAACAACAGTTATGTTTTACTATTTTTTAAACATTAATTGTTGTGTTTCATGTTATTGTGTTTTGTTTATTTTATTTATGTGTTTTTACCGTTGTTCATGCCATGGTTTTTCACTTTTATGCGCGCGGCGCTGTTATGCCGGTGATTGCCTTCGAACTTTCAAAGCAATAAACTTTTGTTGGTTTGTTGTTGCCACAATATGTTTGTTGTATTTGATTTAATAAATTTTTTAGTTTTTAGTGTTTTTTCTGTTTTAATAGTATTATTTTTTTAATATTTTTTCTTTTTTATTATTATTGTTTTTTTTTTTTGTTTTCAATTTGTTTTTTTTTTTTTAATATTTTTTTTTTTATTTTTCCCACTTTTTGATATTTTTTAAAATAGTTTCTTATTTATTTTTTATTTATTTTTGCTTTTTGCAATACTAAAGCGCACCTTTCATGGTTAATTGCCAGCTGTTTAAGCTTCACTTCGGCTAAGTCTTGAAAGGAAAATCATTAGCAGCGGCGGTAATAACAACACCTTGTTTCCACTTCAATGACAGACAATGTACTGTATTAGCTAAGAATATAATAAATTTATGTTGCCATACAATGTAGATATGCTTACAGCTTTTTCAAATACGTTAATGTTGCTAATGATGGCAATAAAAATTGAAAGCAAGAAGTATTAAAGGCGGGGTCTAAATTTATTACGGGAAAAATAACAAAAACAAATTTTTCAATTCAAATCAACTACGTTTAATAAAAGCTTGGAGAGTGGCGAAACGAACAAAAAAATAGCATGTGTTAAATATGCTTGAAATAGGGCCAGGTATTGACATATTTAGTCTTTGAACTCAAGTGGGTAATTTTTTTGTCGATTTAGTTAATAAGGTATGTATTTTTTTAATAAAAAAGTAGAATTAAAATATAGCGAGCACTTAAAAAGCGATTTGACAATGGATATTGTTTTCCTACTGAGCCTCAGTTGTTGTTGTATCGGCTATCTAGTCCACACTTCGCTGTTAAGTTTCTGGTTAGTTGCCATCGAAGTCACCTAACGACAGGCCCAGAAAGAAAAAACTGTTTCAACGGGATCAGACCATAGGGGGAAGGGTGTTAGACGTCAAATCATCTGGTTCTATATGCTTAGTGCCGAGAATTCATTGGATGCTGGACAATCAGCGCAGAATGTCGGAGTCAACTCTGGATCATTAGGTAGAAGTTAAACCTGCCACAGCATCCAGAACGAAGTCGGTACGTAGCTTGAAAAATGAGGCGCAGGAGTTATCAACAGACACATTTTGTACCCAGTTGTAGCCAATTAAGTTGTGTTAAGTAACTCTATAGATTTAACCAATTTTATAATTTTTTTTTTACCTAACTGATATTTTTGTATTAAAACCTTAAGAACCCTGGAATATAACCAGACTCAACTGACTGCAAGCTAACTATTCACAGAACTAATGTTCTATCACCAATGGTTTCATCATCCTCAGCTGCTACTACCACTTCTACTGTTTCAAGTTATTGATGGCGGGTTTTTCTATATAAATATCCTGTGATAACCTCTAAATGTAGCTTAATTCTCTTTTATCCAAAAGAGAAGCTTTTAGTTCAGTCCCCCATCAACAGTACTCCAAAGAACTTTGGTGGTATACCATGTATTGCTAGTGTTTCATGATCTAAGGTGGTTTTCTAGAGTACATTGCAGCAAGCGAACTTTGAAGGAGCTGAATGTTCTAAGGCAGCCAAGGGAACTGCATTCTCAGCTGCTATGGAGAGGTCTAATTCATCCGCCTTTTTATTTTCTTCTGTGCCCAGCAGCAGTTACAAGTAGCGGTACTTTAGTCTCTTTTTTACAGATCACGCATGAGTTGTGTAGTCGTGTCAAACCTGTCATATTATTGTTTTTCAGTATTACTTGGCTTTCACGTTTGGGCCGGTCGATTGGCCATCGAGATCATAGCATATCACATCATTAGACTTTCAGGCCTTGAAGTTATCATTCGAAATGCTCAAACGAGTCATCGAAAAATGGACTCAACAGATGGACCATCTGAGCCCTAGTCGCAACCAGCATTTGAAAGAGATAGTCTTCAAAAAACAAATGTCAAATAATGTTCTTTCGAATGATAATAAACATGGGTAAAGTAAATTTGAAGTTTCTGTATATTTTCTTTAAAAAAGAAGGGACCTTGAAATGCACCACCCTTTATGTTTCTTAATTATTTTACTCATCTTCTTTTCATTGTACCAGTATATCGTATAGTCATGGCGCATAAATCCTCTGTTGATTACTCAATACATACACCTGGCATTCTGAGCGCAATAGGATCACTAGTTATAGATGTTCTGATACACTTATAACCTTGTTTGAGAAATGTAAGATAATTTAATTGGATCTTAAAGTGGATTCAAATATAGAAAGAATTCAAACAAGCTTTAGCTATAAAAAAGAAGTCTCGTTCATTAAATCCGATAGGACAATCGCGAAATATTCTTTCGGTATCTAACTAGCCTTAACCAGTCAGTCAATTTAAGAGGTCACATGGGTTCACGGGTCTCAAAAAATCGGTTTTTTTATTCTCTTATAAAATTCTAAAACTCCTTTAAAATATTGTCCTACATTTTCAAGTTGATCCGAATAATAATTGCCGAGAAACAGCTTTGAGAACTTGTTCGCTCAAGGCTAGGTAGGCTAAGTGCGCCGTCTTTAAACGCATTTTCCTCGAAAATGTGTTTTGAAGTCGATTGGCAAGATTTCACTCAACCGATCTTCATGAAATTTTACACAGGACTTCGAGATACAATTCTTAAAGACTTGGACGGAGTATTTTTTCGATTACAACTATTTGACGGTAAAAATGTCGGGAAATTTTCACTGAAATTTTAATTTTTTTGTAAAAATGTCTGTCAAAAATACATTTTTCTGTTTTTTTTGTTTTCGTACAGTTTTAAGTTAATTTTTCAACTAAATCAAGTATTTTTTCACTTTAGATGATCGTGTAAGGAGTTATCCTGCCAATGCGGGCGCATTTTTTCGAGGGATCACCAGAAAATAGAATCGCAATGGCCGAATTTAAAATACTTTTTTCCAAAAATGTCAGAATTTTTTTTGTTTATAGTGTATGTATGTAACAATAAAAAATTCTAATAAAATATTTCAATTTTTATATTATTTATTATATGAAAAAAAAATTTTTTTGAAAAACCGCTGTTTTTTAACCAGAGGAACCCATTTATCCCCTTAACAGCTTTTCAAAGGTGGTTTTAGTCTCCCCAGCTGATGAGTTACTGGTTACCGTAACTGAGTTATATTAGTCTTCTTTCTTTTTTTTGGAAGTATTTATAAACCCAACAAGGACTATTTCCACACCTCTTAAGTTGGTTTGTTGGAAATGTTAAGGACGTCGCCTTTTCTTGGTTGAAGCATTTCGTGTAGAAACGCGACAGATTATATGACTAAGAGCAGTTTACAATTCAGATTGATCTGAGTGATGTGACCAATTTGCATTACAATACTCTTGTTGTTGTTTTTGTTATTTTTTCCAATTAGTACTCAGCTTGCCAATTGTGTGACGATATCTCGCCATACAAAGTACGCAATGTGGGCGCGTGAATTCTGAGAAGTTCCCAGACATGCTGAACAGCTGACAGCGACACATGAAGCTCACAAACTCGAGTGTCTAATGAATCACTCAGCTATTAACATACCTATGTATATACAGTACTTACATATGTATATATGCAAGTGTGTTGAAATTGTTTTCTCTTAAATTTCATGTATTTTTACACCTTTTTGCTGTTTTGCCCGCCCGGCTGGCTTACTCAAAACAAGTAATTGCGCATGCGCTGTTGTTATTGTTATTGTTATTCCTTTTTTTTTTTTTGTTTTCTCACTTAACGATCGATTTGTTGTGCACTTATGCATTCGAACAAACGCTCATTCCGATCACGTTCGCCGGAATTAAATGGATCGCGACGCTGTAACTGACCGCCAGTGACGCTCGCCATATGTAAACAGACGGCAAACGTTTGTTTGTGCGGCGTTGAATGCAAATGCTTGTAAGAGTAGTAGCTGAGATAAATTGAAGCTTTGCAACTGAATCGTTTTACGCCGCGAGCGGTGTAAAATTACACGCGCTTTTGTTTGTGCTTACTTGGAGACTCATATAAATGTATATATGTATGCCTTATATGTGGGTATGGAGATATATGTATGAATGTATTTGTCCATACATATGTATGTACATATGTAACATGATTCGAGCGAACTTAATCGCCAGCTGCAACGCCGTTGCTTTGTCTAAGCGCTTAGGCACACATATGTACATACAAACATACTATGCCTTATATGTGCTTATATCCATATGTATGTACATATATAATTTTATATATTTACTTTATTGTATGTATGTGTGTAGCTAATAATTTGGTTCAGGTTTCACTTGTAATTTTGTTAAAATTTCCCAGCATTTGCAGCGTAATTGTTTTACGATCTTTCTATACACAATTACTCTCATGTCTGTGTATGTGTTGCTGTATTAAAACGCATACAAACAAAATCACGTATGAAGTGTCAATGTTTTTATGCATTTAATTTATTTATGACTGTTTTATTTTCCATAATTATTATGCATATTTATTACACAAGCTACTAGCTTCGCCACACACATAAACCCCTACACAGTAGCTCATAAATATGTAGTTGTCTAGGCTAAAAATAATCACGTACTTTTTTATGGCTTTTCGAAAATGTATTTTGCTGAACACTCGGCATATTGATGAGCACAAATAAAGCATTTATTTATTTATTAAATAATGTTCTAATAGCAAGCGGATTCAACTGTCTACAGAGAAGCATTATTGTGGTTTCAAACAAAAGTTGATAGTTGTAGAGGTTAAGGTGAGTGCTTCAGGATCAGGACGGAAATAGTTCAAATCTTTTATAAGCTAATTAGCCGTAGCTTATCTTTCCACTGTTGCTTCTCTTTGGAGGCTAGGACCTATACAAGGTTGCGTCACCTTTCACTATAGGATTAAAATTGGGTAGAAATACTTTTGTGCAATCAATAAAATACTGGAGTTTTTTGGTGATTGGTTGATGGTTACAGCTGTACCCTTCTGAGTACCTTGCTTTTGATAGGTATTCGCCTTAAAAATATATCATTTTTTTACTAAGTACACTACTGACAGCTCCACTTTTGGCATCACTTTCCTCTTCCTTCTTAGTAGGCGTACTTTAGCTACCGGGTTTGGTAGTCCGGAAGTCTGCCGGGTACCGGTGATGCTTTGGCAGAAGGTGGTTCGTTGGTATTGCTGTCTTCCTGGAGCTAGGCTTAAGTTCAGCTGCAGAATTAGTATCAGCCCTTGCACCTAGACCAATTAGCTCCGGTCTTTTAAACTGATTACCATTAGAGGGCTCACAGCCAGGCACGCCTAAGTAAGGCTTTCTATTTAAATGCTGTGCTATTGAGAACAGGTCCTTCAACAGGTTCGTACCAGTCAGCACACTTGGCGAATGTACAGCGGAGGCCGACCTGTTTCGTGTATGAAAAACGAGCTGATAGAATCATTCATTGTGTACGAAAACAAGGCGCAACTAAACTGTCAACGAACTCTCAACTCTCAGCCAAAGTTAACAGAAAGGCTCTAGAATTAGGAGCAGTAAAAACCCCGAAAACGATATTTGCCATCGAACCCACTTTATAACCGCTCTAACCAATAAGTAAACAATAAGTAATTTATAAGGCGTTTGAGAGCAGAGGTACTATATACTTTAATTACTTTCAAAACAAGTGGAAAACGATTAAGTTGCCTTAGTTTTGGGAATCCAGCTCTGCCTGGCGAAGATTGTTCCTTCTATGACACAGCATTCGACTGAGCCAAAATCATTTAAGCAGTAACAGATACATTTCAGAAGAAGATATTAGCGAAAAGTCGTTGAACACTTCGGTATACCTTTTCAAGCACTTGGGCTAAGTTTGTCGACCTAATCCACCAACGCTTCAAATATCACCAGGTCAGTTTTAAATACTCAATAATCTGCCGATACAACAAACTTTTTTAATACATTTTATATTACACCCCTTATCAATACTCTAAATGTTAAAAATATAGAGTTTTACTTGATGACACGACACAGTAGTCATTTTCTATGTCAAGCCTCTAAGCGTGTTAAAATCGATATTGAGATTCAACGGACTTAATGGTTTGTTCAGGGTACTTTGTTAGCAGGGTCAGAGGGGAATTGCTTGAAACTGTCAAACCAATGATCTCGCAAGATAGGGCGTATTTAGCCAAATCTCACCAGGAAGATAACATGCCGGTGTTCCTTGCCTTTTCCGTTCTGGCGCCGGAGCTATAGACCTCGCAAGAGCTTGGCAACTGTTGGTCCTGGTCGCTGACCACCTGTGGGATTTCGAAATGCGTATGGAGTTGATTGAAATGTAATCGGTCTATTGAATTACTTGGCTGTTGTAAGGTTCTCTCGCCTCAATGATAGGTGTACCAACTGGACAAGATTCCTATTGGCTCATGCGAAAAGGAAAAATTGTTTGAAGGGCGCAATTTGTGAAAGTTGCATAGAGGGAGGTGAAGTGGAAATATCTATACATTTTCTTCTCCGCAGTCCCACTTTCGCCAGACTAAGTATGAAATATCGCATTTGTCATACCTTTCAAGAAATAAGTGAATTGGCTGGACCTGATATTAATCGCCTTATTACATTTTTGGAAGGCTAAAGGCGCTTTTTTGACAAGCGACGGGTTTTCATATCCCTATTTAAGGGTAGACTACTTAAAAAAGACAGGCGTTTCTAGCTGTCCAAGTGAGATTATTAGTGGGTTTGCGAATATCATCCTTCTTAATTAACTAGGTTCCTCGGGCAAAGAAAATATAAAGCGATGAATGACAAAAGAACATACGTTATACTGGTTATTTTGCGCTCGAGTAATGTCCTCAACTTTCCTGAAATTCAAAACTTCACCAAAAGCGCGTCTAAAATATGAAAATTCATTTGCAAATGTAATCCGTGACAAATGGGACTTGCAAGCTGTCGGCGTACCCAATTCTTGTATGAAAAGTAGAGAAAGAAAACAGGTCATAACGACAAGTGCAAGGCAAATTGTCAAAGCTACTATAAAAGCAATTTTGAATACAAAGTAAGAAGCATGGAAAATTATGGCACAAAAGAAAGTATGAGAATATGTAGATATGTATGTATGTGTATGTATAAATGAACAATAAAACTTGTTGGTCTGTTTGTCAGCTTTGTGTCTAAATAATCTAAAGAATCTAAACGGACCAACCGACTTCACATGACCTCATATTCAAATCTACAAAGCTTGGCGCTGCGACACTGACCGGCGTCAACAACTAAATTGCAGCCATATATACATACAGATATGAGGTTTGCGAAACTTGTCGCATGTGAAACGAAACATGTTTGCTGTGACGCGTAATAACGGTGCAAAGAATGTGCAGATTTAGCTTTTCAGCATATAACATATGTATATACATATGTATGTACATATATATAATATTTGGCAAAAAAAAATCTCAAAATTAGCAGAAAAATTAAAGCAATTATTTAACTAATTAGGCACACAAACATATCTGCATACTTACATACCTATTGTAGTAACTTATGTGCAATAAAGCGCCTTCGAATGCTTAAATACACACATACATACACAAACAATGCAAAATTACACACACTGACACTCGTAAATCTAATGTATGGACTTGCATGCTTAAGTAGCATGTACAATTAGCTAATGCGTATGTTTTCCGCCATTTGTTAGCGTTGCTGATCCAGTGCCATTTGTCGTACGGCCTTACTCTTAGGCAGCTCCAGCCGGCTCAGCGCTGCCCCACTTGCAACTGCCACAGCTGCAAACAAGTGTAAGTGCATGTTTATAAGCGAGGTTGCTAGAGCCAAGTTTTTTCTCTGTTTAATTATTATACTCGTATTCATAAATCGCCATGTGCCACATAAATTCGTACAAAATGGACCTGTTTCTGGTGCAAACGGGTTTAATGCGGCCACCAAAGCGCGCGCTTGTGCATAACTAGGTGCTGAGGCGGACCCGCCGTGAAATTGGTAAGTGGTTGGCAGAAAAAGTTAGTGAAAAAGAGAGGCTGACGAGCTAGGATGCATTTTTAGAAGTTTTTAATTGAAACCATAAGATTTTTAGTTAGCCTTAATCTGCAAAAGTGTTTAAACTTGACAGACATCGGATGATTAGTTTGTGAATTATATCATTTTGAGTGAAGCGACTTTTGATATTGTGAAAAAATTTAGAAAAAAAGAATTTTGCGCAATTACATAAGAAAATACAGTTAAGCAAAAACTTGGCTTGACGACAAGTTTACGGACACTGTCTCAATAAAATCATTCATCAAGGATTGGTATGCAAGAGCTGACATGGTTTTGGAGTCTGTATTTTGAGATGCGCATGGCTTAACTTTTACTGATTATCTTGGAAAAGGAGGGACCATCAACAGCGAACTGTACATGGCGTTATTAGGCCGTAGTATGAGATCGCCGGAAAACGGCCGCATTTGAAGAGAAAGAAAGTACTCTTTCACCAAGACAAAGTACCGGTATTACACGCCAGTGAAAGCAATGGCAAAAATCTATGATTTGGACTTCGAATTGTTTCCGCCACCACCTTATTCTCTAGATCTGACTCCCGGCGATTATTTCTTATTTTCAGATCTTACAATAATGCTTGCTGGAAAGAGATTTTCATCAAATGAAGAGGTAATCGCTGAAATTGAGGCCTATTTTGAAGCTTTCTAGACAAATGTTATCGAATTGGAGGGTTGCTATAATCAGTGAATCGCCCTTGAACTATGTTGAATAAAAAAAGTGTGTTTTACTATGGTGAGCTGGGAACTTTTCAATTGACATGTTACAGTTTACGACTAAACAATGGACACCCTACTATATTTTTTACTATTCTTTGAATATTTCTTCCAAGAGTTGTTTCAGGATCATGTGAATGGACTGGGATACCTACAAAATCGCAGTAAAATACTCTAGAAACAAGGCTTTAATGCAAAAAGTAATAAATAATTATAAAAAAAATGGTGAAGGCCCAGATCAGGCCCATCCACTGCCACTACAACCACCAGAATAATAAGCGAAATGTAAAAATACCCGACTGTCTTAATCCAATTTATTTAGCAGTGCCTTCAGATCAATGTTTCTGAGTGAGCAGTTCAGCGCAGAATCCGAAAAGCCAGGTATTCCAAACACTACAAGATTAGAAAGTATTTCATCAGCAAAAAGATTTTGAAGGCAGGATTGGAATTTACCAAAAAGTATTACTAAATGCTAACAAGTTTTTGGAGAATTGGTAATTGGGAGTTATGAAAGCGAATTTAAATTTAGAAATACGAGAAGATGAGGAAAATATTGGAGTCATAAGCGTCAAACTAAGCACATTCAAAGCAACATAAAGTCCATAAACGCCTCAAAACGTCTCTTTCTTTGGCACTCTCGTGCTCAAATGCTATCTACAGCTCAAATAATATCCACACATTTGTAAGTTCATTGCAGAAATTATGACAGCGAACTTACCGTATTTGGCGCTCATAAATATTTCCAAATACGGGAAAAAGCCGCAAACTCAATTTGACAGCCAATTCCATACATAAACGTCAAATGTATCAAGCACCACTTAGAGCACCAACAAATAAGCCACAAACACCAAAATACACGAAACACGTGACTCGAGGTGCCACTACACCAAAAACAAATCATATCAATTGGATCCGCAATTAAACTGTTAAATCGTTAAGCTATTAAAATTGTGCGACTAACTGTATTTTATAGCGGCGTAATGCGGCATGCCAATAAAGTAGCAACAAAAACCGCAAGTCGCACGCCGCATGCCACATTTGGTAGCAACTTTTGGCATATAAGTAGGTATATGTAAATACAAGCATACATATATACCCACTTACATATGTATGTATGAGTTTAAGTGCGATATCGCGATCATGCGAGTTTTGGCCATATAAAGAACTCCTCGGCATAGACAAGACACCGCGAGTGTAGCAACAACAACAAAGTGTCATTTTACAAGCGGAAATGTTTTCGTAAACATTTTTGGCATAAAGCAACAAAAATCAGATCATAAAAAGCAATCAAATTCATTTGCAATTAAATATGCGAATTGGAGTACGAAAAAGGCAAGGCGATTAATGTTGAGTTGAGGTGTGGACAAAATGCTTGATGGAGCGGATTAGGCATAAGTTGCTTAATAAGAAATAATAACAAATTAGAGCGCAAAAAAAAAAAATGCAAGAAAAAGTTAACAACAGCTAAAACAAAGCTATAATACCCTTCACCGGTGCATTTTTTATAGCAACAAAGCTTATAAAAAGATATTTTTCTGGTTTGACTGAATAGTTTGTATGGCAGCTGTATTTTGGGTTTGTGCGATCTGAATGCTCTGTTCAGATATTGTAGCGTTGCCTTGGATAGTAATCTATGCCAAATTTCACGAAGACAACTCATAAAATAAAAAAGTTTTTCTTGCAAGGACTTGAGTTTGATCTGGCAGTTTCTATGATGTGGTGGTCAGATATAGGCCATTACGACAAGTGAGTACCTTCTTAGAGAGAAGAAGACATGTGTGAAATTTCAGATCAATATCTGATAGACTGTGTTTATTCCTTGCAGTACATTAGGTGTTACAATTTTGTGTAATTGTAAAAAGTTTGTCGGGCATTCGGTCAAGACTGTGCCTTTGTGTATATGGTATAGAGCGATGGACGAGGCAAGGACTTATTTCCCAATCGTTGACGATGAAGCAAACGTTCCACTGCCTGACCATGAGGAAGTTCGAATTGCCCGTCTGAAGAACAACAAAGCGGCGGAGGCCGATGGATCGCCGGTCGAGCTATTCAAACACGGCGGCATCAGCTTCTATGTAGAATATAGTGGGACGAAAGCATGCCCGACAATTGGAATTTAAATGTGATCTGCGCAATCTACAAAGAGGGAAAAGACAAGTAGGAGCGTATTGTGTGAAAGACTAAAACCCACCGTCAACCTACTATCGACTAGACTTTCACCAAGCGTCAAATCTAACACAGAATAACTCTTGGCAACAGGACTGTGTAGGCAATTGAGAAGTAAAATCCTCTCTCGAGAAACAAAAACTAAAATTTATAAGTCAGTCATCATCCCCGCTCTGCTATATGGTGCAGAGGCTTGGACGATGACAACAACTAATGAGTCGACGTTGCGAGTCTTCGAGAGAAATGTTCTGTCGAATATTTATGGTCCTTTGCACACTGACAACGGAGAATATCGCATTCGATGGACCGATGAGCTGTACGAGATATACAACGAACTAAGTGACAACGGTTTCGCTGGGTAGGTCATGTCGTCTGAATGAACGAAAACATTCCAGCTCTGAAAGCATTCGACGCCATACCCGCCCGGAGAAGCAGAGGAGGAAGATCTCTACTCCGTTGGAAAACCAGACTGAGTAGGAGCTGGGCACATTTGGAATATATAACTGGCGCCAAACAGCGAAAAGGAAGAACGACCAGAGAATGGTGCTATGTGTAGAAGTTCACGCAAGTAAGAAAAGTTTTCTGAGCGGCATTTACTTGTGAGTGGCTAGAAACGGGTGTTTTACATATGAGCCATAGCCAAGTAGCTTACGACTTCGGGTCTTAGACTAAGAATCCTCTGGATAGCCGAGAACCAACCGTTTGAACGGGAGCTAAAGTGATAAGGCAAATCAACCCTCCTGAGAGTTGTGCGGTGGGTTTGGGACTCGCCACGTAAAAGTCTCGGATGAGTGCCCCCTTTTGATGACGACTTCTGCAAAGTAGTTGTGTATTGATTTTAAATTTAAAATTAAATTTGATTGTATTTTAGTTGAATTATGCTTCAATATTTTATTATTATTTAATTGAATAAATTAAGTTTAAATCGGGTAAATTTAAATTGAAATAAATTCGATTAAGGCAATCAAATTGATTTCGAAATATTTAATTTGAATTAAAAACATTAACAGAATATTTTCTTCAGTCTACAAAAAGTATCCATGTATGAGTGTCTGTGTGTGTGATCACATGCTTTTTCGTTCGCTGACTAATTTGTGCGTGCGCGTCAATTTAATTAAGTGGCCGAAAGTGCATTGAACCAGAGAATAGCGCAAACTCATGAAAGAGCAAATTGAAGAAAAGCACAAAAGCCGAAAACGATAACGAACGTAGACGAGTACAAAGAAAACATTGTAATTAAGCAAGCTGCGAGCCAGCGGCGGCCAAAGCAAGCAGATTAGATGCTGGCGGACAAGATTTTTAAGGAAAAAAAACGCGAAAATTACTAGAAAACGGATTTGAGTTGTTTAGAAAAATTGTTATGCTTAAATAGAGATATAAATTTAATATATATGGACTTTAAGAAATTTTAGGAAAATTGTTAATCTTAGTACTACAGCTTTTATCACCATTCACGCCATTAACTAACCAAAATTATGCAACTTACATGGCTTACGTGACCCAAAACTAATTGCATTTACTTTCTTTTACTTTTACTTTTACGATTTGTCGCGCATTTACTTGCAAACCATTTTGTCTATCTATATTTTTAACACTTAATTGGGTCTTTTTGCAAAATATTACGCAATATACTTACAAATATTTAAAGCAATTTAGGGGCAATATGCACAGTCGGCGGTAAAAGTAATCTACACAAATTAATGTATTTTCAAACTCCAAATGTTTGTTCAAAGTTCATTTGCTTCAGTTCTATACAAAATTTCTATGCGGTGCCTTACTCTATTTTGAACAGTAGCTGTGGTCCGAAGAACACCTTTCACCACTTAAAATTTAAATTACAATTTTGATATGATTACTATCTTAATTGGCTTTTATACATTTATTTGAGGAATGTTTAATGATTTTCGTTAAAATTTGTGAGAATCTCTTGATTGCTTTGTTTCAAGTAACTTTCACAAAGAAGAAGCAGATCTTAACTGAGATTTCTGAATCTAAGTTCGATGGGAAAAACTGCTGAAGCTTAAAGCAATGAATAAACTACCCAGCAGTTTATTTGTGTGAATAATGCATAATGTGAGATATGCATTTATAATATTATTTTGAAAATACTAATTACAATCAATCAAGTTCAGACCAATGAGGAAAGTTCACTGGGAGTTGCCAGAAACGATTTTTTATATTTGGCTTAAACAGCTCACGACTCGGGAGAAGTAGCGCCAAACAGCGAAAAGGAAGAACTACTGGCGCGCGGAGCCATAAAATATTTTTTCTCTACAAATGTGTTCGTGAGATTAGTTTCTTATATTGTAAGTTAAGAATTTCTAAAACAATGAAGGTCAGTTTTCTTTATCGCATCAATTCAATTTCCAGTTTATAGACCAAACCTATGATACAGCTAAATTGCTTCTGCGTTTAGGTCTTAAGGAATATTGACTTATATTACTTTAATATCATTGATGAACATCTAGGAATAGGAAGATTTCATGAAAGTTTAATATCGAGGAGAGGGTAAAGAAAGCATTGATTGTCTTGTACCGCTGCAGAGGAGCTATTGGCAAAAGGTGGGATTTTTTACGAAGTTAGACCTCTGGCTCTACGACGCTATAGTCAAACCCGTTATCTTCTATGGGATTTCTGTATGGTGGAGTAACCTAGAAAAGACCACACAAGGAAGCGCGAAAGCGTTCACATGCTTAATAGCATATGTGGTACGCTAAGGTCGAATCCAGCCCTGGGACTTAATGCTTTTTTACATACTATATGTATGTTACCTACAAGTATAGATAACGCCGAAAGGTCAGATTTAGAGAGTCCTGAGTATTCGGATATCCTCACACGCTTTTGGCGCCTTTTTTCTGTTCACATACCTTCGAGCGAGCTGTGGGTGAGTAGTAGACGGTGGAGGAAAGGGCGGTGAGCTTCCTTACCGATGAGTCAAAGCTTGGCTGGAAGATTAGTGGAGGGGTATATTGTCAGGAATTCTCTGTCAAATTCAGTTTTAGACTTCCCCACTATTGCAGCCTTCTTCAAGCCAAAGATGCTGTCATTAAAGTAGCAGTAGATATAGTGCTCCTTTGTGCATCCACCTTCAGCGAAAGTATTAACAAATCTGTTAGCAGGTGACGATACTAGCTTTGAGCTCACTAACAGTAGTGCGTTAAAGGTTGGTTAAGGAATGCTTAACCGCATTATCACAGCAGAATTGCAAGCAACCGTAAAGCTGATGATCTGGCAAGAAATGACACCCTAGTCATGCTAACAGTAAATTGGGAACAGGTCGGTGCTCCTCTCTTCTCGTGCGTTCTACTACTGCATGGTTGTAAAAGAACTTCTGGTGCCGAAATATTTGGAATATTAAAAAAGTCCTTCGGTGATCATTGTTTTTCGCGAGCAAGTTTTGATTGGAATAAATTATTCAAAGAGGGTCGAGAACGCGTTAGTAATGAACCACGTCCAAGACGGCCATCAGTATCAAATGATGATCAACACGTCAACAAAAATAAAGGAATTGGTGCTTGAGAATCGATGACTAACAGTCAAAGATCTTACTGGCATCACTGGAATATCGAAAGAATCAGTGCAAACAATGTTGAATAATAATTTTTGTTTAAGAAAAGTGAAAACACGATTGGTTTCACCATCACACAATTTTTTCGAAAACGTCTGTGAAACAATGCTTTCCGACTACCAGGATGTCATGAAACCTATTATTACTGACGATGAGCCTTGGATCTATGCTTACGAACCGGAAACAGACGATCAATAGGCCGTATATCGTGGCAAAGTTGGGTCGAAGACGAAAGCACCACGTCAAAGTAGGTCAAAAATCTGCTATACATCAAAATGTTTATAGTTTTCTTCGATTATCGAGGGGTGGTACTACTGTGCCCAAAAAATAAGGGCACATTCGAATTTAAACTGCGCGCGTCGAAAGATTTGGATAATTATTTTTTTTTTTAGGTTGGTAGTACTGTCAGTCACATTTATGTCAAATTTCATGTCAAAATATTTAATAGTGCTTGAGATACGTGTCGTTTTGTGAGCTGCGAAAAGTGAGTTTTTCGTTTTTTGCGATGTCGAAATTTGTTGAGCAAAGAATTTGCATTAAATTTTGTTTACGGAATCAATTGTCTGCTGCGGATACGTTGAGGATGGTGCAGAAAGCCTTTGGAGATGAGGCTATGTCTAAAAAGAATGTTTACAAGTGGTATAGTGAGTTCCAAGCCGGCCGTGAAAGTGTCGAAGACTAAGAGCGTCAGGGCGACCATCAACCTCAACGGACGAAGCTCACGTTCAACAAATCAAAGATTTGGTGTCGATTAACAATTAGAGACCTTGCTGATGAAGTTGGCATATCGAAAGGCTCAGCCAATACCATTTTGAAGGATGTTTTCGACCTCAAGCGCGTCAAATCTCGACTGGTACCGAAAACATTGAATTTTTTGGAAAAAAGGCGTCGCGTTAAGTGTGTGAAACGATACTTTCCGACTACCAGGGTGTCATGAAATGCATTATAACTGGCGATGAGACTTGGATCTATGAGTACGACCCCGAAACAACCGATCAATCGAGCAAATATTGTGCCAAAAGAGAGCCGAGAACACAAAAATCGCGCCAAAGTCGCTATCGATTATCGAGGTGTGATACATTCCGAATTCCTTCCGACCGGCCAAACTGACAACAAGAATACTATTTGGGTATTATGCGTCATTTACGCGAAGCTATTCGTAAAAAGAGACCGGAGTTATAGGCCGACAACTCTTAGTTTTTGTCTCATACTGCATTGATTCATCTTCAGTTTTCCAACCAATATCGTGCCGCAACCACTGTATTCGCCTGATTTAGCTCCATGAGACTTCTGGCTATTCAGTAAACTCAAACGATCGCTCCTGTGAAACCGTTTTGAGTCAATTGAAGACATTAAACGTGAATCGCTACGCGCATTGAAGACTATTCTGGAAATTGACTTAAACAACTGTTTGGCACAAGTGTATTGTGGCTAAGGTGGATTACTTAAGGGGGGCGAATATTTGGAAGAATAAATTTAGAATTATAAAATTATGAACAAAGTCTTACTTCTTTTTACTCATAGTAGTATATTATGCTAAATTCGGCCAAAATATTTCTGATTTGGCAAGCCCAGCAGAGTGAACGAAAAGTATTGAGACTAAGTAGCAATAATTAGCTTTCATAGTTAATAATGCACAATCTTCCTTTCCATTTTGTATGCACAAATAATCATTTTTATTATGGTTTTCAATCTCAACAACATTTATTTTATAATTTTTTGTTTATTTTTTCATTTTTTCGGTTTTCAGGCAAAAATGTGCACATTTTTTTCGCGTGAATTGCAAGTAATAAATTCAATGACGCTGGGAACAAGGTCACCAACAAGCAATTTATCACATCAAAGGCTGCGCGCGGGGGAGCGGCTGAGTGCGGCACAGACTGTGCGGCTACTGAAGTGAGTGCTCGAAGATTTCATTGGAATGCCTGACTATTTGGCTAGCTTGCGGTTAATGCTTGCGGAATTGCTAAAGCTTGAGCAAGCGCTGCATAGCTGTGGCGACGTGTGGTTGTTGTAGGTGTCGGAGGAAATGTTGAAAGCGACTTGAAACTGGCTGTCAGCATGATGAAACCACATAAATAAACCACTACATACAGACATTGTGCACGTTTTAATCAAGCATTTTTATTATTTTGACTTATTGTTGTTGTCTTTTTATTGCTTTTGCACTGCGCAACATGATGTAGATTTATTTTTCCTGCTTATTGTTGTCTTATCTGGCTGCGCCTAGAATTCAACAGCGTTGCGGCTGCGCGTGGAGCAAAATAAAAGGCAACAACAAAAAATATGCCAAGAAACGAACAAAAAATAGCAGCGAAAAAGCGCAACTTTTCAACAAATTGCACTCATATGGCAACAAATTAATTACAACAACCACAGGTTGCATTGTAGTCTTACATATATATATATATGTGTATGTAAGTATATGTTTGTGTATGCAGACAATACAAATGATTTGTAGAATCACTCATGTAAGCGATATGTTTACACATACACACATACATGCGCATATGCCACACATGCATTTATGTAAACACACCAACACTTGTGCGCATTGCGTGTTCATTGAAAATTACCTGCTGATTTTTCCACTTAATAACTGTTCTTAAGTGCATTTTTGTTTTTGTTTGTGCCTTCTCTGACTGTAGGCTTCTAAAGCCATTCGCTTATTTACAGTTCCTCTGCAGTTTGTGGGGTCGCCGATTAATCTTAAATTCCTGTCTTTAAATTTATTATATTTTGTAGTTGTTATACTTGTTTTTGTTGCCATAGCATACCACAACATTTCGCTAAAGACTGCTGTTAGCTGACCAGCACTCCACTGATACCCACTGCTGCCAGGCATACCAACCAAGCATGCCCCACAGCCTGAAGTCTACAGCTCCATGTGCGTATGTGTATGTGTAAATATGAATCTATGTGTCTATATGAATGTTTGGATGTATATGTGTATACTGGTGCCTACCAACAATAGGTTTGCATTCAAGTCAGCATTTTTTCTTGCGGATGGAGGCCAATAGCGGCTCCCTGGCGTTGCCACTTTACAAAAGTTGTTGCTTTATTCGTACGCTTCTGCTTCTTCCTCTTAATCTGCTGTCACAAACTATTTAATACTGTATGATTAACTTGTTGCTACAATGTTGCTTTAAACGTATAGGTATATATGTATGTATGTGTGTCTTTGGTGAAACGCATTCCAATTAATTGCTTTGTAACGGTCTTTTGTTGTTAAAGTTGGTTAGTTGAAAGTGGGATCCGTTTTTATATACATACATATGTATGTATATGTATTAAGCACTACTTTGTTTTGGTTTAGTTGAAAAAAAATGTGTTTCGGTGAAAACACGGATTTACTTTTTGATGATCGTAGATCTTCGTGTTACTGTATTTTGCAAGATACATACATATGTAGCTCTCACAGTGAAGCGCCCTTGCCAGGACCGCAGTCCTGATGTCGAATTCACTATAAATTCCTGGGATCTCAGAACAAATGCTTGGAGGCTCCACTTGGAGAGCATTTTAGCATAATTATTAGGTAATGATTTATCAGCTGAACGATCGACAAGTTTGATAAGAAATTATTGCAAGTAATAGAGTTGGACTTAATCTTTTCAATCGATTCATGCCCTGTAAACCACTGGATTGATCGTTAAACCAATGAAACTACTAAGCTTTTAACAGATAGGATTTTTTTCATTAATGTCCATTATATTTTTCAATGTTTAAGGTTAGGTTAGGTTAGATGGCTGATCAAAGATCGCACGTGGACAGCTAAAAGTAGTCCTTTGTGAAGCCATAGAAAGGATTAACCTCTGTGTTCTAACTTATAAATTAACAAAACGCAGGACAGTCAAGAAGGAAATGTTTGGGTTGTTTCCACCTCATCTTCTTCCATACAGCTTCTGCAGATGGCGCCTGCTAGGATTCCCAGCCTTACTGCGCGGACGCCAATAGCTTGTTAAAAAGCCCACAAAGAGGGAGAGGCTAGTCTTACTGAGGGCAAAGATATCACTGGGTCTCTTGCGAAGGTAAAGGTTCATATCTATACGAAAATTTTCTTACAATTATCTGCCCACCCAATAAAATAATTAGGGCTTTCACAAGTCTCATAAAGTTATAAGTTATAACGATTCGAAAACATAGCATTGAGAATTGTAAATGTGTAAACTCATTTTTGTATGAAATCCAACAACAAAAACTTACAACAAGCGTAAAAATTTTTAATTTTACGATTTTACGATGCTTTACGACGGGTTGTGAGTACCCCAAATGATATAAAAGAAGTATAAAAAAGAAAAAATTATCTTCAAAGCTTCATAGATTTAGTTCAAGTTCAAGAAAAAGTATGGGCTTTGCAAACTAAAGAAATGGAAAATCGTATTGACTACTTCTCAGATAGATTCAAAGGCCTTTTGGATAATGACAACGTCGTGCGACGTTTGAAACTCAAAGGTAAACTTGATCACTGGCAGTGCCATTGGGGCGCAGAGCAAAAGTCAAAAGACAAGTTACCAACTACATTGGAAACGTTGAAGAACTCCGATATTACCTTTACCCCAAGCGAGCTCTGAATGCTCTTTTTCGACTCTTCGCCGCATGAAAACGTGGCTGAGAACGAAAAATTTTCAAGATAGAGTGATCGGCCTGGCATTGCTGCACATGCATCATGACATTGAAGCCACTATAAAGAAGTGCTTGAAAGATTCTCAAAACTTTACCTACATCGTTTTGTTTTGTGCAATTTTTCTATTTGGTACACGAACTAACTACATTATTATACATTGCAATACAGATGTAAGGTGACAGTCTACGGTATTTATAGTGATTTTTCCATTTAATAGGATATCAAACTGTAAAAAGACTACTATATTTAATATAATAGTCTTCATGTGTCATGTGTTGATTTCAACCACCCAAACAAGAAGAAACGCCTTCCAAAACTTAAGACGCGTTTTTCCGAAACACTGTGTTCTGAGTTTGTGAGGAAAATTTTCTCCAAAACAGCTGAACCGATCGACCTAAAATTTTTACACTACTTACATAGTACATATCATATACATATATCAGGTAAAGATTGACAGAGTAAAAGTTTTTATTAAAATTTCGAATTTTTAGCCACTCTGAAATGTAAATCAAAAAGTAGGGCTTTTTGGCAAGCTACCATTTTGTCAAAAATAAAAATTTTCACTAGTCCTGCGAGTTTTCTTAATCCGAATTCATATATGGCTATAATTTTTTCTGCTTTGTTTTGAGTTAATTTTAAGCATAAAACTCTGCTTCACTTATCTTTCTTTTGGAAGGCATCTTGGAGATCGGATATGGAAGCAAGGGAGTCCAATTTTTTCCAATTGAATTTTTGATTGTTAAAATATATTAAATTCTATAAAAATGCATAAATTATTTAGATTATATTTAAATTATAAAATAAATACAAAATATACGAGAGAACAAGTTTTTCTCATTTGGACGTGGATTTTTTCCCTGAAGTAAAAAAAAATTGTGCTCTAAAGTAAGTAAATAAGGATCTATTTGTTCAGCATCACTAGCGTCAATTTTTTAAATTTATTTTTTTTTTTTTCTTATTTTTATTTTTTTTTAATTTTATTTATTTTGATTTTTTTTTAATTTTATCCTCTACTGCCAACCATACTAATGGCTTATAAATTTAGAAAACCATAATAAAGTCATCAACTGTCAATAATTAAACACTACGCCCAATAATTTAATATCCTATTTCACCATAAAAATGCCTTTCACTTTAATTGAAATTCCAGACATAGCAGCAATGTCGAGGGTGTTATAGCCAAAAGTAAAAATACTAATAAACACAAGCCATTCTCAGCTTCGCTAACACATGTTGCTTACAAAAAAAAAAAATTTTTTAATTTGAAGAAAATATAAAAAACAAAAAAAAAATAATAGTAAATAAAAACGCGTAAAAAACAAAAAAAAAACTAATAATAAAATTAAAAGAGAATAAAAAAATAAATAAAAACGCTTGCAAAATCGAAATAGCGGATTCGCCCACCAATCACAACAGATTGCTGATTAAAAATTCCGAACACATATTTCTCGCCAATAATTTGCAAATTTTCCTTCGAACACGCTGAAAGTTTTTTGCAACTTTTGGAATTTCGCTTTAACTTCATTTTGCCGTTATTGTAGTTGGCTTGAATATTATTCATTATTTTATTTTTTTAGTGCAGCAGGAGGAGTTATGAGGTCATACACAACTAAGAATGCAATAAAATGAAGTCAAATAAATCGAAATTTAAACAAATTATTTTAAAATTAATTGCATCAAGAATAATTAGGAATTTGGTTTTTTTTATTTATTTTCAAATATATATGTATTTTCGAATTTTTTCCTCTAAAATATTCGATTAAGACATTTGGCGCCTTACTCGAATTTCCATAAAGTCATATTTTAAACCCACAGAAACCTAACCACGTTAAGTATGTCAGCGATGACGGTAAACGGATAAAAATTCCACCAAAAAAATTGACTGTTTCGGCCAACGCAGTGATTTAAAGGCGATACCAGAAAGCACGTCGAAATCTTCAATTGGGCTCATTTGCGAATAAAAGCGAAGCGGCGATAGGAGCAAAGTGGGAAAGGCGAAAGTGAGCCATGGCTCAAACGCTGACGGTGGGAAAATCAAGTGACCCATAAAATTAGGCAAAATTTATGTGACAAATTTGAATTGTAGAAGCGAGCTAAGAAGAAATACTTGCGAAAAACAGAAAGCTGAAGAAGCTTTCAAAACATACTACATTTCAACAATACCGTTAGCGTCGAAATACAAATGAGTCACAGACGGTCTACGGTAATATTTCTTTCACATAGTATTTGTGTTTTTTCACATTTATTTCCTTTCTCGCCACACTCGCTTCAGTTTTTTCCATTGCTGAAACACTAACCTACTTCCGCTGTTCAGAAAAAAATTAAATAAATAAAAAAATGAGTAGAAAAATATAAACAATCAAAAAAGGCAGCTTAACGTAACGAAATGAAAGGCGTAACATAAATCGAAGACAGCTGTGGGGGCAGCATTTGTAATACAAATCGATTGCCGAAACACACAAAAGTGGAAAAAAGTAACACGAAATATTATATATCGGTCAAGTGGCTCTAAACGGGCAGACAATGCTGCAACAAATAATAACCGAAAAAATTAAAAAACAAATCACAAAAAGAAAATGCACAAAAACAATAAATTTATGGCACTCGGAGGTAAACAAATTCGGTTTTTGAAATATTATGCAGCTGAAAATGAAAGCAACAGGCGGGTAAGCAGTCGGCGCAACACTCTAGCGCAACGCAAATCCAAAAACTTTACAAAACAAGAAAAAACGTTAATTTCGACTGCACTGAAGCTATAATACCCTTCACATGTGTATTTTTGATTTTTCATAGTAAGCATTGAAAACAGTTTTCCATGCAAGCACTTTAAATTGATCGGTTATGTATGGTAGCTACATGCTAAAGGGGTTCGATCTGAACAATTTTTTTGGAGATTAGTCCGGGGCCTTGGGTAATAATTTTTGCCAAATTTCGTCAAGATATCTCGTCAAATAAAAAAATTTTCCAAACGAGGACTTGAGCTTTAAGAGTCAGTTTGTATAATTATAAGCTATAATTGTCCGATCTGAAGATTTTCATCATAAATTATATGGTTGCTTTCGATATTAATTCATGCTGAATTTCGCTAAGATATCTTGTCAAATATAAAGGATTTCCATACAAGGACTTGATTTCGATCGTTCGGTTTATATGGCAGCTATATGCTACAGTAGTCTGATCTGAACAAATTTTTCGAAAATTGGAGCGGTGCCTTGGGTAATAGTTTTTGCCAAATTTCGTTAAGATATCTCGCCAAATATAAAAGTTTTCCGTACGAGGACTTGAGTGCTACAGTGGTCCGATCTGAACAGTTTCTTCGGAAATTATACATTAGTTTTGGTTAATGATTAGTGCTAAATTTCGTTAAGATCTCTCGCCAAATAAAAAAGTTTCCCATACAAGGACTTGGGTTTGATCCGTCAGTTTGTATGACAGCTATATGCTATAGTTGTCCGATCTAAACAATTTCTTCGGAGAATCAAGTGATGTCTTTAATAAAAGTTGTGAATATTCCTTGACTTGACAGCTATACGCTATAGATGTCCGATTTCATCGGTTCCGCCAAATTAGCAGCTTTTTGATGAGAAAGGAACGTACATAAAATTTGAGAACTATACCTCGAAAACTGAGAGACTAGTTCGGGTATATGCAAAAGGCAGACGGACATGGCTAAATCCACTTAGCTCTTTGAGCTGACCAATTATATATGCATATACTTTGGGTGTTACAAACCTCACAGCATACTTAATATACCCAATTCAGGGTATAAATATAATTTGTTAACTTGTGTCCATGTGCGCACATAGAAGTGGCAAGTACTGTGTGTTGCAACAAACAAATGGTCCGCTAAGCAGTGGGCGCGAGCCAAACTGGCAACAAAATTGCTGGTTATGAGCAACTGGCCGCGGGTTAGGCAAAACAATACCGCAATCATGTGGCCAACAACAACAGCAAGAAATGTTGTTGCAACAATAGAGACACAGCAGCAACATTGCGTTGCTATTTTTGGTTGCTTTAGTAAATCGTAAAAAACGCAACGGACTATTTCGCCTTTTCTGCAGGCACTTCGGTGGCAACAACAA
>CM050325.1:92772321-92815567 GCA_027475135.1 Bactrocera correcta
ACAAGTATTTTCCGTAAAATTACTAGATATTGGAATCGGTAAAAAAAAATGCAATCAAATGCGCAATGCATTAAACTGACAGATAATTTATTCACTGTTCTTCAGGGACAAATTAATTGTTTTAGATTATTTTTCTGAAAATACACGGTAATTACTTGAATCATAACTGGCTCAGTGAGCGAGCTATTTTGGCAGCCAAATATGTTGATGTTGACGAAATTAACTTCCAAATACAACAGTTGTTATCTGTCGGTCTGATGTCTTTTACATCAATCGATATTGTTCTTAATGAAATTCACTAGATGTACCCGGAATGCCACCAGATAATCTTCGATTAAAGAATGGGTCACCTATTATTCTCCTGCGTAACTGGAATCCACCTCGATTATGCAATGGTAAGCGAGTTATGTGTACACTATCACCCCAACCAGACACCACACTACAAAATGTTGAAAATTGGTCAAAATAAAAGATTAAAGAAAAACAAGTAAACATTACTAGAACAAAAGAAACAAGTAGAGATAAAGAACAAAAGAAAATAATGCAAATGCATACAAACATCTTTTAGTCCTTATGTTTGACTGTAAGAAAAACCCAGCCATTATCGGGTAAACCACACATTCATGTTTGTTTGCATTCAATAGAAAATAAGATTATATTTAACAAATATTGTATTTTTTCCAATAATAAGAAAATAAAAAAACAAAAAAATAGATTAAGAAAATTTTAATCACTTTAGTAGTTACATAAGCAGAAAATAATTTGAAAAAAAAATAAAGAGAATAAAATATAATGTCACAGAAATAACATCGTCGGCATTTTTATTTTCTCCTCCGCTCGAAAAACCAAAACTTCAGTTTTTAGTGGTTTCGTAAGCTTTAGCAACGGAAAGCAAATCCTAAGATTAGTTCCCATTTTAAAGATCTCGAGTATATATATAAATATATAAATTGTTCGGTACAGATAGCCAAGATAATGAACTTAAGTTTCTACACTAACTATCTTGACTATCTTGACTTCATTCCTCCCATGAGTATTACCAGGAAAAGTGGGATTGAAGATTAATGCCCCACGCACAGAAGACGCAGAGAGAGCGAAGTGCACCGTACAAAACAACAACAACAAGTTCAGTTATATTAAAAGAGGATACATCAACAATGAATCCAGGCGAGCAGCAACCAATTCAGATGCAAATTATGAAGGAAGCTTCAAAAACAATGGACTTTGACGGCAGAGATTTATCATCGTTCATCAGGAAAGTTGACATGATCCTTCCTTTACTCAACTCCAACCTACCAATGTTGGAAAGCCATAAAGCCCATAGAATTTTCTCACCTTAACAACGAAAGTTTAATTATAAAAACATTTTTAAATGGGATACACCCCAACTTAAGCAGTGCAGTGATTAGTAGAAATATAAGCACCATTAGAGAGGCTTTTAGCGTTCTTCAAGAGACAGGTTTGCGAATACAATTTGATAAAAGACAAAACAATTAAAAAAAAAATAATTATAGAATTTTTTCAAATAGAAATTCTTTGGCTCACAATTTTGGCAATTTCATTAATAGACAGTATTTGCAAAATTCCAATCATTTTCAATTTGGACAAAATCAGCAGAAACAATTTCGTAACCATTCTAACCAAAATGACAATTATCAACAATTTATTTTTGGACAAAGTAGACCAAATAATTTCGAGCAATTTAGCTTTAGACAAAATAGGCAAAATAATTCTCACCAATTTAGAAGATATAATTCAGTCCAAAGAAGAAAACATAAAAAAATAATGACTTTAATGCTATTTTAATTTTTAATATTTTAAAACCTCTTAAAGCAATAATTAATTTAGAAAATAAGTATGTAGAGATAAACGGCAACAAAATAGATTGATTTAGAAGATATAATTCAGTCCAAAGGAGAAAACATAAAAAAAATAATGACTTTGATGCTATTTTAATTTTTAATATTTTAAAACCTCTTAAAGCAATAATTAATTTAGAAAATAAGTATGTAGAGATAAACCGCAACAAAATAGATTGCATGCCCTTACAATTACGAAGATATTAATATATTTACAGAATATAGAGGGAATTTGCTGGATATTTTATCAAATAGTAACATGAATGAAGAAGAAAAGCAAACATTAAAATACAGTCTAAAAGCAAATAGCGATTTATTTTTCCAAGAGGGTAAAAAACCATTCTCATACTCATGACATTCAGCATGAAATTGTTACAAACACAATTAGAACAACTTATAATAAAATTAATAGATATCCCCAAATTCATGAAGAAGAAATTAGTAGACGGATGAACTAGATGTTACGCCATGGCATAATTAAAGAAAGTAATTCCCCGGACAACTCGCCTCTTTGGATTGTACCGAAAAAGAAAGACAGTTCAATGAAGAAAAATGGAGAATAGTTATTGACTACAGGAAGCTAAACGAAGTCACTGTAGATGACAAATTCCCCATAGCCCATATAGAAACAATACTCAGCAAACTTGGAAGAGATCAGTATTTTACAACATTAGATCTTGCAAAAGGTTTTCATCAGATATTAATAAAAGAAGATATACCAAAAACAGCTTTTTCTACACCCCAAGGGCACTTTGAATTTATATGAATGCTTTTTGGACTAAAGAATGCATCAGCAACTTTCCAACGTCTAATGAATTCAGTTCTTAGGGAATAAGTATATCAACAAGATATATGTAGTTTATTTTGACCACATCTTAATTTTTAGTTCAAGTATTGAAGAACACACCCAAAATATCAACAAAATATTTTCAGCATTAAGAAAACATAATTTAAAGATTCAGGTAGATAAATGCACATTTTTCACGAAAATAACTGAATTTCTCGGTTACACTTTAACAACAGAAGGGATATAACCAAATTTAAGCAAAATCGAAAACATACAAAAACTAAAGTTGGCTACTACATCAAAGCAAATTAAATCATTCCTAGGTATAACAGATCATTATAGAAAATTTGTAAGAGATTATGCTAAAGTAACATGGCTTAAAAATTTAAAATTTATTAGTAAGCTCACCAATATTGAAATATCCAGACTTCAACAAAAAAATTTGACAATTCAACTGATGTAAGTGACTTTGCAATTAGCGCAGTATTAACCCAGGACTGTCATCCTATAAGCTATGCTAGCTAACACTTAACAAACATGAAAGAAGTTATTCCACTACAGAAAAAGAACTACTAGCAATTGTTTGGGAAGCGACATATTGTAGACCATACATTTGCGGCAGAGCATTTGATCTCTTAACCGACCACCAACCACTTAAGTGGCTTCAAATAAAAAACAAGAGAAAAGACGTTAACCCAAGATTGTAAAGATTGTTAATTAAACTAGGTGAAAACAATACTAATATAAATTACGTGAAAGGAAAGGAAAATAACGTAACAGATTTTCTAAGTAGAATAGATAGTACCACATGCGAGATTTATTCATTGGAAGAAGACAACATAAGCACAAATGCTACAATCCATTCTCAAAAGGAGGAACTAAATGATCATTTTCCAATTTTACATACTATTGTAAATCGCTTCGATACACAAATCATTTTAACAAAAAAGAAAATTATGGAATCTGAAGAACTAGGCAACACGAAGGAAATTTTTATTAGCGCAAAGGATATAAAAAATATTAATTTCTTTATTTAACCAATAATTAGTACAATATAGATGTGAATTCCATGCTAAAGATATGAAGAATGAAGAACAAGTTTATAAACAAATTGCTCAATATCATAAAAATGAAATAGGTCATGCAGGTATTAATGAAAATTATGAAAAATTGAAAAAACTAATATACTGGAAATATTTGAAAGTTTTGATTCAAAAATATATAAATAATTGGGATGTTTGTTTGTTTGTTTAAAAAAAAAACTTCAATTAACGGAAACACCATCAGATATAAATGATATAGTTCACGCAGATATATACATAAATAAAAAATTTTACTTTCTTACATTTATAGACAAATTTGCGAAATTTGCTATGGCATTTCAGCTAGAAAATAGAAATAGTGTAACATTATAGAAAAACTTAGACTATTATTTTCAATCAAAGGATATATGTATATATAGGATTATATAATGAATTCAACTCAATTAACATAAACGATTTTTTTAGGAAAGAAGAAATAGAACAAATTAGAGTCCTAGAAATTAAAAAAACCTTTCGACAGCGGAAAAAGTATTTCAAAGCATAGAATGGTATAACAAATTTTATCATTCTACAACTAAATCCACACCTTTTGAGAAGACTAAAGAAAAATACATAGGAAAACTAAATAGAAATAAAGAAGAGTTTAATAACACTCAAAAAGAAGGTTACGTAAAAAATTATAAAGCGGTTCGGCACAAATACGAACCAAGATATAGAAAATTGACATTGGATAATATTCACTCGACCAATATTAACCCGGCGTTATTATTGCCGGGTATCTGATACCTGAGTGATTTTAAAATTGATTGATTTCAAAATAAATGGTTTTTTTTTGTTCGTTTGATTGTATTGTTGATTTTTTAATAAATAAATGTTTAATTATTATAAGTAATGTGTATCATTAGCCATTTATTTAATGTAGCATACTAGTATTGACATAAAATACACCCAGGCACAACGGACAAGTTGTGCTGATCCACACTAAATCTCTCCGTGCGACTCTGATTTTGCGCAATCTACTTGGCAGCACTGGAAATCTGTTACATTATCACAGCTGATGTAGACACTACAAAGGGAAAAAAATGTAAACAAACCAATTTTTTTTTTTCAAGCAATGAATGTAATTTTACCTGAAAATCGACTTAACAAACGAAAAAATGCATCCATTATATCTATTATATGGAAAATATAAAAGGAAGACGGATTTTATTTCAAAATATTATGTGACAATCTTTTATTTTGATAAATATTAAGCGATCTGGCTTCATGAATGACAATAACAGCTGTTCTTTGATCTTTCTAACGGCAGTGAGAACACTTTTGGATTATGAACTGCTTAAATGTAATCTAATCTTTTAAATTTTCGGTCTGAACATAGTAACGGGTGATTTTTTAAGAGCTTGATAACTTTTTAAAAAAAAAAAACGCATAAAATTTGCAAAATCTCATCGGTTCTTTATTTGAAACGTTAGATTGGTTCATGACATTTACTTTTTGAAGATAATTTCATTTAAATGTTGACCGCGGCTGCGTCTTAGGTGGTCCATTCGGAAAGTCCAATTTTGGGCAACTTTTTCGAGCATTTCGGCCGGAATAGCCCGAATTTCTTCGGAAATGTTGTCTTCCAAAGCTGGAATAGTTGCTGGCTTATTTCTGTAGACTTTAGACTTGACGTAGCCCCACAAAAAATAGTCTAAAGGCGTTAAATCGCATGATCTTGGTGGCCAACTTACGGGTCCATTTCTTGAGATGAATTGTTGTCCGAAGTTTTCCCTCAAAATGGCCATAGAATCGCGAGCTGTGTGGCATGTAGCGCCATCTTGTTGAAACCACATGTCAACCAAGTTCAGTTCTTCCATTTTTGGCAACAAAAAGTTTGTTAGCATCGAACGATAGCGATCGCCATTCACCGTAACGTTGCGTCCAACAGCATCTTTGAAAAAATACGGTCCAATGATTCCACCAGCGTACAAACCACACCAAACAGTGCATTTTTCGGGATGCATGGGCAGTTCTTGAACGGCTTCTGGTTGCTCTTCACCCCAAATGCGGCAATTTTGCTTATTTACGTAGCCATTCAACCAGAAATGAGCCTCATCGCTCATCGGACACGGACGCGAAACACATTTCGAACCGAACACTGATTTTGGTAATAAAATTCAATGATTTGCAAGCGTTGCTCGTTAGTAAGTCTATTCATGATGAAATGTCAAAGCATACTGAGCATCTTTCTCTTTGACACCATGTCTGACATCCCACGTGATCTGTCAAATACTACTGCATGAAAATCCTAACCTCAAAAAAATCACCCGTTATTACGTCATCTGACCTCGTAATTCACATAATTGACCCCCCCCTTCTTTACATACTAAATAATATAACAAAATCTCGCAAACATATTCACATCTACATTACTGCACCCTATCTAATGAAATTGAAATCTTGAGAGGTAAAATCAAAACATTAATCCCAAGAAAAAAAGTTAGTAGAAAAAAGAAAGGTTTAATTTACAGTATAGGTTGTGTACATAAATTTCTATTTGGAACGATGGATGATGGAGATAGGATAGACATTGAAAATCACCTTTAAAAAGTAGATGAAAATTTACATAATTCAAATACAACTCTCACACACCAAACAAAACTTAACAATTTCTTTTTCAACACGTTCACAAAATTTAAACAAATTATTGAAAACGAAAGAAAAAATTGTTTAATGTATCGAGAAACAACAGACAAAATATTGATTCTTCATGAACAAACAATAAAGATAAACATTCTCACAGACGCAGTAAATCAGATTCAGGAAAACATTATTTCAGCAAAAAGTGGTATTTTTTACCCAAGTATTTTAACAAATGAAGAAATTTATAATTACAACATAGACCTCAACACACTTCAATATATAAAAGTATGCTCTAATGTTCGTGGTCAAAATCCCAAAAGAATTTCAATCGGTACAATTAAAAACTATTATTATACCAAATACAGCAGGAAGAGAGATAACAGCAGAAATGAAAATGTTTTTTAATACAAAAATGTCACTTATAAATTCGAAGAAGCTAAAACACTAAATGAACTACAAATTTCTAAACATTGCATCTACTTATTAAATTGTGAACTTATCAAAAATAGCATTTGTTTAAATGCGTTAAGCATCCACCCCTTCTACCCGGTAAAACTGGCCCGTCCTAATGAAACAGCGCAATTCACCACAGGATGCTACTGCAATGCCACACCAATAACTCACCACACCTATACCAACCTAATCAAAAAGGATGGACAACAGGATAGGAGTTCATTCGTTCTAAAACATTCGTTTACACACTGCGCCGCGTCGTCACCTTTCGCTGGCACATACAATTCGTCACACACATTTTCGACCACCAACATTCGCTATCAACGTTCGCCAAAAAGATTCGCTTAAACACTGCGCGGGGTCATCTACGCTCCTCGACCGCGATTATACATTCGACCACGATCCTGCGGAAAATAGATCGCCAGCTCCGACCACTTGTTTTAGAACTGAGGTCTCTCCACCGCGTCGATATTTATACGTATAACTTTATAAAATATAAATTTATTTTATAAATAAAATTGTTAAAAAACTATACGCGTTAGTTTTTTATTTTCATTAAATCAGTAGTGTGTGCTCCACTTAATCAGCATTACAGAAATTTTTCAAATTGATGGAGAAACTATTTTAATGAAAAATGTAAATGGCATAGAATTAAACCAGAATTGCGACAACAAAAAAATTAAGTTGAAAAACACTACATTAACTGCACCATTAAGATATTCTCATATACTAAGATATCATACAATCAAAAATTTTATTATCCAAACTATGATACTCACAATTTCAGTAATAAAATTACAATTAATGACCTTGTATTTAAAAAAGAAGAAAATTTAAAAGAAATTAATGAATTAAAATATCACAAAAATATCTCTGATATTGGAATATCACTTTTAAGTTTTATTGTGATTATAATAATAATTTTAATATCTTATAAAATTGAAACAAAAGAAAAACAATACTATCCGAACTCAGGAGAGTTTTCCATTAAGGGAGGGGGGAGTTATGTGTACACTATCACCATAACCAGACACCACACAAAAAAATATTGTAAATTGGTCAAAATAAAAGATTAAAGAAAAACAAGTAAACATTACTAGAACAAGAGAAACAAGTAGAGATAAAGAACAAAAGAAAATAATGCAAATGCATACAAACATGTTTTGGTCTTTATGTTTGACTGTAAGGAAAACCCAGACATTATCGTGTAAACCACACAATCATGTTTGTTTGCATTCAATAGAAATTCAGATTATATTTAACAAATATTGTATTTCCTCCTATAAGAAAATAGAGAAACAAAAGATATATAAGCAGAAAATAATTTGAAAAAAAATAGAGAGAATAAAATATAATGTCACAGAAATAACATTGTCGTCATTTTTATTTTCTCCTCGGCTCGAAGAACTAAAATTCTCGTTTGGCTATCAAAAAAGGACGGGAATTATCTTGAAGCAACCATACATATTAGCTGGAAAGTTTAAAGGTGAAGTGGTCCTGTTGTCATGTGTTCCAAATATACCATCGGATTCTACGAAACCTTTCAGAAGGCTACAATTTCCAGTTCGTTTAGCTTTTGCAACTAAAAATCTCAAGGCCAAACTATGTCCATTTGTGGTTTAGATTTGGGAAATCCATGCTTTTCTCGTGGGCAACTATATGTTACATGTTCACGTGTAGGAAAACCGTCGAATATATTTGTGTTAGCTACATACAGATCAACCAAAAATATTGTGCAACAATTAGTGCTAAATTAAATTATAGTTATAATTCACTGATAATTCAAAACATTGAATATTATTCTTAAGGATTTAAAACTATTCGTTAAAAATTTAAATAAAAAAAATAAATTAATTCTTTTGTATTTACTCTTCTCAATAGTATGAAAATTTTGTTCCAAATTCCAATCCAGTGGATTCTTATTCATTGTATTAAGGGGTAACTGTAGTAGAAAATCAAGTCATTGAGGATAGCCATGATTTTTACAAATGACATCTGTGTAAAAAAGCATGGTGGTCTTAATGATTGATATCCTCCTACTGTTCCCCGTGAAGAGTTTACTACAATAGGAGAATTCTCTTGCTCTTGCAAGATTGCAGATTGTAAACATCCTATACCGAAATATACAAGGGCACGAGAGCACCCATTGCAGATTCTAGTGATATATCAACGGCTGATTTGGTCAATTTATTGTAAATGACTATTGTGCATGGCTATTCTGAATTGGAGCACCTTCTGCGTTCATTCTTAACAAAAAAATCTTTATGATTTAAATAGAAATTATAAAACCTATTTTAAATTTACCTTCCTCAACAATTTAACGACGTAATATGCTAGCTAAAACAGAGCTGCAATTATATTTTTGCGTGACATTGCACGCAAATAAACATGGGTTTTGGTCTGGCATATTTTACAGCCATTGCAAATAATTTTCTGCGTGTGTTTGTTGTTGTGCCGGTGCACCAAGAGGAAATATCTGCAATTCGTGCACCGTGCAAGGGTTCTGCAAGAGCAAGAGAATAACCCTAAAGTAATATAAAAAAAAATTTAGCCACAGCAACGCGTGACCGGGTCTACAAGTATACAAATAATTTGCAATACTATGTATATTATTACGATTATAAATTGAGATGTAAGCTATTGTATCTATCAAATTGGATCAAATTGCACAGGGTGTACAATCAAATTTAAAATCGGTTCAGTAGGTTATAGTACAGTCATTAAGTATTTTTACTTGGAGAGTTTTCCGGGAGTTTTGAAATTTGGCAATTTTATAGATTTTGGTATGCTCTTGCCAAATTTCAACTTTGCCATCTCGTATGTTTGTCGCTCGTGTCGCCATATTGAAAAAATGGCGCCCAAAAGCAGTTTTTTGATAATAACTCTTTTCCGGCTCATTTTACAGGAAAAAAATATGGGTATTCCATACCAAATCGACCACTTTTGATCCCGTCCCTTTTAGATTTTGCTGAAACTTATCCAACCTTTTTTTACCCTTTGAAAAGGATTTTTGAGAATTTGACACATCAGACTCACTATTTAAATATTTAGGTCACTTTTCGTCGCTTCATTCTTCTTGACAGACCAGGTGTTGGGTTTTCATCGTCTTCAATACCGATTGAACTATCGAAGACGGAAGTTTCTTCGGTCCTCGTCGTTCTCGATTTCAACGTTTATTTGCTCGAGAATAGTGTCCGTTTCTTTTTCTTCAATGTCGTCTTGTGACGGAAATTTATTATTTATTTATTTATTTATATATTTATTTAGAGATGTACTTTTCCGACTTTTCACATCGCTGTAGCTGTATAATGCGTCAACGAAACGTTTTTTGGCTTTAGCAATGTTTTCTGGATCTGCATTTGGATGTTTAAATACTTCGATAAACTCGTTTAAATCTGGGTGTTTTTGGAGTACATTAAAAAATTTCATTTTTCCTCGATAAAATAATGCCGATGTGGTATCACAACCACTAAAGGCATGTAAAAATTCTATATGATTTGAGGCTGATTTATCTTTTATACTGTTTATGGAATATATTTGTCGTGAAATTTTTCCTTTTCCTGGTTTGAGAATGTATATATTTGGACGCGTTGATAGCGCTGTCAAGAGAACGAGAAGATCTATGTCTTCACCGACAACTACAACGAAATCGAATGCCGATGAGAAGTTTATTGCGGCATTAACTATTAACGTATCCGCATCTTCGGTGGCTTGTTTAACCACCGAGTGTTCAGCTTCAAATTTTATCTTCAACATTTCAATGAGGCGGTTCTTGTTTGCATCGTTGCCCAGGAATTTACTTTGCGATACAGTTGGTGTCATTGTTTTGTCGAAAAGTATGTCTACTGAAGCAGTTTTTCGTGATCGTTGGGATCGTTCTATAAGCTTGGTACTACGGGCTGCTACATCTTCTGGATATCCGTCAAATGCTATAATGACATTGGAGGTTTAGTGCGATCGGATGTAAGCAATGTATTTATTGCAAATAGATGAAAATGATTCGCACTGTTGCCAAATGACTCGGTGTAATAAGTATCCTCCATCGATGATGTAAATCGCATTTTCAAAATTTATATCGCCAGAATGGTGTTCAAATGCCTGATACATCGCCTTTGATACATTTGTGCATGCCCTCGTCATTGAAAAAGGATAACGGAATTGGTGCAAGTTCGTACGTAAGAAAATTTTCAAGTTCATCTTCAGATTCTTTAGCGATGCACATTCTTTGGAAAATTAACAAAGGATTAATCGGGACAAACTCGTTTTCTATCCGATGCTGACGTATTTTTGGAATTAATACAACTTTTGTACAGCACATGCCAAATTTTGTAAATATTACACGTTGGTGTGGATGTATAATGGTTTACGGTGCTCGTACGTCGAAACTATTGATTTTAGGAAAGAAAAGGTTAAGACATAAATTGTAGGAAATTTCCTCTACTTTTAATTTTTATGGATATGTTTTTCTTGCAAAATGAGCCGGAAAGGAGTTATTACCAAAGGTGTAATATCAATTGCTTTTGGGCGCCATATTTTTCAATATGGCGGCGCGTGCAGCAAACATACGAGGTGGCAAAGTTGAAATTTGACAAGAGCATACCAAAATCTATAAAATTGCCAGATTTCAAAACTCCCGGAAAACTTTCGAGGTAACCTCTATTTTTTCGACCAATTGCCTGTACTATCAAGAGTCCTTCGCGGAGAAACCACGTGACACGTGATTTATATATATAAAGTTTATTCAAGATAAGATAACAGAATGTTTTGGAGTGGAAATATTCAATAAAATTCTCAAACATGTTAATGAGTCCGGCTTTTACGCTGTAATTTTTGACGAAACTCCAGATGCCGCAGGAAAGGCTTACGTATGAAAAAATAATTGTTACAATACGATTTTACGAAGGTGACAGACGAATAAATGTACAATTGTTTGTATATTTATAGTAATATTTTAAATTTACAGTTTCATTATTCATTTGCAGATTAGTCTCATCCTTCGATACGTTCACTGTGAGGATTCAAATGAACCTGTCGTTAGAAAGGATTTTGTGATATTCATAGATGCTTTCAGTGAACTTACGAAAGATACTTATGAAATTGAACTCAACGACTCTTCAGATACTGATGAAGAATCGAGCACTAGTTCAAATATAAGAATTGAAGACAACAACCACGAGGAGATTTCACTCACGTGAGCTGCGTTAGGCCAGTTGGTTTATGAAAGACATGAAAGATACGGGGCTGAATGTTGGGTAAATGCGTTTATGTTGAGAGATTGCGGAACCGTGAAGGAAATACAAAAAGAAGCTACAATTTTCCCATAAATTAAAGAGTAGCATTTCGAAATCTGTCCAAATTTCTTTGATTAGTAAGAGATCTGAAATATTCAAAGAGGTTACAACATTTTTCCAAGTTTCAAGATCGAAACGTAACACTTTTTTAGCTCAATTCTTGGGCAAAAAACTTGTGCAGCTTTGTGAGACAAGGTGGATACAAAGACATGATGCCGTTCTTCAATTCACAGCCGCTCTTCTATAAATCGTTCAAGCACTGAAAATATAGAACGATATTCTTCGCGTTAGAAGCGTCGAATCTAGTTACAGTACTGTGCAACTTCGAATTTATTATTGGAATTTTCTGTCTCAGTGATCTTTTGTCACTGACCCAACCACTTAGTGTGATTCTGCAGAACGAATCAATCAACCTTGCGAAGGCATAAAACATCATAACAACATTGGTTGCAACACTGAACACACGAAGAATGCTAATGATTAATGATTTTTTTAAATGCCACACAAATGGCTAAAAAATTAAAAGTTGAAGAAAAAAACCCAGAATATGTGATCATCAGAGTTTCGAAATAATTACCCATCTCAAGACTGTGAAGACTTCTAGAGGATTTCTGAATACATTCCACTTATTAGCACGGTCATGCAAGATTTAAAAACGCTGTTTACCGATGAAGCTCTTGAAAGTTTCAATTTGAGTCAACTTAACCAAAATTTTGAAGAAAAAGATTTAAATGTACTCAACGATTGCCTAGCTATGGAAAAATCTTGCCAGGAAACAAAGAACTGTAAAAAACGAAGCTCAAAGCAGAAATAGCGCTTTAGCAATAACGATGGAAAATAAAATTACTACAAGAACAGAGTGCTTTCTGCCTTAGAAACCCTCAGCACTAGCGATAAGGATATACTATATATCCGACGATTCATATTCTTCTTCACGTACTCTGCACTTTGCCAGCCACAAATGGTAGTGCTGATCGATCCATTTCTTCTTTGCGCCTAATCAAGACTTGCCTAAGAACAACGATGCTCCAGAAAAGATTAAATGGATTACCACTCCTCAACATAAACTACGACATTGCTGTGGAACCAGAAGAAATAATAGGAAGATTTAGTGAAATGAGCAAACGCCGTGTTGATTTCATGTTGTAAATTAAATGTTGAAGTATGTATAAAAAAAATTATAGTCTAAAGTACAAAATTGTATTGTATTGTAAAAAGATAAATTTTATGAGTCATATAATGTTCCTTGTTGATTGAGTAGTTGCGCACTTCACTTTTTTCTTTTGGCGCACTTACCACTTTCACTTCTTTAAATAAAACCACTCGGGGGGGTGGCGTCTTATCTCATTTATCCATTCCGGCCCCCTTAGGCGAATACTCAGCGTAGCAATCTTTGTAATTGCTGGAGAGTTGCCACTACGTTGCTGAGTCCAGTAGCGGTGGGATGCTGTGGCGCTTTTGGACGACGCCTGGTTGGCGCAACGTGGTGCGAACGCCATTGATGGGGCTCAGGCCGAGCTGCAGTGGTTCAGCGTCGTACCGTCCGGTTTCCTTGCGTAGATCTACCCGTGCTTGAGCGGCTGGCCGACCTACATCGCGTCGTGGTGTCCTGTGCCGCAGCGTGTGATGTGGTCTGCCACACGCGTGGCATAAATCGGCAGAAACACACTCCTGCGTCCCATGCGTGTGCGACAGGCATTTGAGGCAGTGCTCACGTGCCTGGGCCACACGTTGGCGTTGTGTCGGTGTTAACTCCTTAAAGAGCCCACAAATTGTATTTGAATATACATGGTAGTACATAAATGGAAAGTTCGATTGTGCCACGTTATGTGGCACGACTGAGTCGTCGTATTGACCGACCATTTTTTTTTTGTAATTGTTATTGTTATTTTTAACTGTTTGTTGCGTTTTCAGTTTTAATGAGTTATTCTCATTGCTTGATTGATTTTTGTGTGTGTTTCGTAATTATGTTCGGATTATTTAGTATCGGATTTTCGTTATTATCCGTGGTTGGTAGAAAGCATAATTAAACCAGCGGTCTGGTGAGTATTCCGCTTCCAGTACGGAGATCTACTACCCGGATGTGACCGTCTGAGCCGCAATGGAGCTTTTCTATACGGCCGAGTCGCCACTCGGTAGATGGGAGACAATCGTCGTTAATAAGTACACAATCTCCAAGCTTTGGCGCATTTTCTGATGTTTTCCATCGATACCTCTTGTGGAGGTCTTTTAAATAGTCTCCTTTCCATCTGCGGCTGAAATTATGATGGTTAGGGCTGTCAGATCTGAGGGATCTTGCGAGAGTGTTGTTCAATGCGAATTAATAGTATTGTAAATTCTTCGTAATTAAATTTGTAGTTTCCAGCTACCTTTTTTAAGTGGGATTTGAAGCTTTTTACAGTTGATTGCCATAAACCACCCATATGAGGATCTCTTAGGGGGATGAATTGCCAATTAATGTCTTGGGGAGCGCACTTTTGTACAATCTCAGGAAAGACTTCATTAATAAAATTAACAAACTGTTTTTCTGTGGCTCTTTGAGCCCCGATAAAGGGTTTTCCATTGTCGCTCCTAACTTTGGACGGAAAATCGCGTAGTCCGACGAAGCGAACAAATGCAGCGAGAAAAGCCTCTTTTGTCAGATTAGTACATAGCTCTAGGTGCACTGCTTTTGTCGTAAAACAGACAAAGACAGCCACGTAGCCTTTCATTAGAGTGGGAGACCTTAGCATGGACGCCTTTATCTGAAAAGTCCCAGCAAAATCCACACCTGTTTATGCATAGTGCAGATCTTGCACATGAAAATGCACTTTTAATTTGAGGCGACAGAGTATAAGTGATAGGAGCGACATTAGATGGTGCCACAATATGCCTTTTCAGAGGCATCGCAGAAGCCATATAGTTCGACTTTGTGCTCTGGGTCATAATTTATTCATCGTGGGATTTGTATCTGTGAGATATCATTCAGATTACCCACTGTCTTTTTCGATAAATTTACACGCACTCACCGTTCTTAATTTTATCAAAATTGAGAAAACACAGAAATTCCGCTAGAATTTCACAATTGGTTTTTATTGAAAAAAAAGAAGGAGTTCAGATATCGTTATCACAATTTTGGAGTTTAGAAGTTTAAGATATGTAAGATATGTAAGTGTTAAAAAAAAGGACTGGATATTCGCACAAAGTTGTAAACGTTGAAGCTCGGGTTGAATCGCACGACTATATCAGCGGATCGCAAAAAAGGAAGTGGTAGTCGCGAACTTGTTTCTCCGCTCCTTTTGTTCCTTTTTTGGTGGTGGTGAAAACGCAGTGGTAATGTACATAGTTATGTGTGATGTGGATTGTAGGTGGTGTAGAGATGAGTGTGGTGAATGAAGTGTGCTAGTGACGTATATTTTGATGCGGTGAGTGTAGAGTGTTCTGAATGCGGGATTATTGTTGTGGTTAGGTGTTCTGTGTTGGTTACGTGTTGTGTGGGGCAAGAGACTGAAGCTCATTTAGCCACCCGCGAACTGGGACCACTTTTCTAAACGAAGTGGTTTCACTTGTTCATCCCAGTCAGTTCCTTCTAGCCACAATTCTTGTATTAGAATTTATGCTTGTATCATTATTGGCGAAAGTCATCCTACGGGGTCGGGATGTGTATGAAAACTGGTCAGATATCCTTTCCATTCCATTGTATCCACAAAGTTTTTTTTGTGCTTTCCTTTTCGAATTTAAGGAAATTAGTGTCTAATAGATTTTCTTTAGGTATGTCTTTTAAAATATTATCATCCCCATTAAAAACGTATTTGTACATATATACGCCAATTTAGTATGAGGAGCATTAAATTTGGTTGAAGCGTGGGTCCCGTAAATAAATTGTCATTTAGGGAATTTCCCGAACTTGATGATTTTGATGCGTTATAGACAAATATTACCTTTGTGGTTTTTTGTCTTCAGTTGAGTATTGAGGTACTCGTTTGAGATTTCCTTAACTTGAGTTATCATTGTTGTGACTGGTTCCGCAACTAGTCCGCTTATGACCCATCCGAAAATGGTATTTTACGCCAGAAGAGTTTTTGTAATTTTCTCAACACCTTCGAGAATAATTTGTGGTATGAGATCGCTACCTAATAGAATGTCTATTTGAGCCGGAGTGTTGCAGTTGGGGTCTGCTAACTTAAGGTGTGAAACCTTTTGCCAATGCTTGCTATTTATATGATAGATTGGTTAATTGCGGTAAGAAAATAGCTTCTGCTTGTATGCGCTTATCCGCTTGGGGAGAAATAAGGGTAATGTGGCAGATTTTGTTCTACTCTTCTGCCCACTCCCGTAATTTTAAAATTAGCTAGTTTTGTTGGCAGTTGTAGCCTACTTTGTGCCCTAGACGCTATAAATGATCGTTGAGATCCTTGGCCTATTAAGGCCCTAAGTTTAAACAGTTCTCCTCGGTGCTCGATGGGGACCACTGCTGTGGGTAATAATACACTGCTTTGATTTTCGCTGTGTAGCGTCTGAGTTTTTAAAGCCTTTGAGCAGCATGGTGCTTCTTGGCAATTTTCTGAATTTTGTAAATCGAGATTTGCTGTTGCAACTAATCCCGCAGCTCTTTTAACATTAGCGTTATTTTGAGCGAAGCTGGAAGAATTTGTAATGTGAAGCATTGAGTTATGTCGTTTATGGCAATAAACGCAATTAAATTTGCTTTCGCAATCTTTGAGCGCATGCGCATGTGACAAACAGTTGGTACAAAGTTTTTTCGTTCTTACGAAATTGTTTCTTTCGTTAATGTTAAGTTTTTTAAATTTCTCGCAAAATTTCAGCCTGTGCCCTCCTTTACACAGTTCGGATGAGGTTTGTTTATATTGTAAGGATATGAACGATGGATTTTTAAAGAAGCTTCTGTTTAAATTATGGTTGTTATTAGCTTGGGGTCTAAAGAAACTTCGATTTAGGTCGTGTTGAACTGTATTAGTTCCGACTGTTTTTTTATCTACCCTTTCCGCAACTTCATAATGAATAGTTTAGAAATCTTTCATTTGTTGCCACGTTGAGCATTTTCTTCGTGATGAGAGCGATTCCACCCACAGAAGCAAAGATTTTTCCAGTAATGCCGCGGAGCATATATTTACCAGTATAGGGTCCCAATTGTCTGTGGGAATACTCGTATTCTGTGTTGCCAGAACCGACAAACAATTTGAAACGGTGGATTTAAGTTTTATAAATTTTCATCTCATTTATTTTTATTTATTTATTTTTTTATCTCATTTAGTCACTTGTTATTGACGACTAACAGGAAAAATTCCTTAAGTTTATGAATTGACTTCGCTGACAAAACAAGTAAGTAAGTAGAATTAGTACAGTAAGTATAGAATTATGCTAAGTACCAGGTTTAACGTTGTTCTGAGAGCTCCACTGATGCAAATACTGGCTGCTTTCCTTTACATGTACCCTAGCGTACAAGTTTGGTTTCTATAAAAGCTTCCTATCTAAAATTAGTCCCAAGTAGCTTGGCTTATCTATATTTACTATTCTCGAACCCTTTAGTAATGGTCGATACGGTCCGCATAGGTTTGTGAGGTCTCTACCACTGACCTTAGTGCTGTTTCCATGAATTTCCATTTAGAATGTTGCGAAACTACAATTTTTCTGGGTTTAAACTGCTTCTAATGTGTTATGTTTTAAGATTCTACTACGCTTTTAATATAAATGAGAAAACTATCCTGAAATCCTTTGGATTAGTGAATGAGCTTTTGCCCGCTTTGGATATATATGTATATAAACTAGACTTTCCTTCATAACGAAGGAATATAATTTTATTGCAATGCCCCTTTTAGCATAGTCATTAACTAGCTTATTACATAGTTCTGGGCCTGCTTTAACTGAGCGGAGAATATATCGTCTGATCTGGGTGATTTGAAGGAATTGAAACTGTAGTCTTTTTCTACATCATTACATAGTGAATACTCTAACGTGTTGTTTTCAGAGCTGCCTGGGAAGTGAGTATCCCTCATTGAAACTCATCACTGGATATCGCACAGCTGTGATCTGCCTTTTTAGGTGTCCAATGTTACGCTCTAATTGTGCCATTATTTTCATAAGTCGAGACGCTTCACCCGTATTCTCGATATCATTAGAAAAAGACTTCCACGAATTTCTCTTTTGAGGTTATAATAATTGCCCCAACTGCCATCTTTTTGCGTGTTCTTAAGTATGGGAGTCCTCCATGGAGGCCAAATTCTTTCTATATTGCGGGTTATTGTGCCAGACATCTTTAATGTTAGTCGGCAAGAATCTGTGAACTGTTTAACGTGGATGTCGAATTCCTTTTTGTTAAATCTTTGCAATCTTGCAAGAGCAAGAGAATCCCCCTAATGAATATGGACAATTCTGCTTCATTTACTTTTAGTATCTATTCAGCAGGAGAAATAATTCTTGGATAAAAAATCGTATTATTTGCGTCAATGGCAAATGGTAGTCAGAGTCACTACTCAAATACGAATTTTTACGATAACATTTCATATTATTTCAAGCATTTTTCATAAAATATAGTCTCCAATACTTCATTGGTCTTTCAAGTTTTGTAGCGATGTTCTTACTCTTAATTTGAGGCAATACATTTTAGAATATAGATTTGCAATCATACAATTTAACGTTTTGTATTATGCCTTGATTAAGTGTTCGGCAAACAAAGGTGAAGTAGAATTGTCTAAAAATAATACAACCTTCCAATTCGTCATTATCTCAGGAATTAGTCAGGATTTTATATGCATTCCATATAGCCGGTAAATCTAATGCATTTATGTTTTTATGCTGATTTTAGCTTACGCGACCTTTACCTAGACAAGTTTCTCCTTAAAAAAAATAAGGTCTTTTGGGCAGAGCTCGATAAAAAACTCCTTTCAGGCAGGTTTTAAATGTCTTCTGGTCGATAATCAAGTAGTATCATAGGTATCCTTCGCACAAACTTCTCAACATCCAAATTAACAAAGCCCGCTTCGCTTAACATTTTAACATATGCTTACAAGTTTATACATATTCGGAATAATGCAAGCTTAATTCCTTACTAGAAACGCTATTAAAATTGATGTTGTTTTTCTTTTTTCACTTCTGAAGCCAACCATTTGATAATTTAAAATTAAATTAAAAAAAAAAACGATTAAAAGTCCTGATATCAGAATTAATTTATGTCTTTATTGGTTTGCATTTAGACAGAGCTTATCTAATTCTGATCCAGTATAACCTAGAAATGACTCCGAGGATCTTGATATCTTGATCTACTTCAGTGTACCAAAGTTAGTTATCATCGTCCAAACGGATAGCTATATTTAAAGATCTTACGAATAGTGTATCAAAGAAAAGGTAAGATGACTGGTCTGTCAGAAATCACAAGATAGCAGTAATTTCATCATTTGTCTGTCTTTTCGTCTGTCCCTGCAAATAAAAAGTTGATAAAAAATTAAGACATCTTGACAAAACTTAGTACACAAGTTTCTTGGTACTTAAGGGGGTTGATATAGTAGATGGGTGGTATCGGTACATTGCCCCCCCTACATAATCCCGTTAAACGAAAACATATAAAGGACTACAATAAATGCTTCAATTTATATAAAAAACAATTATTTGCTACAAAGTATCTTGGGAGAAAAAAGCATCCGTGGGCAGAAAATTTCCTAATCTAAAAAGATGAATAATCATTAGCTAAATGAGATAAGTCGCCCCCTCCTAATACAACTACACCAACACACCACACACACAGAACCCACATTTCACAGGACCCACACATCAACACCAACCACACGCGAGAGGACATCCACACACGCAAACAGATACCACACTGGACAAAAGGGTCAACTTCAAAGTTTGATCAGTTTCGTTAGCATAGATAACTTGATACGAGTCTCTTTGGTTCGAGAGAGAGCTGTCAAAACTCGCCATTTTTTATAACATTTGCCAATGATACCACTCCTGAAAAATATTAGATTGGGCATTTTATAAACAACTTTTGAGTATTTTGCAGTTTCCACATTACCACTGAGGTATGCAAAAAGCGCGTCACCGATATTATTTTTGGGTGCTCCGTTCCGCAGTAGGCCTATATCGCTCGTATATATAAATAATATGGAGTCATGTGTAGAAGTTCACGCAAGTGAGGAAAGTTCTCTGATCGCCATTCACTTGGGAGTGGCCAGAAACGATTCTTTTACATATGACTCAAGCAGCTCACGACTTCCGGTCTTTGACCAAGTATCCTCTGGGTAGCCTAAGAACATCCGTTTGAAGGCGAGCTAAAGTGAGAAGGCGAAACACCCCTGCAGGGTTGTGCGCTGGGTTTGGGACCCGCCACGTAAAAAAACACCCCCAATGAAAGACAACAACAAGCCTCGGATGAGTGACCCCCCTTTTGATGACGACCATGGCAAACGAAATAAGGACTATGATTTGAGGGCATGCACCTGGAATGTCCGGTCCCTTAATTGGGAAGGTGCCGCTGCCCAGCTGGTAGATGTCCTCGTAAAGATAAAGGCTGACATCACCGCCGTCCAAGAAATGCGATGGACGGGACAAGGACAGAGACGAGTAGGTCCTTGTGACATTTACTACAGTGGCCATATAAAGGAGCGCAAGTTTGGTGTTGGATTCGTGGTGGGAGAGAGACTCCGTCGCCGAGTACTATCATTCACTCCGGAGAATGAACGTCTAGCCACAATCCGCATCAAAGCGAGGTTCTTCAACATATCGCTGATTTGCGCCCACGCCCCGACGGAAGAGAAGGACGATGTGACCAAAGATGCCTTTTATGTGTGCTTGGAGCGCACTTATGAGAGATGCCCCCGCCACGATGTCAAAATCGTGCTTGGCGACTTCAATGCCAGGGTGGGCAAAGAAGGTATCTTTGGCACTACGGTCGGTAAATTCAGCCTCCACGCGGAAACATCCCCAAATGGGCTGAGGCTGATCGACTTCGCCGGGGCCCGAAATATGGTTATCTGTAGCACTAGATTCCAGCATAAGAAGATACATCAAGCTACCTGGCTGTCTCCAGATCGAAAAACCACCAACCAGATCGATCATGTTGTGATAGACGGAAGACACGTCTCCAGTGTTTTAGATGTGCGTGCGCTCCGAGGTCCTAACATCGACTCGGACCACTATATTGTTGCAGCCAAAATACGCACCCGCCTCTGTGCAGCAAAAAACGCACGCCAACAAGCACAAGGATGGTTCGACGTCGAGAAGCTGCAATCACAACAGACAGCCGAACGTTTTTCTACTCGGCTTGCACTCCTGCTCTCTGAGAGCACTCGTCAACAACTCGGTATAAGGGAACTGTGGGACGGCATTTCAAACTCCTTACGTACAGCTGCAACCGAAACCATTGGTTTTCGGAAAGTGCAGAAGAACAGCTGGTACGACGAGGAGTGCCGTGTCGCAGCGGAGAGAAAACAGGCTGCCTACCTCGCAACGTTACGATCGACCACAACACGTGCGGGATGGGATAGATACCGAGAGTTGAAGAGGGAAGCGAGACGCATTTGTAGACAGAAAAAGAAAGAGGCCGAAATGCGTGAGTACGAAGAGCTTGATAAGCTGGCCGACAGGGGTAATGCTCGAAAATTCTATGAAAAGATGCGGCGGCTTACAGAAGGTTTCAAGACCGGAGCATACTCTTGTAGAACCCCCAAAGGTGATCTAGTTACCGATGCCCAGAGCATACTTAAATTATGGAGGGAACACTTCTCCAGCCTGCTGAATGGCAGTGAACGCACAACACCAGGAGAAAGCGAACCCGATACCCCAATCGATGACGATGGAGCAGACGTTCCATTGCCCGACCATGAAGAAGTTCGAATAGCAATTGCCCGCCTGAAAAACAACAAAGCGGCAGGGGCCGATGGATTGCCGGCCGAGCTATTCAAACACGGCGGCGAAGAGCTGATAAGGTGCATGCATCAGCTTCTTTGCAAAATATGGTCGGACGAAAGTATGCCCAACGATTGGAATTTAAGTGTGCTATGCCCAATCCACAAAAAAGGAGACCCCACAATCTGCGCCAACTACCGTGGGATTAGCCTCCTCAATATCGCATATAAGGTTCTGTCGAGCGTATTGTGTGAAAGATTAAAGCCCACCGTCAACAAACTGATTGGACCTTATCAGTGTGGCTTTAGACCTGGTAAATCAACAACCGACCAGATATTCACGATGCGCCAAATCTTGGAAAAGACCCGTGAAAGGAGAATCGACACACACCACCTCTTCGTCGATTTGAAAGCTGCTTTCGACAGCACGAAAAGGAGCTGCCTTTATGCCGCGATGTCTGAATTTGGTATCCCCGCAAAACTAATACGGCTGTGTAAACTGACGTTGAGCAACACAAAAAGCTCCGTCAGAATCGGGAAGGACCTCTCCGAGCCGTTCGATACCAAACGAGGTTTCAGACAAGGCGATTCCCTATCGTGCGACTTTTTCAACCTGCTTCTGGAGAAAATAGTTCGAGCTGCAGAACTTAACAGAGAGGGTACTATCTTTTATAAGAGTGTACAACTGCTGGCGTATGCCGATGATATTGATATCATCGGCCTCAATACCCGCGCCGTTAGTTCTGCTTTCTCCAGACTGGACAAGGAAGCAAAAGAAATGGGTCTGGCAGTGAACGAGGGCAAGACGAAATATCTCCTGTCATCAAACAAACAGTCGTCGCACTCGCGACTTGGCACTCACGTCACTGTTGACAGTCATAACTTTGAAGTTGTAGATAATTTCGTCTATCTTGGAACCAGCGTAAACACCACCAACAATGTCAGCCTAGAAATCCAACGCAGGATAACTCTTGCCAACAGGTGCTACTTCGGACTAAGTAGGCAATTGAGAAGCAAAGTCCTCTCTCGACAAACAAAAACCAAACTCTATAAGTCTCTCATAATTCCCGTCCTCCTATATGGTGCAGAGGCTTGGACGATGACAACAACCGATGAGTTGACGTTGCGAGTTTTCGAGAGAAAGGTTCTGCGAAAGATTTATGGTCCTTTGCGCGTTGGCCACGGCGAATATCGCATTCGATGGAACGATGAGCTGTACGAGATATACGACGACATTGACATAGTTCAGCGAATTAAAAGACAGCGGCTACGCTGGCTAGGTCATGTTGTCCGGATGGATGAAAACACTCCAGCTCTGAAAGTATTCGACGCAGTACCCGCCGCGGGAAGCAGAGGAAGAGGAAGACCTCCACTCCGTTGGAAGGACCAAGTAGAGAAGGACCTGGCCTCGCTTGGAATATCCAATTGGCGCCACGTAGCGAAGAGAAGAAACGACTGGCGCGCTGTTGTTGACTCGGCTATAATCGCGTAAGCGGTGTCTACGCCAGTAAAGAAGAAGAAGATATAAATAATTTTACAAACTACTGACATCTTATTTTACAAAACTTCAACAACGCACTAATTTTTAGTTAGTTTTAGCGCTGCTCTTCTGGTATCCCGCCTTTTTCACTAACTGCTGGTTGACGGCACCTTGATTGTGTTTTGTTGCCAGCTCAGAAAATAGATCAGAGTTCGCTGACAGCTGACAAGCGAGAGAGCAAGAAAAGAGATTCTGATCAATTTATCTATGTCGTTTGGTCAGCCCTCGAAGCACGTCGCCGCTGTGATCCTCTCGCCCTTTCGATCGTCATAAGTCAGCGTAGTTCCACACATTGTTTTATATTAAAAAAAATCGAATTAAAATTAACCTTCAATTAGAGCAGTTCCGCAATATTGTTCGAATTGAAAAAAGAACTAAAACTACTTGAACCTCAATATCCTCATTTATAAAGAAATTAAAAAATCTAAGTCTATGGTTCTATGGATTTAATATTGAATTACCCTTTCCCGTTAACTGGCTGTTTTAGTTAAAGAAGGGAAAGTGGTAAGGGTCAAAAGATATATTGAAACAGTGCTACTTTAAACATTAGTCCTTCGAGCCGCAAAATAATACTAAAGTGATACATACCAAAGTACAAAAATTTATGTGAAAAATTAAAGTGAGGTGACTTATATACTACTGTGCCCAAAAAATAAGTTGACATTGTATTTATTTTGAAAATTCTTTATTTATTCTTCCAAATCAATTTCATTCCCTTCAAAGTAATCCCCTCCCGATGCAATGCACTTATGCCAACGGATTTTCCAATCTTCGAAACACTGGTTGTAGTCACTCTACGGGATGGCCTTCAGTTCCGTTTTCGCTGCGGCTTGAATCTCCTCTATCTAATAAAAACGGTGTCCCCGGAGCGGTCCTTTGAGCTTGGTGAACAGCCAGAAGTCGCATGGTGCCATATCAGATGAATACAGTGGTTGCGGAACGATATGGGTTGAGCTTTTGGCGAAACGATCACGAATTACGAGGGCAGTATAGGATAGTGCATTATTGTGGTGTAAAAACCAAGAATTGTTTTTCCACAATTCCGGCCTTTTTATTTCAAATAATATTACTTGTTGACTGTTTGACTGGTTGGAAGGAATTCATAATGTACAACACCACGATAACCGAAGAAAACAGTCAACATGACCTTAATTTTTGAGCGACTTTGGCGCGATTTTTTTGGTCTCGGCTTTCTTTTGGCACGATATTCGCTCGATTGATCGGTTGTTTCGGGGTCGTACGCATAGGTCCAATTCTCATCGCCAGTTATAATGCATTTCATGACACCCTGGTAGTCGAAAAGCATCGTTTCACACACTTCAACGCGACGCCTTTTTTCCGAAAAATTCAATGTTTTCGGTACCAGTAGAGATTTGACGCGCTTAAAGCCCAAACATTCTTCAAAATGGTATTGGCTGAGCCTTTCGATATACAAACTTCATCAGCAAGGTTTCTAATTGTTAATCGACGGGTTTTCAACACCAAATCTCTGATTTGTTGAACGTGAGCTTCGTCGGTTGAGGTTGATGGTCGCCCTGGACGCTCTTCGTCTTCGACACGTTCACGGCCGGCTTGGAACTCACTATACCACTTATAAACATTTTTTTAGACATAGCCTCATTACCAAAGGCTTTCTGCACCATTCTCAACGTATCCGCAGCAGAAAATTGATTCCGTAAACAAAATTTAATGCAAATTCTTTGCTCAACAAATTTCGACATCGCAAAAACGAAAAACTCACTTTTAGCAGCTAACAAAATAATACGTATCTCAAACACTAATGAATATTTTGACATGAAATTTGACATAGATGTGACTGACAGTATTTCCAATCTAAAAAAAAATATTTCTCCAAGTTCTTCGACGCGCGAGTTAAGAAACGTATTCCTTATAATAGTAACAAACATCAAAACAACCTTTTGTTTCAGTAAACAGAATGCAAAAACAACCTAGAGTTGGAACAATTGAAATGCACTATCACTACAACAAACAATCCTAAACAAACAAGTATCAAAACAACATTGAGTTTGAATACCACAACAACCTTATCTTAAAACAAAGCAATTGTATCTAAGCAAGCAATATATATGTAAACAAACCTAAACAAATAATATATTCTGTATCTTAGTAAACTACCAACTAGTAATAAGTAAACATGCTAGTTAGTATAAATAAAAGTAAGAACGATGTAATAAGTCAGTTTTAAGAGTATAAATAAAGAATACACATTTCAGTGCAGCTCAAAATATATTCTTTTGTCTCATCTTTACTCAACGTAAAAATTAACTGGGGGCTCAACCGAGATGGCAAATTTATTTGCTATCTAAAAAGCCAGACTTTATTCCGAAAGGAATAAATCAAAAAATTCCACGGGAAGTAGGACTTCCAGCACTAAAATCCTGAAAAATGTACAGAAGCAAATGGCAATGGCATTCCAGATTAAATCAACAGCAGATCCTGAAAAAACGGACAACGATGAATTCAGCCAGATCCACAACAGACCCTGGAACAGTTTACAGCGACAATTCCTGAAAAAGTGGAACGAGGTAAAAAAGTATAAGTCCGGAAATAGTGGATAATACTTTCACCAAGATTCGCAATAGACTCTGAAAGAGCGGACAAGAAAGATATTACAAAAAATACCACATTCCCATCAAGAGGAGACACCAGCATCACTATATACAAAATTAAAGTATGGGAAAGAGTAAACAAATACAAATGAAGAAATCTTTAAGATCAATCTCAACAACAACAACCTCCATCAGTTCCAATGGACATGGAACGACTTTGTCAAAGAAAATATTCAGCAATTATTAAATGACGGAATAACACAGACAATAATTCCAAAAATGGCACCGAAAACAAGGCATGCCATAAAGGAAAATTGTTGATGAATTTTAGAAAATTAACGCTAATTTAAAAAATAGAAATATATTAATTGTAAACATAAAAAACACAGTACAACAGCTAATCTGGGGGGTGAGAAATTTCAAGTCAATTAAATTCAAATTTGGACACAGTAGTATATGGATGAGGATGGAGTCATGTGTAGAAGTTCACGCAAGTGAGGAAAGTTCTCTGATCGCCATCCACTTGGGAGTGGCCAGAAACGATTCTTTTACATATGACTCAAGCAGCTCACGACTTCCGGTCTTTGACCAAGTATCCTCTGGGTAGCCTAAGAACATCCGTTTGAAGGCGAGCTAAAGTGAGAAGGCGAAATACTCCCTACTTAGGCTTGTGCGCTGGGTTTGGGACCCGCCACGTTTAAAACACCCCCAATGAAAAACAAACGACAGCTTCGGATAAGTGACCCCCCTTCTGATGACGACCATGGCAAACGAATTAAGGACTATGATTTGAGGGCATGCACCTGGAATGTCTGGTCCCTTAATTGGGAAAGTGCCGCTGCCCAGCTGGTAGATGTCCTCACAAAGATAAAGGCTGACATCACCGCCGTCCAAGAAATGCGATGGACGGGACAAGGACAGAAACGAGTAGGTCCTTGTGACATTTACTACAGTGGCCATATAAAGGAGCGCAAGTTTGGTGTTGAATTTGTGGTGGGTGAGAGACTCCGTCGCCGAGTACTATCATTCACTCCGGAGAATGAACGTCTAGCCACAATCCGCATTAAAGCAAGGTTCTTCAACATATCGCTGATTTGCGCCCACGCCCCGACGGAAGAGAAGGACGATGTGACAAAAGATGCCTTTTATGAGTGCTTGGAGCGCACTTATGAGAGATGCCCCCGCCGCGATGTCAAAATCGTGCTTGGCGACTTCAATGCCAGGGTGGGCAAAGAAGGTATCTTTGGCTCTACGGTCGGTAAATTCAGCCTCCACGAGGAAACATCCCGAAATGGGTTGAGGCTGATCGACTTCGCCGGGGCCCGAAATATGGTTATTTGTAGTACTAGATTCCAGCATAAGAAGATACATCAAGCTACCTGGCTGTCTCCGGATCGAAAAACCACCAACCAGATCGATCATGTTGTGATAGACGGAAGACACGTCTCCAGTGTTTTAGATGTGCGTGCGCTCCGAGGTCCTAACATCGACTCGGACCACTATATTGTTGCAGCCAAAATCCGCACCCGCCTCTGTGCAGTAAAACACGCACGCCAACAAACACAAGGATGCTTCGACGTCGGAGAGCTGCAATCACAACAGACAGCCGAACGTTTTTCTACTCGGCTTGCACGCCTGCTCTCTGAGAGCACTCGTCAACAACTCGGTATAAGGGAACTGTGGGACGGCATTTCAAACTCCTTACGTATAGCTGCAACCGAAACCATTGGTTTTCGGAAGGTGCAAAAGAACAGCTGGTACGACGAGGATTGCCGTGTCGCAGCGGAGAGAAAACAGGCTGCCTACCTCGCAACGTTACGATCGACCACAACATGTGCGGGAAGGGATAGATACCGAGAGTTGAAGAGGGAAGCGAGACGCATTTGTAGACAGAAAAAGAAAGAGGCCGAAATGCGTGAGTACGAAGAGCTTGATAAGCTGGCCGACAGGGGTAATGCTCGAAAATTCTACGAAAAGATGCGGCGGCTTACAGAAGGTTTCAAGACCGGAGCATACCCTTGTAGAACCCCCAAAGGTGATCTAGTTACCGATGCCCAGAGCATACTTAAATTATGGAGGGAACACTTCTACAGCCTGCTGAATGGCAGTGAAATCACTACACCGGGAGAAGGCGAACCCGATTCCCCAATCGATGACGATGGAGCATACGTTCCATTACCCAACCATGAAGAAGTTCGAATAGCAATTACCCGCCTGAAGAACAACAAAGCGGCAGCGGCCGATGGATTGCCGGCCGAGCTATTCAAACACGGCGGCGAAGAACTGATAAGGAGCATGCATCAGCTTCTTTGCAAAATATGTTCGGAGGAAAGTATGCCCAACGATTGGAATTTAAGTGTGCTATGCCCAATCCATAAAAATTAGCCTCCTCAACATCGCATGTACGGTTATATCGAGCGTATTGTGTGAAAGATTAAAGCCCACCGTCAACAAATTGATTGGACCTTATCAGTGTGGCTTTAGACCTGGTAAATCAACAACCGACCAGATATTCACGATGCGCCAAATCTTGGAAAAGACCCGTGAAAGGAGAATCGACACACACCACCTCTTCGTCGATTTCAAAGCTGCTTTCGACAGCACGAAAAGAAGCTGCCTTAATGCCGCGATGTCTGAATTTGGTATCCCCGCAAAACTAATACGGCGGTGTAAGCTGACGTTGAGCAACACGAGAAGCTCCGTCAGAATCGGGAAGGACCTCTCCGAGCCGTTCGATACCAAACGAGGTTTCAGACAAGGCGATTCCCTATCGTGCGACTTTTTCAACCTGCTTCTGGATAGTTAGAGCTGCAGAACTCAACAGAGAAGGTACCATCTTCTATAAGAGTGTACAACTGCTGGCTTATGCCGATGATATTGATATCATCGGCCTCAACACCCGCGCCGTTAGTTCTGCTTTCTCCGGGCTGGACAAGGAAGCAAAACGAATGGGTCTGGCAGTGAACGAGGGCAAGACGAAATATCTCCCGTCATCAAACAAACAGTCGTCGCACTCGCGACTTGGCACTCACGTCACTGTTGACAGTCATAACTTTGAAGTTGTAGATAATTTCGTCTATCTTGGAACCAGCGTAAACAACACCAACAATGTCAGCCTAGAAATTCAACGCAGGATAACTGTTGCCAACAGGTGCTACTTCGGACTGAGTAGGCAATTGAGAAGCAAAGTCCTCTCTCGACAAACAAAAACCAAACTCTATAAGTCGCTCATAATTCCCGTCCTGCTATATGGTGCAGAGGCTTGGACGATGTCAACAACGGATGAGTCGACGCTGCGAGTTTTCGAGAGAAAGGTTCTGCGAAAGATTTATGGTCCTTTGCGCGTTGGCCACGGCGAATATCGCATTCGATGGAACGATGAGCTGTACGAGATATACGACGACATTGACATAGTTCAGCGAATTAAAAGACAGCGGCTACGCTGGCTAGGTCATGTTGTCCGGATGGATGAAAACACTCCAGCTCTGAAAGTATTCGACGCAGTACCCGCCGCGGGAAGCAGAGGAAGAGGAAGACCTCCACTCCGTTGGAAGGACCAAGTGGAGAAGGACCTGGCCTCGCTTGGAATATCCAATTGGCGCCACGTAGCGAAGAGAAGAAACGACTGGCGCGCTGTTGTTGACTAGGCTATAATCGCGTAAGCGGTGTCTACGCCAGTAAAGAAGAAGAAGAGTATAAAAAAAAAAAAAAACAGTTTAAAAAACGTACACGAAACGGTTCCTTATTGTGATGCCCAAATCAAAATCAAAAAAAAATTACAATAATAAAAAAAAGGTTAACCGTGTGTGCAGTTATAAAAAAAAGTACAAAACATATATAAATATACATATACATACAAGACAGTGCTTAAAAGCAAAAACCAAAAAACAAAAAACCTTAATCCGGGCACGAAATTTAACACATACATATGTATAAAATCTAAACTATGTGACATAACCCAATAAACTGCGGAATCATTCATCATTAACAACCTGAAAGAAATATAATATTACAAATAAAAGACCAAAAAACCAACCAACGAAGGGAAAGTTGCAACTACGGAAAAAGGAAACAGAATACCCCTTACTCTCAAAACTATAAAGCCTTCAAAGTCTCTTGAAGCGGCACAAAGTGAGTGTATCAACTTCATCTATTATTTTAAATAATTTGTACTTATTTGCATATACATATGTATGTATATTGAAAGTTACAGTTGATCTCTCTGAAAACTTTACACGATCCTGCTAATTTTAATAGAACGGTGGCAACCAAACTGTTCGGACTTACGGTTGGTTTCCGGGAAACCGAAAAGATTCAAATATATGTATGAACAGTATATAGTATAATATATAATTTTATATATGTATACTGCCATATACATATCTGATAAAAGGTCTCGTTATGCTTACATTTGTGTATTCAAACACACAAACTTAAGCAAGAAGGAGGAGAGGCTGGCGGGCCTGAAATCCTTGGCCGTAAGATGGGAGCCCTTGCCTACCTTCGGGATGAAAGTAACTCTGACTCGTCTCCAGGCCCCCTAGGATGTAACCTAATCTAATGCAGTTCCCATAGATAGGTGCCAACCAGCTACAGACACCTTAACAGCTTGCTGCAGCTGCGCTGGTATGATACCGTCCGGTCCTGGGAACTTGAACGGTTTCAACGAATTAAGAAACATGCTTAGTGTCGCTCATTTAGAAGGCCGCACAGTCATGCTCCACTCCGAGAGATACCCTCACAGAGAACGTGTTTCTCGGGAAATAAGCGTCAAGGAGCATCTTCAGTGCTTATTCACTGCTAAGGGCCCACTTCCCATTTGCATCCTTAAGGTAATCCAGGGAAAATGGGTTTTTTGCGAGAATACGCCTGCATCTAGAGGACTCGTGACAACCCTCCACTTTTGCACAGAAGCTCTTCCATGATATCTTCTTAGTTTTTCATAACTCGGACTTGTATATTGAAAGTCCTGTTTTGTACAAAGCCCAGTCATCAGATAACCTACTTTTGTGAGCCCTGTTAAATAAACGTCTACTGGGCGCCCTGATATTCGAAGAGTGCACGGTGAGCGTGGAAGAGTTTGCCGAAGTCTTCTGCGGTAACCTTTCCAGTCTGTATTCCTAGGGTAGGCGTCAGAACCAATGATAATACTGGTACCCCTCTGAGACATTTCAGCCAGGGTCGTCCTTAACAGTAAGGGAGGTAGCTTCACCTCATCGCCGAGTGGCATGTACGCGGAGATAAGCCAGAAATCTCCGGTGTCATATTCCAATTTTGCTGTGACTACATCAGCGTTGCTAGGCGACTCCCTATCGTGCGACTTCTTCAATCTGCTTCTGGAGAAAATAGTTCAGGTTGCAGAACTTAATCGAGCAGGTGAATTCTTTTATAAGAATGTAGACTGCTGGCGTATGCCGATGATATTGATATCATCGGCCTCAACACCCGCGCCGTTTATTCTGCTTTCTCCAGCCTGGACAAGAAAGCAAATAAAATGGGTCTGGCAATGAATGAGGGCAAGACGAAATATCTCCTGTCATCAAACAAATAGTCGTTGCACTCGCGACTTGGCTCTCACGTCACTGTTGACAGTCATAATTTTGAAGTTGTAGATATTTTCGTATATTTAGGAACCAGTATTAACACCACTAACAATGTAAGCCTGGAAATCGAACGCAGGATTACTCTTGCCAACAGGTGCTACTTTGGACTGAGTAGGCATTGAACAAAAACCAAACTCTATAAATAACTCATAATTCCCGTCCTGCTTTATGGTGCAGAGGCTTGGACGATGACAACAACTGTTGAGTCGTCGCATTCGAAGGCACGATGTGCTGTAGGAGATATATGACGATGTTGACATAACTCAGCGAATTAAAAGACAGTGGCTACGCTGCCTAGGTCATGTTGTCCGAATGGACGAAAATACCCCAGCTCTGAAAGTATTTGACGCAGTACCCGCCGGGGGAAGCAGAGGAAGAGGAAGACCTGCACTCCGTTAATAGGACCAAGTGGAGAAGTACGTGGCTTCGATTGGAATATCCAATTGGCGACAGTAGCGAAGAGAAGAAACGACTTTTTTTCAATATCTTTTTTATATATGTATGTAATCTGCTTTTTGTTTTGAAAGCCTTACAATAAGTAAACAATCGGCTTACGCAATATATGAAAACTGAAAATATGAAGAAACAAAAGCTATGATCTCCGATCGATTAATGCTAATAAAAGCAATTCCACCTACTCCACAAAACAAAAGGTCAAGCAGGCATAATAGTAAAAAAGTTCTCTCTTAATCACGATAATTTCAATTTGGCTCGGGAAGCTCTGAAAGCAAGAAACAAAAATGAAAAAATACTGGTCAATACACAAATAACGACACTAATGAACTTGTCAAAAATTAAGAAAGAAACAAGTGTAGAATTCATCAAACTAGAATCCACTGTTTCAAAGTTTTTGTCGATTCTATCGACACTAAATATTCTCACAGACAGTTGGGACCCAATTCTGGCAAACGTTTGCACCGCCGCATTACCAGAAAAGTCGTTACTTCTACAGGAGCAATCTCCCATCACGAAGAAAGTGGCAACAAATGAAAGGTTTTCTCACCACCAAATATGAAATTGCGGAAAGGTTAGAAGAAAAAATATTCAAAATTAACATTAAACACGACTAAAATTTAATAAATAGACCCCAAGCTAGAATCAACAAAACTTTAAACAAAAGCTTTTACAACACACAAACGTTCACATCAGAACAAAGAAAACAAATGTCAAACGAACTATCTACCAAAGAGTATAAACTTAAGTATATCTTGCAAGGAGTTTAAAAACTTAAAAGTTAACGAACGAAATAATTTTGTCAGGTCAAAAAACTTTGCACAAATTGTCTGACACATGCGCATACATTTAAACATTGCGAAAACAAATTTAATTGCTTACATTGTCACAAAAGACACCATTCGATGCCTCATTACAGCACATATCCCATCTCACCCCAAAGGATCCTGTGCGCTACGGAAATACTTTTGTTTCGTCAGCGGGCCCAAGCGTCGCATCACCTTAATTGTTGATACCTTTTCCGATCACCTCCTTCTACGTACAGTTTTCGATCAGCCGCGATCCTGATCTATTTATATGTCACCAAGTTCAACAGCGATCTCGCACGTATTGATTTGACCAGTTAATTAAGTTTTTCATTAAGTGTAAATAAAATTTGTGTTAAAAATAAATTATCACTTACATATTTCATATTAGTTAAAAGATATGCTTATTCACTATTTAAGTTTAAGTGACTCATAAAACCTTATATACAGTGGTGTGCTTCCCACTTAGTTGGGCACCCAAATGTTCATGGTCCTTCGAGCCTTACAGAAAGGCACTATTGGAAAAACTAAAATCAAAATAAACATACATACATATGTACATTTATACTAAAACACAAAACTAAATTCGGTAACAAAGTGCAGTGACACAAAGAAAACTATAAAACTATACACTAGGTGTATAAAAAAAAAAAAACAAAAAAAAAAGTAAAAATAAAAAAACAAAAAACTATCGCAGTGGGCAAAATAAAAAACAAAAAGTAAAAAAGGTTGAACGGCTCCCATGCACATGCAAACACAAATGTACATATATATGAAACAAGAGGGTATATCCCAATAAAATCTGCAAAAACAAAAACAGTGGTTACAATTAGTTACTATTACAAAAATATAAACATAAAAGTGCAGTGCGAAACAGAAAAAGAAGAGGTTCAATTCGATAAAACAGAACTGAGACAAATATACACAAAATAAAATAAAGCAGTGCAAAACAATACAACTAGAATAAAAAAGCGGGCGCGAAATACAAAACTAAAATAATAATAACCAACAAAATGCATAACTGCAAACAGCGCGCGAATTTTGTTGTTCACTGCCGAGACCGGATTTTTAAAAAAGAATTGAAAAGACAAAGGTTTGATTACAGAGAAGTGACGCTGAAGGAATGCAGAAACAGACTCATTTTATTGAAAAGTATTTCTTAAAATGAATGTTTACAATTTATCATCAGAAATGCTTACTAAGTACTTCACATTATTTGCTTTTACAATTGTATTCATACCAAGAATTGGTATGGGAATTAATTTTATTTTGTTTACATTTCGTTAATAACATTTACAAGTGACAGGAAATAGTATCAAATAACAATGTAGTGAAATACTTATTTCATTGCTTAAAAAATGTTTATTAAGTACTTTACGTTATTTGTTTTTACAATTGTATCAATACCAAGAATTGGTATGGAACTAATTTTATTTTGTTTACATTTCGTTAATAACATTTACAAGTGACAGGAAATAGAATCAAATTACAATTTTGTGAAATTCTTATTTCATTGTTTTATTTATTGTAGCAATGAATTCGTCTATATCGTCAGCATTTTTATATGTTGACTTTGGAGTGGCTTTATAATTAACATTGTAAGAAAGTGTATTTGGGTTGGTAGTGTTTAAATATGTAACTACTCCCCCCTTTAGATCTGAATTCTCCTGAATTCGTTCATTTAATTTGACAATTACATGTTTGTGTTTACATATAGCCACAATCGCTATTCTTACAATTATTATTATACATAAGAAATTGCAAATATGTGATATTTTACTATGGATTTTTAATTTAAAAATACTTCCTACGTTTGCTTTATTTTCCTCTACTATTTCTTCGAATGCAATTTTCTTTGTGAAATTTCCCATATCTTTATATTTTTATTTACAATATTTTCATTTATGTTTTCGATATAATTTGAAAAATAAGAGTCACTAATTTTAATGGAACAATTATTGTATTGTATTAAATAGTTTCCATTTATAATTGGTTGTTCCTGGTTACATGTTTGAATAATTTGTAAATTTACAGCATTTTTAACTATAATAGTTTCTATATCTAGTGCTAATATCTCAAGTTCGTTATTTTTTATGAGTTTAAAATTTTTTCCTAAAATACAGTTGGTTTTAATCCTTTCAATGATTTTTTTTCTTCAAATGTAAACGTTTTATTTTCATAAGTAAATATTTCTTCAATTTTTGCTTCTATTTCATTTTGGTCTTTGTTTGGGATTGCAATAATTGTTCTTATTTTTATATGTTCAAAATTTTTAGGTATTTTAATACCGAGTATTAAATAAGTATTATTTAAATTTGCTGTTCCCAATTGTATATATTTAAGTTTATTAAAATCAATATTATATTTTAAAATTTCTTCACTGGTTAATATATTAGGATGTAATATCCCATTATTGGCTGATACTATATTGTCTTGTATATGATCTATTTTACTTTTTAATAATTGGATTTTTGTGTATTGGTCTAAGTCTAGATTTTGTTTATCATCATCATACATTAACTTATTAATAGAATTAAGTTCTTTTTCAATTTTTATCTTATCACTTTTAATAATTTTCTTAAGATACTCCAGAGCTGAGTTAAAATAGTCATTTACTTCAATTTGATGATTTATTGTTTCATTAGTTTGTAAAAGGTGTGTTTGTATGTTTTGTCTATCGTCTTCGTCCATTGTACCAAAGAGCCATTTCGACATTGTGCTTATTGCGTTAACTAAACCTCTTTTATTTCTGTTTTTGTTTGGCGTGAGTGTCATTAGCTTATTCCTAACTTCTAGTAACTCCCTTTGTAATATTTCTTTATTTTTTACTTTCATTAAAATTACATTATCTGTCATATCATTAAAGATATTTTCTATTTGTTGAAGATCTATCATATGTACATAATTATTTCTTGATTTCTAATTTCTAAATTTATGAATCCAGTTTGGTCAGTTAGTTCTGTCATCCATATTTTTCCATTAGTCGCCTGTATCCATGTCGTTACTATTATAATTACGGATAGAATCTGAAAATTTGTATGGTCGTTTTATGTTACATGTATGTATATTTTTTAAAAGTTCTCTCTTAAATTTTGGTTGCTCCTTATGTCTTACTGCTTTATAATTTTTAATGTATCCTTCCCTTCTTATTTCTTTATAATCTTCACTATTGATATTTCGTTTGTCTATCATTTTGCGTTTATAATTTTCAATGTTTTGCTTAACTTTGCCAAGGTCTACTTTATTATTTTGTACATCGATAGGAGTACTTCTAATGGTCGTATGATATCTGTTATTATAATTCCTAATAGCTTTTTGCATAATTTGTTTTACTGACAATGTTTTATCGCACTTGTATATTATTCTAAATTTTTCTGCAATTGCGTTATGCATCCTTTCAATGTCTGCATTACCCGTGTGACTATTTGGCTTTGTTAAATGTAGTTCTATTTATTTAGGAATTCTTTGAGCCATGTCGCCTTAAACTCATTATCTGCTATTATTTTCTGTGGTTTTCCTAACTTAGAAAAATGATCTTCTAATTGTTCGATTATTGTTACATGATTTCTATCGTTCAGTGGATAGGCTGCACCGAATTTAGAAAATTTATCTATTATTGTCAAAAAATGAAAATTCTTTATAACATATGTATCTGCATGTACTATTTGATTTTTATCTGACGGTATTTCAGTATATTTGAATTTTTCTTTTATTGGTTTCCTATCATACTTTACTTCTTTGCATATCTCGCATTGATTAACAACTGTTTGAATCAGTTCCATTAATTTTGAATAATATATTTTATATTTTAATAGATTATATGTTTCTTGTATACCTGAGTGCACACTTTTTCTAATATGATAAAATGAAATCTGCTTGACCGCTTCAACTTCGGTCTCAATATCCTGCGCTCGCATCGTGCATTTTGTGAATTTTATTTGGTTGTCGTTTGAGTACATTTCTATTAGTTTCTCTTGTACGATATTATAATTGTGTTTACTTTCCCTTTTGAAATATATCTTCTGAAAATGTCTGCCATTATATCGAAATCATTTTCTGCGATAAAAATAATCCTTTTTCCATGTATTGTCTTAAATTCTTCGATTTCGATTTTGTTATTAGTTAAAATTATCTGCGTTTTATACTTGTTCACTATTTCATCTTTAATATAAAAATGGTCTCCTAAATCTTCTTCAGCTGAGTGCATTGTTTCAACTGAGTCTCCTTCTTCCTCTATATTATTAACATTATTAATATTATTGAAAATAATCTTTTTTTGTGTTATATCACTCCCCATCTTTTCTGAAATCGTGTCCTCCCTATTTTCTAACCTACTCAAAAAGTCTGCCACTCTATTCTCCTTTCCTTTTAAATAATCTATTTCGAATTGATATTCGCCTAGCTTTAATAACCATCTTTGCTGTCGTGGTGACATATCTTTACCTCTGTACTTTGAATGTAAAAATTTTATTGGTTGGTGATCTGTTAAAATTTTGAATTTTCTACCATAAAGGTACGGTCTGAAAAAGTTTGTGCTTCACATTATTGCTAAAAATTCTTTGTCTGTTGCGGAGTAATTGCTTTCGTGGTTATTTAATGTCCTTGATGCATAACATACTGGGTGCCCTTCCTGTGATAACACTGCCCCTACTGCATAATTAGATGCATCAGTTGTTAAAGTAAAATGTTTTTCAAAATCTGGGGATCGTAAAATAGGATGTGTACTTATTAAAGTTTTTAATTTTTCAAATGCTTCGATATATGTGGGGTCTTTTAAATTGACCTTAGCTCCCTTTCTTAAATACTTTGTAATTGGTTGGGCTACTTTTGCATAATCTTTGATAAACTTCCTATAGTATCCTGTAGCGCCCAAAAAACTTTTAATTTGTTTCTCTGTTCGTGGTAACTCCAAATTGTTTATTACCTTAATTTTGTTTGGATTCGGCTTCATTCCCTCTTTTGTTAGGTTGTGCCCCAAAAATTCAGTTTCCTTTTTCATGAAGTTATATTTGTCTATTTGAATTTTTAAATTTTTACTTTCAAGAACTTTGAAAATATCTGTTATGGCTTTAATATGTTCACTTAAGGATGTGCTGAAAAAGTAGACAACGCATTTTTTATTGATATAGTTTCTTAATATTTCATTCATCAGCCGTTGAAATTTTTTAGTCCAAATGGCATCCTTACAAATTCATATAAACTATGTGGCGTTACGAATACCGTTTTTCTCTATCTTCTTTTCTTACTAGAATTTGGTGATACCCTTTTGCTAAATCTACTGTTGTAAAATACTGTGCCCTGCCCAGTTTATCTAAAATTGAATCGATGTTCGGAAGCGGATATTTATCGTCTATTGTAACCTCATTTATTTTCTGTAATCTATTACTATGCGATATTTATTTTCACCTGAGTTATCTATCTTCTTGGGTACTCCTATTAGTGGGGTTGAATATCTAGAATAACTTTTTTGTATAATTCCTTGATCCTCCATTTCTTTGATCTGTTTCCTAACTTCCATTTCATACTGAGGGGGGTATCTATATAATTTTGAGTTAATTTGATGTTGTGTAACAGTTTTTATTTCGTGTTGAATTTCAGTTGTATTTGCTAATTTGTCACCTTCCTTAAATACTAACTTATTAAATCGTTTTAATAATTTAAGAACTTCTCTATGTTCTTCTTCATTTAGATGGTCCAATTTTAACCTGTCTAAGTTCAAATCTCTGGTTTCGAGAGTACAAATATTATTAAATTCATAGGGATTATTTAAAAGTTTACTCTGCTTTCCATTAAGTATTATTTTCTTCTTTTCAATATTTATTTGTGCATTTAAAAAGTTTAATATATCGATGCCTATTATAAAATCATACATCCTTCCTTTTAATGGTGCTATTTTCCAACGAACCATTGCATTTTTGGCTAGATTAAATTCTTCCGGTGCTTCTGAATACACTTCACAGTTTATCACATCTTTGTTAATGTGCTAAATGTTATGGGATGTTTTAATTTGACTCTTGTGAAATCGAATATTTCATTGTTAATTAGGCTAAAGCTAGCTCCTGTGTCTATTAGAGCAATATATGTTTTATTCTTAATTATTATTTTTATTTTTGGTAAACATTCCGAGGCACTTTCATAAAAAAACGCTATTAGTGGTTTCTTCCCCTAAAGTATAATTTACTTCTGATTCCTTCTGGATTTGCCTACCGTAGTCTAAGCTATTTTGGCTAAACTGCGTGTTAGGGTTTCCTGCCGTTTGAGGATTATTAAAGTCTCGTTCGATATTATCTACTTCCATTGGTTCGACCAGCCCTTGCCTGTGGTGATTCAAGCCTTTGGCCTGATTATTGTCTAGGGTTTCCTGGCATTTGACTTTGTTCATTGTTAAAATGGTTTCGATTATTATTAAAATTGTTATTTCTATTTTGCCTTGAATAATGGTCTCTGTACTCTTTATGTTGATTACCATACCGCATTTGGCCTGAAAAGTTATCTTTATTTCCTCTATTATAATAATAATTGTTATTATTTTGTTTAAATTGCCCTGATCTGTCTCTATTTATGAATTTATCAACTTGCTTGTCTTCGTAATAGTTTTTATTCTGCCCAAATAGTCCATCTGTCCTGTATTTTTTAAATTCCGTCCTGATACAGGTATCTTCGAATCGTCTTCTTGTCATGATTTGTATAATATTGTACAGGCCTTGTTCTTCATATATTTTATCGAGTAGCGTCCCCTGCGTCATTTCTTTTATTGTGTGTACTAGTAAGCTGTCTATATTATGTAAATCTATGCCGACGTCGTTTTTATAGTATATTTTGATTTCATCGGTCTTATATTTCATTTTTTGAATTTCAGTAGTTAATTCGCTTACCGTGTTTGCTTTTATGTTACAAATTCGTCTGTACAGCTCATGCGATTCCACGTCTGGTTTACATCTCAATTTCAGAGTTCTTTTTATTTCTGTCCAGTTACCGGGGTTGGTAGATTTATTACGACATCCTTTGCTTCTCCATGGATTATCCTATAGTACACTGATCTTGTTGCTTCGGCTTTGGTTTCTTCGTCTCTTATATTGGACAATATATATTCTACGCCGCTTATGAATAGTGACATGATCTCTCCCAGTGAATGTAGGTAAATGCGTTCTTCATTGAGCGAACGTCTGCTGTCTTGTAAGCGAAATTTTGTCAAATTATTACTTTGCTTCACTTCTTTGGTTATGTTGTGGTGATAATTCGCCTTTTTATATTTCACTAGGTCGAATTCACTTCACTTCACTTTTAATTTTTTTTATTTATATTATTTTATACAACCGCCAATTCTGTTGTTCACTGCCGAGAATGGGCTTTTAAAAAAGAATTGAAAAGACAAAGGCTTGATTACAGCGAGGTGATGCTGAAGGAATGCAGAAACAGACCCATTTTATTGAAAAGTATTTTTTAAAATGAAAGTTTACAATTTACCATCAGAAATGCTTACTAAGTACTTTACATTATTTGCTTTTACAATTGTATTCATACCAAGAATTGGTATGGGAATTAATTTTATTTTGTTTACATTTCGTTAATAACCTTTACAAGTGACAGGAAATAGTATCAAATTACAATGTAGTGAAATACTTATTTCATTGCTTAAAAAATGTTTATTAAGTACTTTACGTTATTTGTTTTTACAATTGTATCAATACCAAGAATTGGTATGGAACTAATTTTATTTTGTTTACATTTCGTTAATAACATTTACAAGAGACAGGAAATAGTATCAAATTAAAATTTTGTGAAATTCTTATTTCATTGTTTCATTTATTGTAGCAATGAATTCGTCTATATCGTCAGCATTTTTAGATGTTGACTTTGGAGTGGCCTTATAATTAACATTGTATGAAAGTGTATTTGGATTGGTAGTGTTTAAATATGTAACTCGCGCGAATTAACCAAACAGAAACTGAAGGCATCAAACAACAACAAGCACAGTATAGGACTGGAAGAAAAAGCCAAAGGCACAAGAACACGCACGTACAATCAATATCAATTTACGTACACTCATAATCCCCAAAACCCCCTGGCGGAAATCAAAGTGAGTTGTATCGATTCCTTTTAATATTTATATATATTTGGTTATATGTACATATGTTTCAAAAGCACAAAATTAAATCTGTGTTTCTAACCAAAATTCCTTTGGTTTAAAAAAAAAAAACAAAAAAACATCACCAAACTGTTCATGTTCGGTGTATTTTCCGGTAAAACCCGAAATAGTGCTAACAAACAAAACAGTTTGGTAATATGTATATATACATAAGTATAAATTTTTATGCCGATAAATGCTTACAGTTGTTTTAAAACGCACAAAATATTTCCACTGCACAAAAAAAGTTCAAGTATTAACTTGCAATACGGTCAGACAATACCCCATATGTTTAACAAAATAATAAGCGGGATTACATAAACCAAATAAGCAAAGGCACAAACATTAATCAAAATTATAACACATAACACAAAACAAAAAAAAAAAACATATATATATGCAAAATTTCTAATGCGATAATATTTACATATGGATATGTATTTACATACAAAAATATATACAAAGTGCATACGGGAGAGTACCTGCACATTCTTCATTTCGCCTTGGCACTCTCTTCGCAGTGCGAACATCCATATAGACGGCAAACAATCACCCGGTGCCATTATACCGTACTAATACAAAAAAAATACGTAGTCTTAAAGTTAAAAAAGGCCGTTTCAAAATTCACTTAAAACACGGAAGTAAAGTGGAAAAAAAATTCCCTAATTTTATCTTTTTTGTTAAGGACAGAACAAAAAATCAGTTGAACAAAATCTTCATAATTTGTGAGCACTGTATATACATACAAACATATGGACATGTATATTAACGCATAAACATTAGTACATATTCAAAGTCCACATTGGCAATTATCCGGCAATTCCTCTTGTTCGAATTGATCTCTCTAACGAGCTGTCACTTGCTTAAGATAACCATTCTCATAAACACACAAGCAATTCGTCCATACTTATGTAAATAGCGCATTCATTAATCTCTTCAACGAGCTCTCAATTGCACGAAACATAAGCACATTACAAGCCCAAGTATTAGGGTGTACCTAAATACAAATCATTCGAAATCAAATATTTTAATTAATAAAAACGCGGTTTTAATAACAATTAACAATTCAAATATATTTTCGAACTAAAGGAGCTACATGCCCAAAACAGGTTGCTAAATTTATTTCAGAAAGTGACAGTTTAACAGGATACTAGATTTGCCTCTTCACCGATTCAAGAAAATTCTGAATCGTTATTAGAAATGAAAAGCCAAAATCTAAAAATTTCTGGACTCGTCTACATGCGGCTCATGACGCCATAGTAGAATCTGACGATTCAAACCTATCACAAAATTTGAAACAATCGGCTTACGCAATATATGAAAACTGAAAATATGAAGAAACAAAAGCTATGATCTCCGATCGATTAAAGCTAATAAAAGCAATTGCACCTACTCCACAAACCAAAAGGTCAAGCAGGCATAATAGTAAAACAATTCACTCTTAATCACGATAATTTCAATTTGGCTCGGGAAGCTCTGAAAGCAAGAAACAAAAATGAAAAAATACTGGTCGATACACAAATAACGACACTAATGAACTTGTCAAAAATTAAGAAAGAAACAAGTGTAAAATTCATCAAACTAGAATCCACTGTTTCAAATTGTTTGTCGATTCTATCGACACTAAATATGCTCACAGACAGTTGGGACCCAATTCTGGTAAACGTTTGCACCGCCGCATTACCAGAAAAGTCGTTACTTCTACAGGAGCAATCTCTCATCACGAAGAAAGTGGCAACAAATGAAAGGTTTTCTCACCACCAAATATGAAATTGCGGAAAGGTTAGAAGAAAAAATAATCAAAACTAACATTAAACACGACTAAAATTTAATAAATAGACCCCAAGCTAGAATCAACAAAACTTTAAACAAAAGCTTTTACAAAACACAAACGTTCACATCAGAACAAAGAAAACAAATGTCAAACGAACTATGTACCAAAGAGTATAAACTTAAGTATATCTTGCAAGGAGTTTAAAAACTTAAAAGTTAACGAACGAAATAATTTTGTCAGGTCAAAAAACTTTGCACAAATTGTCTGACACATGCGCATACATTTAAAAATTGCGAAAACAAATTTAATTGCTTACATTGTCACAAAAGACACCATTCGATGCCTCATTACAGCACATATCCCATCTCACCCCAAAGAAGCACTTATACACAAAGAACCATGAGATTGCAAAAACAAATCCTGAAACCTAAAATTCGATAAAATGCCAAGAGACACCATATTGCTCAAA